>OW026358.1:116986897-117309397 GCA_932273835.1 Sarcophaga variegata | reverse complement strand
AAGACTCAAAGTGAGCAAAAGCGTGTGTGTATGTGTATGAGTGTAAGTGTTGATTTTGTATGTCCTTTGCAAGAAGTGATTTTATTTCCGTTATGACCAGAATTAATATTAAAAAGTTTATCTGAATCTAAAATTTTATGCTATTTTATGTTATTTATGCATTCCCTAGTTTGTGAGATGATTTTTAAACAGATAATGAAAAGAATTCAATCATTGAGTTGTTGAGAACATAGAACATAGTTGAGTTGTTAAAACAATTAAAAAGAACACATTGTTTGAAGTGAATCAGGCATTTTATTAAAAGTTTTACGTGCTTTGAGAAGTTTCCCACTTAAACATTTATTCTCCACATTAAGTTTACGGCCAACAAATAGGGATGTGAAGACTAACCTTTTCACCTCAGACGACAGGACTACCACCACTTATTTTTAGGATATCAAATCGACGCCTCCACTCTATAACGTTCTAGGTGTGCATTTTTAAATTCTGCGTTCACTAACTTAAATACTGTCAAAGTTTGGTTAAGATGCGCCGACCCGTTCCGAAGTTATAGGGAAAATTCTACTCAGAATACACATATAGTCGTATGTCGTGAGAAAACTTTGAGAGCACATAACTCAAAACACACTTTTTCGACTTAGAATGTTATAGAACGGAGGCGTCGAAATAAGAATTACACTCACCACTGCAATGCCATAAATATGCCAGCTTATTGCACAAATAGGTCGAGTACTTTTTTAACAAATTATCGAGAGTGGGTTTTAATGTTATACCATGGGGGCTACCAGCCGGTACTGACTTAAAAATTTTTATTTGTTTTGTCTTCAGAACACATGTTTCTATTGTTACGCTTTCATGCACAGTCAGCAAGTGAAACATAGACTTTACATGACTAAATTAATAAAAAGAAATACCTCAGGCGCATTACATGCAAAGCATACGGCTTTGAACATAACCGTAATTTAGCGGAGGGCTAGATAATTGGTTTATTTGCCAAGTAATGTAGCAATGAAGTCGCCGTAGCCCAATAGGTAATGTGTTGGGTTTTATACGTAAAGCCAAGGTTCAAACCTCTGCTCAGACATCTCAAAAATATTCTTAGCAGATTTCTGGCAAAAACTCTGAGAGTAAACAAATTGCCATGGAAAGTATCTCAAAAAATCTGTCATTCGCAGAGAGCACTGTAGGTCCCGCCACTCATGTGTAAAAATTAACGTACGCAACATAGGTGCTGTGAGAAGCTCGGTCATAATCCTCAACGAAGGGTTGTAGTAGCCATTTATGAATGTACATATGTAATGATTTCACTCTTTGTCATAACTGTTCTTAATCTGCCAAAATCTAGGTTATTTGGTCACTTATGCAAACTAAAAAAATTTGAGTTTATTTGAATGCTTTTCCGATAGGTTTGCCAATTTTCAAGAAAATTTTCAAATAAATTTTTCCATGGACAAATACGCCATTTACAGTTTAAAAAACAATATTTTTTTCACCAATTTCCATTTCAATAAACGTTATTTATTCCAAAAGAGAAGAGCTCTATAAAGACGATATTAAAATCAAATGTAAACGTTTTAAAGATTTTGTTTGAAGTTGATGATACACTACTACTGCATTCATTTTGAATACTCTTTTGAAATGTGACAGGCGATGAAAGACAAATGCAAACATTACAACACTTACTGGCATGTATGTATTAGCATGATGTTGATTGAAAAGTTTTAAGAAAATCAAATAGTGAAATATACGTGTGGCGTATTTGGACGGCTATAAGTTAACTTTCTGTAATTTAGCGGAATCTAGTAGGTAGTGTGTTGGCTTATTAGACGTAAAGCCAGGGTTGAAACCCCAGGTCCCGCCACTCATGTATAAAATTAACACACATAATATAAATGATGTGAGAAGTTAGTTTGTATTCCTGACTAAAGGGTTGTAATAACCAATTATGTATGCATGTACGCTGCTAACAATTGATTCTCAAGATATACTGGCACGTGACAATCTCTTCCAAGCATTCATTGTTGTTTAGAACCGCCATGAATATTCCGTTGTGTAGAGTTGGATAGGCCAAGCTCTCCACAAACTATATTTCAGCTACTACAGAGTGGAATTTACAGGAATGCCACAGAATTCAAAGGTAAACCCATACTTACAGAAAGCAGATGGATAAAGAAACTGAACATTAGCTTTAAACTGACGTAATTTGAAACAAATTGTTACGGTATTATGCTTCGCAGTGGATTACCAACAGAATTAATAAAAAAAAATCATTTTTATCGCCATCTGTTGTTTGTTTTACGACTTAAATGTCGACTTGAAACAATAAAAATATTTGACAAAAGAGGGCACTGCTTTATGTTTGTTCTAGCAAAGACAATAACCAACGAAAATTTAAAAATTATTTGAATTCATGTTAGCTTGACAATCATTTAGTAAATGACTTAAAATCTAAGGTCTCTACATAATTTTTATGAGACCAATATTCAGGAAATATTCTGTACTTATGCGGTTTCATGTAGTTGTTTGAGAAGTAAAGAGGACAATGTACACAAGTTGGTGATGAAACAAACTATTGCGGCCCCCAAAACAAAGCTAAATGAAGATTGCTTATATGATAGAATATAATAATTATTCTAGGTTTGCTGTAAAATATCAATTGTTCTTGATGAGTTGGCTGACTCTTTTTAAAAGACAACAAATTTAATATTAAATTTTGTGCTTGATAGCTACAGACAATTTGAGAAGAAAATTTAGCACAAAAATTCATAAATTGAGCCATAAATTGCTTTCTCGTTTCCTCTATTCTTCGAACCTAGCGCTAAGTGAACAATTTTTCTTTGTAAACTTGAACAAGTTGTTTTGGGGGAAGAGATTTTCAACAATGAAATCATCTCACAGCCAAGTCCATTTTGATGACACCTAAACAATTTTTTTTAATGGGTAAGGAACGTTTGAGATTCGTTAGACAAAGTGTACAGAAAACAAAAAAGTTTTTTTTTTCAAACAAGCCGTATTTCGTTTCCAAAGCCTCGATTTTATTTATCCATCCCCATACTAGAAAAATATTTTCCATGTACATTTTTCTGCCTATAATATGTTTTTCAGAAATTGCCTCATTTTATAATATTTTTCGCCAACTAGAAATCCCTACAATATTTTGGAACATTCCTTACAATATTTTTCATCTTCAATATTTTTGTTTCAAATCTGTGCCTTTTGTTTGCCTCATAAGAAAATAAAATAATTGTTTCTTAATTCTAAAATGCCACAATTGAGAGAAATTGACAAACACATTTGCACAAGAAACCCATATCTGTGCAACCGGGGTGAATGTGTGTATGCGTTTTAATCATTTTAAAAGCCACAAAACTCTTACTACTGACCGTATTTACGCTAATGGCGACAGAAATCTTTTAGACCGGATGTAATCCTAACAGATACTGTCTAAGTACTCTCACGAATTCAAGTACAGACACATACATATACAATCTTAAAATATTTGGCAGCCGTTTAAATGTTACACAACATCTTCAAATCGCAACACAATAGCAATGATATCGGAAAAGAAAGACTCATAAAATTTTAACAGTGGTGTTTACTATTGTAGCAGTAATGCTACAGTAGAGCCATAACTATTTTGGAAGCAAATGAGAAGTGCTGAATAACTGAACAACTTTTGAAAATTTCAAAAGAGACAACAACAGCAACCTTTTTGAAAATGATTTTCGGATATTAAGCAATAACTTTGGGAATCTAAGGTAAAATTCTATAATTTTACATCGAAAACGCAGTTGAAGGCTACCTGCAACTTGGAAAAACAGACATCTTTATAAAGTTTCACAGAAAAGTGGTGATAATGAAGAACACAACAACATGACAAATTTCACGATGCTACTTGGTGTTAACAATCTACAAGTGTGCTTGGGGTCTACACTGAGCTGTCAGAAAGTCGGTTCCTAACATAAAATTGTTCGTGGATAGTCTGACGTATGACTATAATCTCCTCCTATTGCTTTTACCTTTGAAAGCTTAGTTTGCCTCAAACCCATTTAGTTTGCGGAGAGTCTTTACTTCTTCTCCTTGTAGTCAATTTTGTTTAGTAAACCTTTCGAAAATCTCATGCCACTTCACTGAACGTCCTGACACTATCAGGGACAAGAAAGCCAACGATTTCCATATTTTTATTACCTAGTCGATTATGCCTCCGACGCTCAGATGACGGCGACAGATAGTATTCTATGTTCAGTTCTTTCTACTTTTTATATAATTTTTTTGTGGCATAGTCCACCCCTTGGGGTGAATTCGTAAGTTTCCCCAGGGGATAGAAATATTTAACTCCGAGACAAAAACTCCAGCTCGTGTTCCAATATATGTTATAGAATCATCCGTATATCGCAGCATGGTACAGCTTTTAAAAAAGAGAAACGGCTAAATGAAGTGCTTAAAGTTCTGAATACAGAGGTAAACAATCCTAGATTTTCATTGGTTAGAAGCTGAACGAGGTTTCATCATGCCGCCTATTATAATTGCCCACATATATACAGAACTGTTGGATGCTGTTTTCTTAAAATATTTGGATAAAAAATTGTACCGCGGAAGTTGTTGTACTCCAGTACATAGTGTGTTGGCTTATTAGACGAGAGCCTGTAGTTCAAATCCCAGCTCAAACATTTTGAACAAGAACGAAATTTAAAAAAACATATTTCTTTTGGCGACTTTTCGTCAGCAGTCTTCTGGAAAAAACTCTGCCGTTCGAAATCGACTGTAAACTGTAGGTTGCACGCTTAGATAAAATTAACACACACAGCATTGGTAGTGAGAGATGCTAGGTTGTAGGCCATGCCACATGCAGTCCCGATTTAAATCCTTTAAAGAATATTTGGTGTTCATGTCAACACAAATTGTAGGCCTCAGGTACATGAAGTAAGTTTGGGAAGAAGTGCATTAAGCATTTCTTTTAAAAACAGACTAAAACTACTCGATGTGCTAAATATTTCAACACCGCTGTACTCGACGCTCTATGCAACTAAACGAAAAAAAAAACTTTCGCTTTAGCTTTTTATGTCCAAAGAACAATTGGAAGAAAAATTTAGATCATAAAAATCACGTAAAGAAGGAGTTGGTAAAAGGGAATCTGGCTGCTGTTCATTGAGTCTTTAGGTAAGTATACATTTATACATACAAGCACCACCATCCTTGTACACTGTGTTATATTTATTTGTATCTAAATACTCGTATTCTACAGAGTTTCTTGAGTTTTTTATTATGCGACATGATTTTTTTCTTACGTTCCAAGATTTTTTGCATTTTATTGGCAATTGCTGTGCATGAAATTAGAAGCGAAAAATGCAAGAGAGGGAGAGAGAGAGAGAGAGAGAGAAGGAATATAATTTTTGTAAGAAATATGGCTCTCTTATAGCCCTTATATCGCAGTTTCAAAATAGATTTTCATTCGAAATATTTTGTTCTGGTAGAGCATAATATGAGTCTGCATGACCGCTTCAATTTTTCTAAATTCTATTTCTGTTTCCTTCTAAAAAGTGAAATAAAAATAAAAAACATACACAACGAATTGCTTGTAGGCAGTTTTTATAGTCAGTCCGTTAAAAAGCAATACAGCACAGAATCAAGACGCCACAATACAATGAAAAGTTTATTATAGACTCAGAGCTAATAAAGATGCAGAGGGAGGAAATACAAGAAATCATAGCATAAAGAGTACTTCACACAAAGCAGACGTAAGAATTAATTAATTGTGCAGCTCCTGCGCAGACCAACTTCTTCAATGAGATCGGTGGAATTTGGTCAGTACGAGGACTGCGCTTATCCGTGGCGTCACAACGGGCCGCTATGCGCTCAAGTGAGTTTTGTTACCAAACCTACCACTCCAACCTAAACCAAGTCCTAAACCAATCAGTCCACATCAATGTATCCTCTTATACGAGCCCCTTATGCAAATTGATGAAAGGATTGTTTTCTGATGAAGCTGATGAGTTGCTTAGGAATGAAGACATTTTTATTGAATTCATGAATACACATTTCTCTCTTACTATCTCTTTTAATAACTGCACTTAGGCTTAACTTCTCAGATATGTTTAGACCATGTACGTTGGGCTCCGCTTCAATGCTGCATGAAAGAGAGGTTTAAGATGTGAACACGTGATTCCGGAAACTGTTTTTGGATGAACATACACGAATCACACTCCAACACGGGGAGAATAGTTTGCTGAAGCTGTCATCAGTGACGGCGGTATAAGTACCTTCACCGATTGCTCAAAAAATGGAATGCAGAACTGAATCTGGGGACTATTCCGCTAAACTGGCACTGGACGGGTCATAAAGGTTAACAAAACGGTTTGAAATTTTGTCAAATTAATTTTTTTTTTGGTGTGAAATACAATTGTTCCGGTTAGAAATGGAATATTATTTTTTTCATATGGCTGCCGTGGCTGGCTTGGCAGTACCTCATTCGATTGGACCAATTTTCATGCACTTTTGCGAGTGTATTGTGTCGTATCTCGACAATGGCATCACGAATATTGACTTCGAATGGTTAATTGTCTCTGCATAACACTTTCATTTAGCAGCGCCCCATAGAAAATAGTCCAACGGTGTCAAATCACAGCTTCTTGGAGACGAATTGGCATCACCAACGGCAGTCAAACCTTTGATGCAATAAATCAATTGTGACATGAGATGTGTGGTATCTTGTTGAAACCAAACATCGTTCACATCAATACCATGCAGAGCGGGGACAAAAGATCGATTATCATGGTGCGATAGGTGTCTTCATTGACCACATGGTTGCGTCGTCCTCATTTTCAAAGGAATATGGTGCCGCCACTGCACAAGCTGCACCAAACAGTAACTCGTTATGGATGCATTTTCTTCTGTAAGGCCTCGTGTGGGATTTCTGAGCACCAGTGCCTAGACTACAATGGCCCCAGACCTTTAATATTGATTCTATCTACCAAGTGTGAATGTCAACATCTTTGTAAACCACCTTCTGATTAAAATTAAACCTTTTTTCCAGTTCAGACTTACTTGAGGCAATCACCACCATCAAATAATGCATCAAAGTTGTAATGGATTCGTTAGTCAAAACCTCATTAACGAATTCCAAGGTATTTGTGTCCTTTTACCAATCAATTCTTTAATTCCCAAAATCACATCATCGTCCTCGGTCTCGAATTTTGTATAATACAGATGAGTACAAATTTCAGGTTTTACACACTAACTTTTAAGAAGCGGCTGAAAATTATCAAATTTATAATTTTCAGTTTTTCTTACAATAAAACATAGTGCAACGTCTAGCAAATGTTTTATGTATTTGACAATAAACAAAAGAAATTGTTGCTTGCTTCGTGACTGTATATTTTTTGAGTAACAAAGGGAGAAGTAGTATCCCGATAAAAATTCTTCCACTTGTTATTCCAGACTAGATGTGCAAATAACGCATGCATATTGCAACACAAGCACATAAAGAACAGTATCTCTTTGCAACTTTGCAAACAAAAAAAAAAATATTAGAAATGCACGAAATAACAACCGAAAATGTCAGACGTCACATACAAAATTGTAAATTTTACAGGGAGTATGTCTTTTTCTTGGGAACACTGTTTTATAAATATGAGATGTAACCATACGTTGTTGCATTAACCGCATTTAATATGAGCAAAGAACACAAAATGTACGAGGTGGGTTCAAAAATAAGGCACATTTTTAGACTTCATAAGTGTTATCTCCTTTGAGGAAAGAGGAAATGTCTTCAGCGAGACATGCCATAAGGATTAGACATGATTGTCAATATTTATTAACAAAAAAAAAAAAAATATTTAAATATTATCTAAAAGTAGGTTTATTATCAATACCTTTCAATCATTATTTTAATTTTAAGATTCTATCGGGTCTTTTAATTTTTGGAGTTTTGAACATAGCCATCTTGCGAAGCTACATTTATCAAAATTGTTGTAATTTTTTATCTGCTCTTCCGAATCATCATGTGCGACCATAGGTAACAACCTGTATTCGCTTCATTCTCTTTGAAGCAGTTGGCAACTTATTTTCACAAAAAAATCATCTGGACTGACAAAGCCTATTTCTTCTGTATGGATAGGTACCTGAATAAACTAAATTCTAGATTTTGGGACAATACCAATTCACAAGAGATGCAAGAATGTCCAAAACATTCCGAAAAATACACCTTTTGGTGTAGATTTTGGGCTGGCTTCGTCATCTTTAACTATTTCCTTCATAAGGACTTTAGTCAGAACCTCACTGTCAAGGGTGAGCACTATAAATCGATGACTACCAAATTCTTTTGGTCTAAATTGAATTATCTGCTCACGTGCTACAAATGATTTCAACAGGACGAGGTCTATGTGCCACACATTTCATTCCACATTCGATGTTCTGCATGAGGGATTTGAGGGCGTGATCTTCTTTCGTGGACTTGATATGAACTGGGATCATGACTTCTTCTTGTCAGGTTTTCTTATGTAACACGTGTATGCGAATGAGTGAACAGTGGTGCTCGAATCCTAAATAACCCATGCACTAGCGAATTGAAGGCGTGGTCATCTCACATAGACCTGATATGAACTGGCCACAGGGTTCATGGGATTTAACCCCGTTAGACATTTTTAGGCAGGTTTTCTTAGGTCGCAGGTGTATGGGAATGAGCACAAACCGCAGCAGTACTAAAACTCTACATAAGCGAAGCCATGACATGTCAAATTCAAACTTATTTATGCATCAGTGCGTAGGAAAATTGGACTTTTCGGATTCGTTTTACCAAGAGCCCGTGACGGACTTTTGAACTGTCCCTGTACCGATCGAATTCGATCAAACTAACAGAAGAAGTAGATCAGCTCAAGTACTACACAGCTTGTCATGGTCTATGCTATATCTTGCTGTTGTAATGCTAACCTTTCACCATAGAGTTCTAAAATGTTCTCGTCGTTAGAGTCTTATAATAACGAATACCGTGCTATACTTTACTGTACCTACAATCAATTTATTCCACTGAAGACGGTCGAAAGTAGCATGGAAATCATATTTTTGGTGTCCAAAGATACGTAAAATCCAAACTTCTTTAATACATCTCGTAGTCAAACGATGTCATGCATGACAGTAATAAAATTCCTTATATTCAGCAATATTTAAAACGAAAAACAAAGAATAAAAAAGACATTTCCACTGAAATCATCTATTCGGCAGATATTTTGCAAGAGAACAATAAAGGGAATGGATTTCATATAAATAAATGGGACTCAAAGTGCTTATTTATAAAACGCTAAAGAAGTAAACTTGACAGATGGTATTGACAAAATTTGAAATTGTAAATAATGGTGATTGCATTTACATTTTGAATGCGAAACAGTAAAGAAATTTGAGAAAAATGCAGTATTTCTTCACGTGAACACGTTTGATCTTTTAGAAGATTCCCATTAAAATTCTTAGACTTAAAAATTAAATAATCCTCAAACCTTATGGCCCTTTTGTGATCAAATATTTTAAATTTTACAGCCGACTTCTTGCGGCACAGATCCAACTATACAGGCTTACGTTGCTATTTGACTGACTACTCTGTGATATCTTCATTAAGGGTCGTGATATTAAACTTTCTTATAAGCTGCGGACTGTTTGTTGAGTCGCGGGATTTTCCTTGAAAATCTTCTGATTTACTCGGATAGCAATGCCGCGATTAAGTCCGTAACGAAAGTAGTTCCGACGTCCGTCCTTGCCAATGAATACCAAGGATTTCTACGTATCATTCAAAGGTAACTCTTATATGGGTTCCGGCACATATGATCGTCATTGGAAATTGCATTGCTGATGATCTGACGAGGGCCCGTATGGAGCAAACAATCTCCGACATGTTACAGAGTATAGTATTCTCATTGCTTCGGTTAATTTGGATGTTGTCACTCGTTCTACGATGACGCTCCATCTTGTTGGCAACAAGAGTGTACGTGCAATATTGCTAGACTCTGGTGGACACGCATGGACAGGAAGAGGACTGAATTACTTCTGACATTATATTGTATGGCCATCCATCGCACGATGGCGGTTTGTCCTTTTGGTAGACACGCCGAAAGACTCGGCATTCCTACTAATGACTTCTGCAGGAGCTGTGGGTAATGAGGAGGAGGAAGAGGCTATCTTTTACCTTATTTGCCAGTGCCCTGCTCTTTTCATGAAGATACGGAGGTTTCTGACCTCTAATTTTCAGATATCGTTGACCGATTTCTCTAATATAAAAATTAATACAATAGCAAGATTTATTTTGAACTCGGGATGGTTTTCTCTAGGGAATGGTTCACACCCGGGTGGAATTATGGTATCCCAAAGGTCCTAAATGCTGGCATAAGTGGGACCTCTTTTCCTCCTAACCTAGCCTAACCTACTTCGCTATTTTCCTGCTGATTCCACGTCTATTTCATTGCCGTAGTCTAGTAGGTAGTGTATGGGCTTATTAGAAGTGGGGAGACGGTTCAAACCCCAGGTCAGGTCTCCAACAAAAGCAGCCTTCAGCAGATTCCTTCCAAAAACTATGAGAGTTAATAAAAAATTGCTATGGAAAGTTTCCCAAA
The DNA here is from genome assembly GCA_932273835.1 of Sarcophaga variegata. Taxonomy (NCBI): domain Eukaryota; kingdom Metazoa; phylum Arthropoda; class Insecta; order Diptera; family Sarcophagidae; genus Sarcophaga; species Sarcophaga variegata. Next base: position 117,298,802 of record OW026358.1, on the reverse strand, counting down.
GTTTTCAAAGTTGACTTTAAACTTAATATCCCGCGACTCATGTATAAAATTAAAGTACTCAACATATTTTTTATAATCTTCGTTGTACTAATTAAGTTTTAAACTCAAATGACAAACAGTGGGTTTCTTGTTTCTTCTCTTTTATTTCATTCTGGCTTATATGTTCGCATATGAATGCTTGCATACATAATGTAAGAAGAATTTGTAACATATCATTGGAAGGGATATGATATCATTACGAAAATGTCATCCACATAATAGTAACAATGCGTTTGCATTGCTTAAAGGATATCAGGATGAAATTACATGCGAAAATGTTATTGTATTGATATTCCACGTGGCTTTGTTTATCTACTACGGTATACATGAGTATGAAGTTGTAAATACCCTGAAAGCATTTGTTTGAGTATTTCTTATGTTCTCGACCAAACGTCTCGAATATTTTAATATGTCTTCGAAAAGTAACAACTGTTATATTTACTGTTGATTATATGTTTAAAACCCAAGTGCCACTGGTGTGAACAAAAACATTGCAAAGACACGGTGAAAAAATACAATATAAACTGCAGCCAACGACAATAAAACAGCGCTTATCATATGCATATATGATATGCATATTGATGAAGGCAGGAGAAAAAGAATAAGTGGTGAATTTTTAAACGCTTGGATCCTCCTCCATAGTAATGTAGTCGTATTACGAAATTGAAATAACTTACTTACTTAATTAGTCATTACGACCCTTTAGTCATGATTACAACCTAGCTTTCACATCACTTATGTTGTGTGTGTTCATTTTATACATGAGTGGACCTACAGTTTAAAGTCGACTCATAACGACAGAAATTTGAGTCGCTGAAAAAATATTCCTTCATATTTCGTTTTGTTCAAGATGTCGGGGCTGAGGTTTGAGCCACCTCCTCACGTCTAATAAGCCAAAACACAACAACTAGACTATGGCGACTTCATATGACTCTTCACTCATAGTAATTTGCCAAACCGAAGTTAATATTTATTTGAGGCGATAAATGGCTGTGTACAATTTGCATTTTAAAAGTTAATGCCTACACAGTGGGTAGTCCATCTGTTCAATTTTGGAGCATTTCGGCTAGTATTTCTCCAATGCCATGTTTTAATTATCAGAAGCTTCACTAATTCCAATAAAGAAGATTGTAGTGGAGCCAAAATGCAAATTAACTGCTCCAAAGTGTAAAATAGAAAATAAATCCGCTTTCCAATAAGTTCATGGCATGTGGCACCATCTTGTTGGAACCAGGAAACAACCAATTCGCTACTCTTCGTTCTTGACAAAGATGCCACCGGCTCTTATGGATGCATTATATTGCCTTCGGTTGGCTCTTGACACCAAATTTGGAAATTTTGTTCCTTGATGGTTGTTCGGTGGATCGATTGTAACGACCATAAAAAGATTAAAATAAAAATACGAATATACGAATACATTTCTCATACAACACGAATTTTTTGATAAAGATTGCCAAACGTTGTTCGTTTGAGAGTCTATACGTGACTATTTATATACAGAGAAATTACAAACGCATGGACATGAAGAGGACTGACTTAATTCTGTGCTTAAATTGTATGGCCATCCATCGCGCAATGGCGATTCTTATAAACCATTGTCCTTTTGGCAAGAACGTCGAAAAACTTGGCATTTCAAACAATGACTTCTGCAAAAGCTGTGGATATGAGGAGGAGAAGAAGACTGTCTTTCACCTCATATGTCAGTGCCCTGTTCTTGCCATGAAGAGACGGAGGTTTTTGGTATCGTTGACCGAGTTCTCTAATATAAAGATTGCTGCAATAACAAGATTGATTTTGTGCTCAGAATGGTTTTCTATATGAAATGATTGACTCACGGTTGGAATTGATTGTGGTATTACAACGGGCATAAATGCTGTTCTAAATGGGACTTCTTCCTTCGAGGGGGTCCGCCACCTAACCTTACCTACACGGAAAACTAAATTTCAAAAAAATTTACCCGATAGACGTTGATTATTCCAATCAGGTAATAGGAGTGCATGTTTGCGCTTGAACACGATCTGCTGCATCAATGCCGTTGACTATTTTCTTACCCCAAACCCAAAAGCAGTAGTGTAGGGAATGGGTACTACTTATTCGCTAAACCAACATGAAAATCAACGCCATTTCGATTTCTTTAGAATCTCGAGTAAAAGTACTTGCCGGTATATGACTCATCATTACAATTATGCAATTATATCCGTTAAGAAAAGATAATAGTGTGTGGAATGTGCCTCTGCCTATATCATGTGCATTGCATACATGTCACTTGAATAGCAGTGATCATTAGGATTTTCCTTTTGGCTGACGTTTCTCATTCGTACATCTTATGCCTATATTACTACTACTAACAACCAGGCAAACATGTGCCAATTAATATGCAAAACACTTAAAGCTTATTGTTGTTGCATAAGCAGTTTGTGTTGTAGTAATGGTAAATGGCTTTGCTGTGGTAAATACAAAAACAAACAAATTTTAGACTCTGCGCAAATATGTACAAATTTCATATGCACATGCATACATAATAAATGTCAAATAATTGTAACAGAGCACTGAATTTGCATTTAAACAGCGAGTAGTTAGAACGAGTCCTTAAAGAAAAAATTAAAGTTGCTTTTAAGGGTATATGTGCGGCTTTGGATGAACTGCATCGACGTGGTTTTAGAGATTATGGCCTTAATGGTATCAAATTTCACGCACACTTTCTCTTTGAGTACAATTTTGGAGTTCAATTCATCAAGGTCATCTTGAATCACAAGCTCGAAATGAAGCATAACATAATTGGTAGTGCTAGAATAGCAACAACAGCACTATACATATGCAAATGACTGTAGGCAAGATCTGGGATCTCAAACCTAGCATCACAAACTGTCTCTATCAGGCTGCTGTGGAGTCATGGAGTTGTTTACTTATTTGGCAACTGTGGGGAAGTGAATTTAAGGTCTTTGCTGACGATCTGACCATCATGGCTTCAGATTTCCGCATACTCCCTCTTTGAGGTGTAACCAGGCTCTAAGGCTTACAATTAAGTGGTATTATGGTTTACGTGTTAATCCTCGCAAAACAGAAATTATGCTTTTTACCAGCTAAGATGGTAATTATTTTTATTTACTGATTCTTAATTTCAATTTCCCTCATACAACAGTGTTAAATATCTGAAGGTAATTCTTGATCCCAAGTTCTCATGGAAGGAGGAGAACATCGTTGATAGGGCTGGAAAAGCTATCATACCTTTGTACCTCTGCGAAAGGACCGTTGGAAATACATATCTCTGGTCTGAGACCAACCATCATATACTGGCTCAATCGGGCTGTGGTGGAGTTAACCTCGCTGTATGGTGTATATATCTGTGAGCGAACACCAATGTCAGTGTCGGCTGATAGACATGGTACATATTCGTACGTAGACAAACTAAATTTTTGTATCTAAAAATTAAACTTTCTTACTTAGCTCGTCAAAAGATTTAGTCAAGATTACAATCCTTTTAAGCTTAATTAAACTAAATATCAACCAAATTGGTTTCCAACAAAACGGCGCAACTGCCATACAACAGCCGTTTTATTGCAAGATCAATTTGGTAACATCTTCCATTCCGGAAGTGGGTCCGTTCATTGGCCTTTTGATTACTTCTAGTGGTTCTATATTAAGGCATTAGTTTATAACGACGAACAAGCCACAGTTGAAGCATTGGAAGCTAATTTTCAAGCCATCATTGAGACTATACGGGTATATTTTTTAAAAAAATTGGACTGGTCGAATATACCATGTAACTCGTTGCCTAGACGGACTTATGCCGAAAATTATTTTATCGACCTGATTATAAATAAACCAATGACTTAACATAAACACATAAAAAGCAATACAAAGGCCTTAAATCGTCAGCGTAGAGAACCAATTCTAAAAGGAATTGATTTCACAATAAATAGATTGCTAAGTGTGCTATGCCACAAGTTGTGACATCTTGCTGGATGCAAATTGGGCCAAAAATTCGGTCAGTAGGGCTTGAAAAATAAGGAACGACGAGCTAATTGTAATTGATGTTATGGTAAGTCATAAACGATTTAAGGATTGAAAGGGGTGTCATCGTCAGACACAATTCTCTGATAAAAATGCTGATTTTCGATCAGGTTGCAATTAATACAATCTGCGAGAATGCGTGACCTTTTAACTGCCATTCTATACAAAAGCAAGGCAAGTGCCTTATGCAAAATTTTTCACGCAGTCGAAAGATAAAAGCCTGCAAATTAGGATCGAAAACGAAACGATATTTTGACGTGTTCTTTAAAACATTGGTCTACAGCAGCAATATTCCCTTCTGAACACGAATTTATTTATTTTATTGATGGTCTTGAATTCAAAAGTGTAAAATTAGTGCGATTGCGATCAGTACCTGCACGAGGTGCTTACTTAATTGGCCGATTATGTTGACTGTTGTATAATGCACGCAGTGCTCAGTGAACTTCGTTAACACACAAATTTTTTTGAAAACAAATTCCCATAATTTGGAAGCATTGTTGTGACATTAAACAATTCATAATGGTATGCCAGACCTTACATACATACATAATTGGTCATTGCAACACTTTAACCAGGATTACGAAATAGTTTCTCACACAACTTGTGTTGTGTGGGTTAATTTTATACATGAGTGGTGCAACGGACAGTAAAACTTTTCATGGCAATTTTATTTACTCGCAGAGTTTTTGCCAGAACTCTGCTGAGAGGAAGTTACTGAAGAAATATTTTTGTTTTTTCATTTTATTGGAGATGGTGTTTGAATGTCTAATAAGCCAAGACATTATCTACTATTGCAACTTCAGACCTTGCCGAACAGAAATGACAACATAGTTTGACATTACAAGCTGTAAATCTATAGTTTTTTATATCGATAGTTCTGGTACAGCTATAGCGAAACCAATAGATTGGCTGGGCAATTTTCAATAAAGTACTGTCATACTTTATTTAATTTATTTTCTTAATTTTATCTATTTTCAGATGAAAATGCTTAACACTTTGATCCTTCATAACATTTTTAAATATCCATAAATATATTTGCCACTAATCAGTTGGAGCATCAATAAACGCGGGGCAATATAAATGTTAATTTTATTATGAGTGATCATCACAATTTGTTTTAAGATGAAATTATTCATATTGAACTTCAGTAGAAATCCACAATATTTTATTACTTTGTAAAACAGTTGTATACTGTATGTACAGCTTTTGCAGCAGTAAACAAAATTGAATTTCATATACACTCACAGTTGAAACCAATTTGAAATGCTTAGTTATGATGGCAACCAGCCAGTGTATTATCGAAAATGTTTCCTCAGATATTTTCCATTACAGCCAATACAGAGAATTTTGTTTTCATCGCTTGCTTTTACTGATACTCCTAAATCGCTGTCATTTTTATACAAGTGTTGCTGCACTAAAAAGTTAAACCGGATCAAATAGAAATTGAACAGACAAATTTATATTTTATTGCAAAGATGAAATCAAATAGTGCTTAAGGCGGAAACAAATACAAGGTATAAATATGTATGATATTCTCTTTTAAACAAATTCAACTTTTTTCATTGACTTCTTTTAAAGTGTCACCACAGCTGTCAACTAAATAATATTTATAAAGCATGTAGAAATGTTGTAAGAAATAAAAAGCAGTTCAATTCGTTATTAAGGGTTTTGGTTGTTGCTGTTAACACTTTTGCTCATATTGATACAAAGGTAATCACGTCGATAATACATACATACATAATTGATCATTACGACTTAGCTTCTGATACCACTTATGGCGTGTGAGTCAATTTTATACATGAGTGGTGGGATCTACATGGATGGTGGTGGTGCGACTCCAAACGATAGATTTTTGAGAAACTTTTCATGGCAATTTTATTAACTTCTCAGAGTGTTTTGCCAGAAATCTGCTGAGAGGAAGTCGCCAAAGGGATATTTTTTCTTACTTCGTTTTGTTGGAGATGACTGACCTGGGGTTTGAACTGTGGCATCACGTCTAATAAGCCAACCGACTACCTACTAGACTACCGCGACCTAAGCATCGATAATATGCCACGAAAAAAATATGTAGATAGAAGGTTACAGAGTTGGAATACTAAATGGACAAATAAAAACCATTTATAAGTCCTGTGTCATCTAACGATTAATTGCTATATTAAACATGAACAATGTAGCTGAATTCTCCTACTTTGCAATGTTACAGTTTCTGCAGAATTGATTGATGGGAATACACAATCCTCCACAAGATCAATGACCTTTAATTACCCCGACACCAATCATACTTTGATGACATTTGTGAATGCTAGTAAATGAAGCACATTCAGGTCTTTACTGTTTTACTGCCTACTAGAAACGTTATCCTCTGCTCATAGCGAATTCATGCTGTCACAGAAGCAAATGAGATTCTGATTATGAAATCATGATGGCAGTCAGATTATGCAACAATATTTATCAGATTTTCTTAAACGTTTGTGGTGTGCATACCTAAAATGGTTGAGGCTATTCAGTGTTAGCCTTTGCAGTTTGTTTTACTCTTATTGTGGTAAAGAGGTGCCTTAGTCCAGCGACCTATTGATCTATTGTACTTCCCTTATACCTTTAACATATGCTCCCAGCCAATTGGCTAGGTAAACTTCAGGATGCTGCTCGGTGTCACCAATGCCAGTTCCCTACCCATCGTCTAGTATGCATGAAAGAGTTCCATTCTAAATAATTTCACTCTTAGTCTATAGTGCCCTGACAGAAGAACGGTAGGAGGAAACTTCATTTTGCCACCCTAGTTGTTTTAACTTCTACTGATAGTCCTATACTATCTTTTATTTAAACTCATAGAGGCGTGAGTTCAAGTATATAGTATGGCACTGTCCAGGCTTTTGTACCTCTGTGAATGCCAGGAAATAAAGAATATTTTTTCTGAATGTGCTATTTGGCTCATCACTGTTGGTCAGTTTTCCTAAACTGTTATCCTTAGCTCGTAGACAACTCTAGCCATCACCGAAATATATATAAACAGTATTAAAGATTATTAACTGATGATGACTATTATTTTATACAGTTTAAACGACAGCACTTTACAGATTTCTTGATAGTTTCTGGTGCAGATACCTCAATTGGTTGACCACTACAGTGACACTTAATTTGGCACTTAATTTGCCACTTAATATCATTTATTCGTAAACGGGGGAGGGTAGCAGAATATAACTTAGAGTAGCTAAACTTTAGTACTGATTGAATTGTGACTGTTCAAAAGAAAATATGGAATTACATAACAGTGACTGAGATTTGTATCAGACTTACCAAATTTTGTTTTTTTCTACTTAGTACCTCCAAACTGTGAGATCCACCGAACTTTGTAAATTCTGAAAAAACCAAACCGTTTGGCCTTTCTGTAATAATAATATTTACAGTACCATCTCATGTGAATTCCTGTTCAAAGGTTTTGAAGTTTCATTCAATACAAAATGCGCTCAAATTTAATTTCATACTCAAATGCTGAACATGTTTCATATTCAATTTCCCATTCCCAAGACTGAATTAGTATTGGCTTGGCTGCCAAATATTTGATAATAAATTTTAATTTGACAATATACCGCAAAATTCAACAATAATAAGTTTTATTTATTGCAATAAAAGTTTTTGCTTAAGGCACATTAGATTGACTACTTATTCATTTATTATTATTTAGTGACGTTGTTGTAAAAAAATTAGATTTTTACAGAGAGTTGTGTTACATCGATTTTACATCGATAAAGATTTTTATACGACTTTAACAAAAGCTTGTAAAGGCTCCATTGTTTTGCTAATATGACAAATATGTAAAGAATGTGGTTACCTAGCCAGGCTAGCATATTGCAGGCGGAGATTTTTGCTATTGAACAAGTACCTCCTTCGAACTTATGTATGGACTGTAAAGCGAGAATCAAAGCGCTGGAATCCCACCTTGTCAAATTAAAGGGCGCCAGGAGTTGCTTAGACTCTCCACATCCGCTTCTACTGTGTTCCGGTTCTGTGGTATACAAGGAAAGCAAAAGGTGAACGCAGTGGCACGGACGAATCCCATTTGCTTGAGGAAGAGGCGATAGAGGAGGTATAGAAGAATACCTTTTCAAATTAGAAAAAACAATATGGAATTCAATAAACATTAGATGGTCCAACTGTTTTAACATTTTTGTTCAGTAAGGCCTGAAGTCGCCGTATTCTAGTAGGTAGTGTGTTGGCTTATTGGACATAAGGATGCCGGTCAAATCTCAGGTCAGACATCTCGATCAAAACGAATTATAAAAAAGATATTTTTTGTCGGCTTTCTTTCAGCAGATTTCTGGCAAAAACTCTACGAGTAAATAAAAAATTGCCATGAATAGCTTTTCAAAATTATCTGTCGTTAGGAGTCGACTTTAAAATGTAGGTCCCGCAACTGACTGAAGGGTTGTAATGATAACCTATATTACATAATGTCCACATACCTGGTTGCCAAACTTCAAAACTGCTGTGTGCAGCAGTGAACAGCAGGAAAGCCAAGGAACTACTTTAGTTCTTTAAGAGAACGGTTCGCCCTCGAACAGGAACTCTAGCGGGACACTGCGCTATTGGCAGTTTTGCTGACAAGCTCGATCTGACTCACCAGGATTACGGTAGAAGCTGCCACACCTTTTATGTGAGTGACCTGCACTTCAAAAAATACGTCATCAGTTTTTGGGAGACAGAACGTTTAAGAATTTGGCTATGGTGGCGCACGTGCCACTAAGGGAATTGGGCAATTTCGCCCGGAACCTGGGGTGATTGAAATCAACCACTAACGGATCATGAGGGGCATTAGGATCATCAAGTGAACTTATCTGCGAACGACAAGCTGGCTTCTCTACGCAATTAATACGTAAGTGTTCCTTTAACAAACTTATTATATTTTAAAAATTCTACTTGGAAGGAATACTTGTTGACAACTACCCCAAACTATAGTTCTCATCACAATAATGGCACTGAAATTAATTCATATTAAAATTTACAACACACTTGTTTTCTACACAACTTCCAATTGTATCAAAGCAAAGTTTAATAAATTTGAAGCAATTTCGACAAATTCCACTTGGCCTCATTCTTTTTACTGTTTCTCTTCGCTTTTCTTTATTTGAAAAAATTTATTTTCATTGCCTGTATTATTTCCTTTAATACGTATTCCAGCCCCCTTAAGTTTAACAGATTGGAATTGCTTTAAATGTTTGAGATTCAGTTGCAAAATTTAATTGTTTTACTTTCGGTTTAATAAAACCGATAGTGTGTTGCAATATTATATATTTGCATCTCGAAACTTTTCTCTTTGCATTGAACTTTTCTCCTGCAAAGTTTTCCTGTTTTATTTTTGCTTTATTCGTTATATTGACTGTTCAATGGAACGTAAACATTTTATATTGAAAAAAAATCAGAAAACATCAATGTTGATTGAGTGAAAAATAATTATGAAAGTATTGCAAACATAAAAAAAAAACTTAATAAAGTCTTTAAAGTAAGGTAAGTATATTTCAATGGCATGAAAGCAGGAACCCGTATTTGCTAGATGACGGCATATGAAGCATAAAAAAGTTTGTATTCATATCGGTCGCAAAGCACTTCAAAATGTGACATTTTATGTTCACAAAGTTTAAGGTCGACTCCGAATGACAGATTTTTGAGAAACTTTTCATGGCAATTTTATTCACTTCCCAGATTTTTTTTGGCAGAAATCTGCTGAGAGGAAGTCCTCGAAGAAATATTTTTCCATATTTCGTTTAGTTGGAGATGCCTGGTCTAGGGTTAGAATCGAGGACTCATATATAATAAGCCAACACACTTCCAACTAGCCTACGACCGATTTCTTCTAACCCATGCATTAAATACCCATCTCTCAAAAACAGTCACTTTCATCCCAAAGACATGGCGGAGCCAGCTAATGATTGGATGTTGTTATGCTGCGCAACGTTCATGCCATTGATGCACTTATACAGCTAATTGTTCTATCGGATGAGGAAATTATCGTCGACTCGAATTGGAAAAAGTATCGTACCTATCGGTGAGTAACACCGTCCATGCTTCTGCGCCATAGAGAAGCCCATGGTGGATGGCCAACTTGTAGAGCATTACACACACAACTGAGGAGGTGTTAAAAAAAATAACCTGAATTCTCCAGACACTTGTGGAAGTATAACGAATTTGCCCTGTATTATTAATATAAAATTAAAGAATAGAATAACCAGTACACAAGAGATATCACAACCGGCAGTAATTTCGTAAGACAATTGAGGTGGGTACTACTACTACAATTGTCTCCTATGACCAAAGTAACATTTGTTGGTACAGTAGATCGCACGTTTAACCTTTAAGTTGACTTCATTTTTGCTGGTAATGGCGAACGTTCATTACTTCACCTTCTCGAAATCTCTATAAATGTAAACAAGGATGTTTACATTTATTATTGTAGTGTTCTTGGTATATTTTAGTTTACTTGTTTAACGTTTTTTATGCTGGTGTTTGTTGTTATATTACACAGTACGATAATTTGTAAACAGGTTTACTGCTTTATTTTGTTTTTGTAGCTTTTGTTTACAATTTTAATGTTAAACGATGTAAAAGCAAAACAGCAGTATCTAGATTTTTAATTTTCGTAGCACTATGTTCAAAAATGCTGCAGCAATGAATCCTCAAAGTGGCTTGGATTGAGTCCGTATATGGTGTAAAATTGTGCGCAAATCCAAGACTCATCATAATTCATGAACATTAACCGCTAGAGTATGGCATAAGAAAGCAACTATTCTTCTGTTTCTGTTGCTGTTTCACACATTTTGTAAAATGTCTGTTGCTATTTTAACCACAAATATAAACATATAATAATCTTTTATTAACATCCGCTGTTAAATATGTACATCCATACAAAAATCATTTGAAAAAGGATGACTTGTGAAACAGATTCTCTTGTGGCACTTTACATAATTTCACGTACCCAGGCGTAAATATGCTTAAAGCCTTAAGAATTCATTTTGAGTACGTGTACTTTACACAAACAACCGCTTAAAGTAAGTAAATGTTACACAAATTCTTATTGAGATCATGTATTTCTTTTTGTGGGTGAATAAAAAAGGATGACTAGGCCGTTCGAATTTGAAAAACATTTTCAAGATTGAAGATTGACAAAAATGTAGAAAAGAGTTTAAAAGGTCTTTACACAAGTTGACCTGTTTCCATTTTATTTCTAACCCTGTTTAATAATTCATAAAAATGAATAGAAAATGAATATGTAACACTAGGTATGAACTATATTTTGACTTTTAATGTTTTTTTCTATTCATTTTTAGTTTTGCTAGCGTAAAAAGAGAAAAACATAACTTTTCTCTCTCTCTCTCTCTCTTTTGTTTCTCCTACAATGTGTAAGAGCTAACTCATTTGTCTTAGTCTGGGTGAGAAATAACTTGTACACAAATATACCACGAATCTACTAAAAATGCTCAAATGCAGCTCCCAGCACAGGGATAATCAGGTTCATATTAGACTTATTGGTGATCACACTTTCTTTAATATGAAGTATATAAATGAATTATAACTAAGTTAACAAGAAATTGCTGACCATGCTTAGTAGTAAAAGGCTACTGTAAAATAGATGATAGCTATACAAACTACGCTAGACTGTCATGGTTGCTTTAAGTAGATCCTCGAACGTATATAGTTGAGGTCTTAATTTACTTACTTAATTGACCATTAAAAACCCGATTAACGGATTTCGGCCTGCCGTAACAAATCCTACCAGGCGCCTCAGCTTCTTGCGAATCTATGCCAGTTGGTCACACCAATGATAGGGCTTCCTTGATTTGGTCTTTCCAACGCAAACAAGGTCGTCCTCTTCGCCGACTTCCGCCGATCAACGCTTCAAATACCCGTCTAGTTGGAGCATCCTTCTCCATTTGAACGACATGGCGAAGCCAGCGCAGCCGATGGATATTAATGTCTATGTCGTCGAGAACACTCGTGGATCGGATGTGGAAATCATCGCATACTCGCACTGGACAGAAGATCTTACGTAGGACTTTTCTCTCGAATACTCTCAAGGCTGCTGCATCGGTCCTTAATAGGACCATCTTGTAGATGGTGATGAGCGTCTTGTAGAGTATTAGTTTTATCGTACGAGAGAGGTCTCTGCTACTCAATTGCCTATTGAGACCATAAGTGGTCTCCTTGTCTCCTCTCACGGTATCAAAAGGTTCGGAGAGGTCCATTCCTACCTCGACGGAGCTGCAGGAATTGTTCAACGTTATTCTGCATAGCCTTATCAGCTTCGTAGGTATGCCGAGCTCAGACATTGCGAAAAAACACGATCCCTTATGGGGCTATCGAAGGCTGTCGACAAAAAATGTGTGTTGCGACTTATTTTTCGTTTGTCTCTTCCACGTGCGTGAGATCATGGTACGCAGTGTGATCCAATGGCCAACCGACGACAAACGGATATGCTCTGCGAGAAAGACGAGTGTTCCCATATAATGCGCAAGCAAAATCCATTGTAGTTGTGATATAACATTGAAACACAAGCCACATTGCTATATTAATGCAATAGTTCAATAGAGTTGGATACCCTCAATGAGCACCAGTATGTTTGATCACAATCAACCACGACCGTAATAATATAACAATTTCCCAGGAGTGTACGAAGTTGTACAAACCTTCTATCGATTAGTGTTTGCTTCATTGATCCGTCATAATATATCAAAGATCACACTCCTATCCAATCAGTAAGTTTCTCAAGACGAAACGGCAGCAAAGAGGGCCAAGTTTACAGCGATGATGAGATGAAGCTTCTGTAGTCTTGTAGGTAGTGTATTGGTTTATTAGACGTGAGGGCACGGTTCAAACGAGTGATACCTACGGTGACCCCTCCTCAGCAGATTTCGGAAAAAATTCTCAGAGTTAATAAAATTGCCATGAAAAAGTTTCTAAAAAATCTGTCGTTTGGAATCAACTTTAATATTCGGTAGACTAAGATTTGTTCAATTTGTCTCTATTCGTAGATGTAATAAAGAAATAAATTTTTTAAAAAGGAATCTGTATGGTATCGAAAGGTCATATTCGAGTAACATATGCCACCAGTTATATAGCGAATAATAGCTTTTGTATTTAAGGAAATTGTTAAAACTTGTAGTTCCGGAGAACAAGAGATAACGGTTTAAGATCATAATTTCTTCCTTCCAAAACCTATATCATGTTCAAAATAGCGTAGATATTTCTAAATTTTCCATTTAAAAAAATGTATGTTTTTGTAGTTACCTTTGACATCTTTTTGTGACAACCTTTTTCACAAAACTGACAAAGTTTGTACGACAATTTTGCTCATTCAACATTTCTATGCCGTTAGCATTTAACCCAGTTACACAGTTGATAACCCCTAAAAAGTTTGATTGAAATCAATGAAACAGAAAAGAAATCAATTGTGTTAACAACATTATTAGCACATCATATATTTGTTGTCATCATTGTTATTATAATCAGTTTAACCATCCAATTCCCATACAATGAAAAAGGAAGATAATAAAAAATATTACATGGGTGTTATATTTTTTCTTTCGTTTAATATTTTTTAAAGATTTACTGACGTTTTCTCTGGCTTTAGTTTACTTGCTCAATGACCCTCTACAATAAAGATTTCAAGTATATGAGATAGGAATCTGGAAAGCTTTTTAAGTGAAATTTCTTTTCATTCTAAGCCAAATAAATTTTCAATTAATAGATCCATATGTCTGGCAGCTAATATAGCATATGGATGATACATCTTTCACAAATATATAGACATTCCCACCTTCGAAATCAGTAGTTATACCAGTTTGTATTTAACAGTTAATTAAATAGATAATGCACAACATTACTTAGTTCATTAAAAAAAGAATCAATTGTTTTATTCACGTACAAATTCATTATAAATGAATGTTATTTGATTTGCGTAGTGAGGACGTAATTAGGCAACCAGAACACGTAATTAATTAAACGCAGAGGGATATTATTCAATCAATGTCTATAAAGTACGTACGTGCTTTTTTGAGTTGATAATTTTTAAATGATATTAACTGGTTGTAAACCACCAGGAAGCAGTACGGGTGCGCGACATTTGTTATAGATCCTATTATGGCAACAATAATGTCCTGCATCCCTCTATTGATACATCTCGTATACGTACAAAGGAATAAAGTATTATATATGTATACTTCTATGCCAAATTCATTTTGCTTCCGTAACCACTATTAACATTCTAAAATTACATATTTTAAGACATAATAATGCCATCTTCTGTAAAAAGAAGTTTGAAAACATACACACATATACATAATCTGTCACTACACGCTACAGTCAGTATTACGAGCTAGCTTCTGACACTACTTATGTTGTGTGTGCGTTAATTTTATACATCAGTGGCAGGACCTACAGTTTAAAGTCGATTCCGAACGCCAGAATTTTTTGAGAAACCTTTCATGGCAATTTTTTCTTTACTCTCAAGATACAAATCTTTGTTTGATTACACGTGCGAGTATGCGTTCAGCATCCTACATAAGATCTTCGGTTCAGTGCGAGTTGGCTATGGTTTCCGCATCTGATCTAACAATGAGCTGTATGAGCTCCTGCACGACACAGAAGTTGTGTAGCGTATTAATATCGGCCATGTCGTTCGAATGGAGGAGGATGGGTATTTTATGGGGGGGTTTGCGGAAGTCGGCGAGGAGGATGAATTTGTTTGTGTTCAGCAGCACTGATGGTTATTACGAACAGTACATTCAAACTAAGGCTTTTTCTTTTCCAAATGGGAGGAGAGCACTATGCGAAAGTCTAGGAATTTTAATCGACAAGGGTTGTTCACCTACTTATCAGGATAATGTGGTGTGGATTTCTATCGGGCTTTTTAACACAGTTTTCTAAACTTTGACTGTTAATAAGGGCAATACTGTTGAACCTATATCTGCCAAATTAGTTTCCAAATAAATTAAATTGTTTTTATTAACGTACCGAGATTTTCGCGTTTTGGAGGATTGCCATAACCGTCCTATCGAGAGGTCTCTTTGCAATGTGTTGGTTTAAATCGAATCCACTCATTCAGTCATCCGGCATTCTCAATATTCTCGTTGTTTTAATCACAGTATTTACTTACAAATGCAGGTTCATAACAGCCGGTGTTTCCCATACAGTCTTTAATTCTAAATATATGTAATTGGCAATTGAATAAAGATAACAATTAAATAAAAAAATACTGGAACGTGAAATGTCTTCCAATATTCACAATACATTTTGTTCAATGTATGGTGAGTTTACTGGACAGTCGACTACGTTGAAAGTTCACTTTACAGCAAAATTTACTGGGTGTCTAAAGGTGAAACTCTCTATTTTGTTAAAATTTTTAATACTGATTCAGGAACTTACTTTGGAAAAATATTTGAATTGAAAAAAATTTCTTTGTGAACAAACCACTTGATTACTCCAAAAAAGGGTAACAAAAGCGAAACTAAAATTAAGCTTTTGTGCTACAACCATCAAATGAAATGGAAACCACTATTGAGTTTTGCCAATGCAAACTGAAACAAATTGGCCAAAAGCCAACAAAATCGAATAAAAACGTAACGTTGCCACAAAAGAACAACCAACAAATACGACCACGTGAAAGGCGTTAGTAGTACACCTGATTTTGATTTCAATAATGAATTAATTTTTAGGGGCAACTAAAAAACAATTGCCACAGAATAAATTAAAAAAAAATAAATCATTTAGATAAGCCGATGCATTTTTAACTGTGGATTCTAAAAAAGGAAAAAAACAGATAATTTTTACTTGGGATAACTACCTATCATCTAATCCATAAGCAAGCTCCTATTTGGGATAGTTTTTTCAGTATTTCAATCAATGTGCCACCATTGTCGGCTGTAATGATCTCTCAGTCCCGGAATTATGAGTGGTTTGTCTCTGCTGAAAAGAGAATTCATGTCTCTTAAACTGTATGGTATACCAAAACTCATTTAATAATTTCAACATAAAGCGTGGCGTGTTGCCATGATCTATCTTGTTGAAAGCACACGTAACCTCAAAGACAATTCAGCAATTCTGAAAAATGTCAGTAATCACGGCATAGTTACTTGCACCGCAGACGAAGAGGTTTTCTTATGAATTTCGCCGACTACTTACATAAATAAGACAAGTGTGTTGCTTGTTTGACGATCTTCTGCTATCGAGAAAAATGTATCAAAGAAGTTGTATCAAAAAATTGAATAAAATGCTGAAGAAACAAGTGAAGCGTTAACAGTGGCTGGATTGTGGTTAACATCATTCAACAATTCCTGAGTAATGCCAATGAGACGTTTTTTCTTTGGTTAAAATTCAGCAATTTTGGAATGAATTTCACTGACATGCGCTTCACGCCCAAAAGTTCCGATAAAATTGCATGGCATGGGCTAAGCGATATGATGATATCCTCAGCAATTTCTCTAATTGCGATACGATGATTCTCCACTTTTCCGTTTTCTTCAACTTTTAAACATTTTCATCGGTTATGGATGTGCTGGGACGTCCAGCATTCATTTCTTTTCGATCTTCTGTGAGAAGCTTGTAGCATTTGTAAATATTTTTAGGACTCAGAGAACTCTCACCGCATGTCACTGTCAACGTTTCAAGTGTTTACATGAGAGGAGTTACGGTTTATTTTACATAGGGTCTTCGAACAGGAACTTCCGAAATTCTGCTGTTTATACAGCAACTATCTTGTGACTATACTAGTTGACATTTATCCACTCTACTTCGTGAAATCGCTATGGATGATTATCGACAACGACATCTATTCTCAGAATGGACTGTGAAGCAGTTGGCAAATGACCCAATTTTTGACCGCAAAATCCATGTCTGAATGATTGGGTATTAAAACAGAATTGACGATTTGGGAATGATGCCAACTCGCAAGAGCGTCCAAGGATTTCGAAAAATTATATTTTTGGTGTTGATTTTGGTCTGTTGAAGTCATAGGTTTGAATTTGTTCGGGAATAACGTTGGCTAGGTCATCATTGTCAGTTGCGACTATAATAGCTCGAAGATTTTCAATTTCTTTTGACCTGAATGGAATGATCTGGACACGAACGATATGTGATTTCACCAACGTCGCTATGTGCCACATAGTTCATGTCACATTGGATATTCTGTATGAGTGATTTGATGACATTGTCATCTAATGCGAAGGTAATGTGAACCGCCACTGAAACTTTTTCTTTTAGGATTTTCTTAAGCTGTAGGTGTATGCGAATAAGCCACAAGCCACATCAGTCCTCAAAACCGCCATAGCCTATGGCATCGTTAACTTAGTCCTTGGGATGCTTCCAACTCCCAGAAAAGCTGTGGTAGTACATTTAAACAATGTTATGTCCTACACAACTTTCGAAGGTGCACTTATTTTGTTATACATACATACACATATAATTGGCAATTACAACCCTTCAGCCAGCATTACGACCTAGTTTCTCAAACCAGTTATGTTGTGTGTGTTAATTTTATGCATGAGTGACGGGACTTACAGTTTAAAGTCGACTTCGAACGACAAATTTTTGAGAAACTTTCTAATGGCAATTTTATGTAACCTCAGAGTTTTTGCCAGAAATATGATGAGATGAATTCCTTGAAGAAATATTTTTTCATATTTTCATATTTTCAGATGTCTGACCTGAGGTTTGAACCATGACCTCATGTCTAATAAGTATATACACTATCTACTAGACTACGGAGGCTGTTAGTTATACTTAAAAGTACAAAGCGCATAAAAACGCCGTAGTTTAATTGTTTGTTGCTTTTCCTAACATTATCGTTCTGTTTTCCAATACAGTAATTCGAATGCTTTTAAGGCAAAATACAAATTAATTAAATAAAAAAAATTAAAATCATTTTTCATAGAAAATCGTTGTATTCTACATTTTTGAAAAATTTTATTTTCAACTGAAAGTGGTAGCATGCGAAAATAAAATCTCAGCAAAATAAATTCTATAAAAAAAACTTTTTGAGAAGGCGGAGACTATAAAAATTTCATGCAAATGACGACGAAAATTTCAAATATTTTTTGTGGCATTTTCACTTATTTTTTTTTACTCTCGCCACCTACTATACTGCCACTTTAATTTCTTTATATGAAAGTTTTTGCGTTTTTTGTGGCATTTTGCAGCCACATATTTCGAGTATGCAAATTATTTCATGCTAATAAAAAACTGTAGCCCAAGGGAAAAATTTTTACTCATACCAGAGATATAGTAAATGAAGACTTGAGTGATGAAAGCGACAAAAATGCAGTCTTAGGAAAAAACATGATTGCCACGAACGTAAACTTTATTGTAGAATAAAATAAAATAAAAGAAATTGAAAAAGAAATGTTTCTTAACAATAAAACGTTTAAATCTGAAAAATGTATGTTCCAACAGGGTAATGGCATTTTTATTAAATAATAATTTTATCAACTAATATTGGGGTAAGAGAACCAAGCACTTAGTTTATTGAGAATTTAAATGAAATACTCTTTGGTTTCTGGAATTCAAAATATTTCCAAAAGTTTTGCTAGAATTAATGTCAAAATATTTCCACTTTTTTTGATAAATAAGGGCGACTCAAAAGTCAACAATTTTTTTTATAAAAAATTTGCAAAAATTCTATTGCATTGTAAAGTTTGAATTTAGAGAACCTAATCATAGGCCTTTATTTATTCATGTTGACATAACACTTTTCTTTAAAGGCGCCGCAAAGGAATCAGTCCAACGGTGTTAAATTGCAGATTCTTGACGGCCAATTGACGTCACCAATTCGTTTAATTAAACGGCCATCAAACGTTTGACGCAATAAATCGATTGTGGCATGAGATGTGTGGCAAGTTGCACCATGCTGTTGAAACCAAATATGGTTCACATCAATACCAATGAAGAGCGGGTACTAAAAAATCGGTTATCATTGTGCGATAGGTGTCTCCATTGACCTAAGGATTGCGCCGTCCTCATTTTCAAAGAAACATGGGCCAAGCCGCAACAAACAGTCACACGTAGTAAGTGCATTGACTTCTATAAGACCACCTTTGGCTTTTGCTGAGTCCCAAACTCGGCAATTTTGTTTATTAACGTAGCCACCAAGATGAAAATGAGCTTCAGCCGAAAAGATTTTTTTTACAAAATCGACATTTTCGTGCAGTTTCTGGTTGGCCCAATAAATCCTAATGTTGCTCAAGCGTAAATCGGTTCATTACGTTCTTTACTGAATTTTGGGACAGAATAGGATGACATACGTATTGCCAAATTCGAAATTACCTATGGTTCATATTTAAACCGATAGATGGCCCACCCTATAGAAGTGAAATTTTGAGACTTTATTTACGATGTGTTGATGAAATTTATATTGACAAATTTGACTGAGGCGGCTCAGCCATGTTGGAGACAGAGGAAATATTATCAACTTTTGGGCAAAAACTATTATTAATATTCATAATGAGCCCTAATATAGAGCAAAGGCAAAATGGTATGATCCTGCTCGTCAACTCTAGGTGAAGACATCTTCTGAGGCTACAGGACCATTTCAGTGTTTTCTTTGTATTAGTATCAGTATCAGCCATAACGTAACAATAGTTTTTAATAGTCGGCCGGTTCACCTAATGTCTTCTAGGACCGCATTCAAAGTCTGTCTTTATATGGAATCGGCATTCTGTAGCAAAACTACCGAACTTACAAGTGCATATTTGGATGCGCGGAAGAAATCGCAGAATATTTTAGTAAAATGGGATTTGTGCACGGAATATCGACTCAAGTTCCAAAGGTACACTGTTGTTGAACTGAAGACTTTATTAAGGGCACTCATGCGAGACTTATTGGTGTTGATTGTGTGAGCACATGCTTTTATCAGGCGTGGAAGAGATATATTCTGTACGACACTTTTCATGGCAATTTTATTTACTCCCAGAGCTTTTGCGCGAGACTGCTTTGAGTTGGTCGTCGAGAGAAATTTGTTTTCATATTTCAACCATTTGAACCACAGCGTCGCGTCTAATGAGCGAATACACTAAGTACTGCATTAAGGCGACTTCAGAAGTGTTCTCCACTTTGTTATTCACCCTTATTCCTCTAGTCCTCATCGGCGTGGCATCTGCTGTTGCCTAAAAAACATTTCAGTCAGGATTACGATCTAGCTTCTCACAACACTTATGTTGTTTGTGTCGATTCCGAAGAAGTAAACAGCACTTTGAGAAAAAAAGTTCTTAATCCTACAAAATCAAAAATCTGTTATCGTTCGTTTGTAATATCACGTAGACAGGCATTCTCCCGAACATAAGTTCTTAAATAATTTTCTCATTTCTAACATTTAAATTTTTATAGAAATATTCTACCCTTTGTTTTCTTTACTTACTTACTAGACTTTGCCTGTATAAATTATGAAAATTCTTTAACACTTTGGCTGTAGTTCCAACATATTTATAGCCCTTGTACATACTCTATCCACTGTATAAACCCCATCTTAACAAGAACGAACATTATGCCTTCCAGGCTTTACAGGTAAAAGGACAGTCATGAAATGGGCTATAAAGAGATAAGTAGACAAGCAGAAACTGAATGTAGCAGCAGGCTATTTCATCATTTTTTTTCTAAGCAAAAATGTTGAGAACAAATTAAAGTGTATAATAAATTAACATAATGTGAAGAGAATAAAGAACAAAAAAAAAAAAAAGAAATACATTGAAAGCAGGTAAGGAAACAAGGCAAAAAAGGGGTCTTACTTCGCACAGTCATTTTCTCCAAAGCAGTAAGTATACAGGGTGCGTTTTTAAATGTTTAAATTGAAGTGTTTTAATATGAAGAATTTTAATGGCTTAACCTAAACCACATGTATTATTAATAATGAAATATGATTTCATGTATGAAATATGACTAAATGGAGTGTAGTCACCAAAGTCTAGTTGGTAGTGTGTCGGCATATTAGACGTGAGGGCACGCTTTAATTCCCAGATCGGACATCTACAACAAAACAAAGTATCAAAAAATATTTCTTTGGTGACTACCTCTTAGCAGATTTCTCCCAAAAACTGTGACAGTAAAATTGCCATGAAAGGTTTTCAAAAATCTGTCATTCCGAGTCGCTGCTTATGTATATAATTAACATACTCAACATAAGTGCTGTGAGAAGCTAGGTTGTAATCGAGACTCAAGGTTTGCAATGATCAATTACGTATGTATGTATGTAAAATGTAAATGTTTGCTTTTAAAAAACACCCTTTAGAATGAAATACATTAAGTACATTGCAATGATGTCTGTGGCATACTTCGTTTATACTGAAGTTTAAATCCTCATAAATTCCTAATTCCTTATCCACATCATATTATACCAGCCTACAACGCTGTGTTCGAGGAGGATTGTTTTTCTTTGAAAGAGTTTAAAAACTTAAAAGCATAATTATTCGATTAAGAGAACACATCAACATTGTTGGAATGATTCTTTTTTTACTTTAATTTGATAATTAACTTCATGGCATTAATTTTTTAAATATGATTTACGGCATATGCCTGTCGCAGTTACGAGTTAAATGACACACAGATCAATCCAATTTTAACTACTATTTCCATATATTGAAGTAGCCACAATCTAGCAGGTATTAGACATGGGCCACGGTTCAAGCCAAGGCAAAACAAAGAATTGCCTTGAAATGTTTCTCAAAAATACTGTCGTTCGGAATGGACTTAAAACTGTAGGTCCCGCCACTCATGTATAAAATTAAAGCACACAACATAAGTGGTGTGAGAGGCTAGCTTGTAATCCTGACTAAGGGGTTGTAATGACCCAATATGTCTGTAGGTATTTTCAATATTTCTGGCCGTATGGCATCAAAGGCGATTTGAATATTGACTTCTAATGCTTCAAGAATATTGATTTCAAATGCTTCTGGTTTACCGGTATAAATTAACAACTTCACATGGCCCCATAAAAAACAATTGAGAGACTTTAAATAGCACAAACGAGGAAGCCAGCAGACAGGACCACATAAAAAAACACCAAGTTTCACCGTCTTGTTAGAATGACTTGATTTTAATGCCAGCATATTGTTCAGTTCAGTTGCGAAACAGTAGATCGTGATAACACGAAAGCGCGATAAAGAACAGAGTTGGAGTTAGATAGTGGAGTATACGACTGTTTGTTGCTAAAAAGTGCTAAAGAGCTAGAAAATCATCCAGGGAACAACTTGAGTTAGGCAAGGGAGTTGTTCGCATTAGAAAAGGAATTATAACGAGACCTAGCGCTATTGGTAGTTTTGCTGACCAGCTCGGTTTGCCCCACCAGTATTAATGCAGAAGCTGTGATGATGTGGAGGAAACGAAATCGGTGCAAAACCATTTATGCCAGGTCGCTACACTTCAGAACAGACATCGTCAGTTTTTGGGTTACATAATATTTGAAGATCTAGGCATAATGTTGAACGTGGCACTAAGAGAACTGGCGGGTTTCATCTGAAGCTCGGATTTGTTCAAACCCACCAGTAACGGATCATGACAAGGGGGCTTACCTCTCACTGGGCAACACAATGGGCTACCTAGTGAACTTGCCTGTGAATGATAAGCTGCCCGCTAACCTAATATAGAAAATTATCAGACATTGTCTTCGTTGTTTAGTGGGTAGTGTATTGGGACTTCTTAGACGAGAGTCGATGGTTCAAACTCCAGCTCACACATCTCAAACAATATAAAAGAATCTTTCGGCGACTTTCTTGTTATCAGTAGTCTTCTGGCAAAAACTCTAATAGTAAAATAAAATTGTCATGAAAGTTTACTCAAAAACCTGTCGTTTGCAGTTGACAATAAAAAGTAGGTTCTGCCACCACTCATGGATAAAATATAGACATATGATATGGGTGGTGTGAGATGCTAAGTTGTAGTACTGATTGAAGGGTTGTGGTGAACAACTGGGTAAATAAGTATGTCTTCTATACAAAGCAATAAAAAGTTCAGAACTGTCTTAAAAATTTCAATGAATTCGAATGGCATTTAATGAAGTTCACACATAGATTTCAGTTACGTAACATAACACCATTAAGGTCGATATAGACAGGACGCAGGTAGTGAGGTACATGGTTCATTTTTGTTTTTCATAACATTTTAATTCTTAAATCCAAATTTGTCACTCGCCTTTAGTTAGTTAAGTTTTTTTTATCCAATACGGACTTTAATAAAACTGAACTGTACTCAAAATAGAAAATGTCATTGTCCTATTAAAATTTGCTTAAAAATCATGGATTCACTCTTCCAAAAACAAAATTTCTGTTTATGTTGAGGGTTGAGGTTTGTTCCCAAAAATTCTAACAAATTTAATTAGTTGTTGTTCTTGCTGTCATTGTAGTTAAAGTCCGCAGAAATATGCAGAACGTAATAATTTATGATAACAACCGTTTTGTGTTGTGCTAAAAGGAGTGCATAGAGTATTTATAGAGGAAAGAAAATAAAACCTAAACAGGAGTATACAATACTCATAGAAAATTTGTTTTGTGTCTGGGCAAAAAAGAAACAAAAAAATTGTTGTCCATATTTTAACTGAAAAGTTCTCATCTAAAAGTTTATGTTTAAAAAAGGGTCTAATGTCACATGAAAGCATTAAGCTGACAACTAAAACGGACAATGACTGGAGCCATTTATTTTACTTACAAACACTTCTTCAGGTCTGCCCGCAGATAGTGACCGAAAAGTATAAAAACAAACTGGGGAAATTAGAAAAGGGAGAAGTTTCAATGATAAATATTTATTATTTTAATAAAGGATTTTATTTTGTCGGTTTACAGGGTTTTGTGGTTAACGTTTAAAGTTTTTGTGTTTATGGTTTTTAATGGAAGTAGTTGTGGTTGGTAGTCATAGACAATATAAGGCCATAAGAGCAGTTTTGTAGTTTTATTAATAAACTATAAACATTTTAATATCAAGTACGATGACAAAAACAAGAACGAATTTTAGTAAGTATAGATAGACGGGTGCTCATGCACTGACCATTACACGTAAGTTATCATATCAAATCTATGAACATATTAAGGCTTCAGGCTACCAAGTTTGTCATCAGCGAGATTCACGATTTGGTAAATTTTGGCACTGAGAAAGACGATATTTAAATGTGATAATCGATGAATTAAATCTTAGAGAGTAGTCCCAACAAATAAGACTCAATGCCTTGTCTTGCTGCCGCTTCATCCCTTCTGGTCATTCCTCTATTTTGAGTTTTTATCCTACAGCCCCACCGAACATCGACTATCTTCCTGCGGAATATTGTTTTGACAGGGATTTTTATTTTCCGATTCCGAGCATGGACGACTGGGTCCTGACATGATCATACTCCCGGAACTCTGACACTAAACTCGATAGTGGAGTTGGTAGCGGTCTCTACTCTGGAATACTGGACCTGAACATTTGCCTCTGAATGCCGGATTACTGTAATGTGTTTCAGGCGGAGGTGAAGGACATTTACCAAGACGATCAATGGGTCCTCATCAACGTTGGTCCTTTCACCCGCATCTCAATCTTCTCTGATTGTCAGGCTGCTGTAAGATCTCTATCGAACGTTATGATTAACTCTAGTCTCGTTAGAGAGTGTCCCCGCTGTCGCCATTCTCTCTGTGCTCGTCAGTGTCTCATTTGTCTGGGTTCTTGGTCACAGTCACGTTCTGGGAAACTGCAGGGCCGATGAGCTTGCCAGAGCTGGTGTACTCCTTCCGGAACCCTCGTAAATCGATTCAGGTATGCTACTTACCTCGATTAAATTGGCCATTGGGCGGAAATTTTTTCGAGACGCCAACATATCCTGGGTCAATGAGGAATCGTACTCCAATGCCAGACTCACTTGGTCCTCGATGGATAGAAGGCGCACCAACCAGCTACTCGGACTTGGTTGTTATGTCATCTCTAAATTACCATAGAGTGAGAGATTACCGTACAACAACAAGTGCAAATATCACAATTTGTCGATCAAAATGTATATTGTGTTCGGGCAACGTAAACAGCGAAAGATAATCTGCAGCGATGAAGCCATTTCTGAATGAATGCGTACGTGAACAAACAAAATTTTTCAATTTGAGACGATCTCAATACACATGAGATCCAAGCGTGTTCAACGCATGCTGAAAAAATTACTGTTTGGTAAGGATTATAGGCTGATAATCGCTTTCTATGTCTATGAGAGAAGTTGTCCTGGTCATTTTCTGCTCTTAATGAAATTATGTTCAACAGATTTCAACAGAGCGGCGATGTGGCTCATGCTACATTTCATAGTCTGCACAAGAGTTTTGATCGCATGATCATATCAGGTGAAGGTGACGTGAACTATCCACCGAAATTATGCAATAAAACCTGGTTAACTTTCCTTTTGTGAGACAGAAGCATACGAACAAGCTACAAACCATAGTAGTACTAAAAAACCAACATAACCCATCCGTCCAATTGAACTCATTGATAGAATATCGCTGATATGTCTTACACACTTTATTTTATGAAAGTTTAAAGATAGTAAGCCCTTAATCAAATACCCGATGATTGTTGCACTTGCTTGAAAGAAAATTTACAAAGCCTGCTGACTGTCAATTGCAAAAAGTCGGCAAAAGTAGAATGTATGTTATGTATTGAATGGGAATGGAAATGGGATTCACTGTCGCTATTTTAATGCTAACAACGATAATTTGTAGATTGAAGACTATACCTAGACTTTGGATAAATATTCCAGCTCTAAAGGAACACACATTGAAAAAATTTATATACAAGTTGCTTTTTTGTTGTATCACAGATATGGCGCCATCTTTTGTTTCTTTTTAGAAGAGTCTTGATGACTTTAATGTCTCCCTCGAGAAGCCAGTAGTTTATTAAGCTACGCTGTAGTAAAAAAGGGTTTTTTGAAATATGTCTCTACACTAACATTGTTAAAGACTTCTACGTAAAGATGAAAAACTTTTTAGTGAACTTTCTCTACCAGTAAGGCTATGGTACATTGCAAAATGCTCCTGAGCTCATGATAACAATGAATAAAGTTGTTGAAAATATAATCAACTCTAATGTAGTAAAAACGCTAATATACCATACAATATGTAAGAAAACAAAAAGCAAGAACAGGATAAACTTAAGTGGAGAACATCATCAAGTTTTGAGGATATAAGATTGAAAGCTAAACAACAAGAAAAATAACTCCTTTTAGCCGTACAAATATGACAACCAACTAAAGGCTGAACTTCTTGTTGCCAACGAAAAAGGAGGAAAAAGGTAATGTAAGTTAAATGCTCGGATGGATGTATGCATGAACGTTTATTGTACATGGAAGGGTCTCATGTGTTCATGCAACATCAAATAAAATAAAATGGAGTGAATTGTAGCTCCAGAGTCTACAATAAGTTTCATGTTATACAGGAGCGCTATGGTTGTTGTTGGGTGCAATTCCGAAGTTAAGATGATACTGCACAAGTTAAGTTTTAAAGTTTCTAAGATAAGCTGTTGCGAAAACATGCGATACAGAACAGGAAACAATATCCCAAAGGTATAAACTTACAAATTTAAAATCAAAGCAAGAAAACATGAACTAAAAACTGTACTTAATACGGTTCATTAAATTTGCTTAAATATGAAACTTTTAAAGAAAATTGTTAGAAAATTAAGTACTTTTTCGGCATAACAAAGAGCTGTTTCTTGAGGTACCTACAAGCAATCAAAGCAAACTGGAAACAGGGAAATTTAACAGCCATTCAAAAACACCTAGACACCATGATAAAAACTATCAAAAAAAAATTTGCATAATGCGAGCCATTAAAATCTTCTTTAACATCGAAATCAAAGACTTAATAAGAACAGCTGGTAGTATCCATATATCTTAACACTGCAAAAAAGCACAGCGTGAAGTGTGAAATTTTCTTTGCAAAGCTCGAATCCGCAATATAAGGAGATGGCGGAGTTATCTGCGGTTCCCTGGAAGACAGAGGAAAAGTAGCATTTTTTAGTTCACTATGTTGGTTTCTGGATATTATAGAGTAAGCTTGGTTTAAGCACGTCAAGCCGTTTCTGCCAAATAGAAACGTAGTTATGGCCCTATCAAGACAGCAGACGTACGAGTTCACTGATAAAGAAAACTGGCGACCTTATGTATTACTGTGCTTACCAGACGTTCTCTTATAAAGAAATAAACACAACGCTTGGGCGTTTACGATTACTGACATAGCCTCCATGTTACTGACCTCTTGTCGATCGTAACAGCTGATGAAAATGGGTTAGGAGTCTTTACAATCTTTCCGATTTGAAACACAAAAGAATTGTTGGGCTTAGTAAGAAGCAAAAACTCGTTCTACGCTGCAGTCTTTGTTTAGCTGAAGTCTCATGGCAAATACCTGCATTATAATGTCTAAGGCGGTTGGAATGCTAACTGTGTAGCTCTGTTGATATAATGGAAATCATTTGGCCAGGTTACTTTCTTCAATCGTATGAATGTAAATTCACCGCAGTATAGTAGATAGTGCGTGGACTTATTAGACGTGAGGCCAAGTTTCAAACCCATGGTCAGACGTCTCCAGCGAAAGGAAATATGAAAAAATAATTCTCAGCAGAGTTATGGCAAAAACTCTAAGAGAAAAAAAAATTATCATGGAAAGTTCCTCAAAAAAATCTGTCGTTCGGACTCGACTTTAAACTGTAGGATAAAAAAAATAAACTCATGGATAAAAATCGACACACACAAGTTAAGTGGTATAAGAAACTAGGTCGTAATCCTTAGTGATCAATTACGTATGTGAGGAACACAATCTGGTTCTACGTTGGAGTCTCTGGTTAGCTGAAGTGTTATGGCAAACATTTGTTCAAGCCATGTGGATATGATGGAAACCAGTTGGTCAGATTACTTTTTTAAATCGTGTGAATACAAATAATATTACAAGAGAAAAAAAAATGATATAAAAATGCTGTGTAACACAGCAGCAAAAGGTGTCCGTTCCCGGGATTATAACGGTCTAAACTTTTTTAAAAGCCTAAATCTGTACAGGTTAGAAGCATTGGACAACGCACAGCCTAAGAAAATCATCTTAACTTGAAAACACAGGGCAAAAGACGCATAGCACCGAAACAGAAGACATCTACAGAAGGAGATTAGACTGACAAATAGGTGGTAATACGACTGCTTGAAAATATATAAAAATAACTCAATGTAATCATTACAATTTTAAATTATAAAAAATGTCGAAAGTAGATGATTTTTCTATTGATCCCAAAGGAGTTTGAAATTTTTGTGGAGGAATCAGTTCATTTTCGATAAATACCAGCTCTATGGATGTTATACTTCCAACAATATTGTTTGGTACTATGACGGCGTAGACACAGGTTTTTAAACTCAATATAATCGCCCTAAACTCCATACACCTTGTCTAACGTTTTTCAAATTTCTCTTTCGATTCAAAAAAGTAAGATATCTTGAAATCATCGTAATTAATTTCTTCGGGAGATGATTTCATAGTTGGTGTAGAGAATTAGGCTACCCGGAGGAGCCTAATTTCGGGATCTTCTGATGGGAAAGAACATTTTTCTTTACCAAATATGGACTTTTTTAAATCCTCCTTAAATCGTTTTAAAGAGTAGTCGATATAATAGGTTCCCTTAATTGTTATGTAATTCAAAAGTTATACTGTGTGCCATCTAGCTTGGTATCCTTTGGCGCCCCGAAAAAATCCTAGCTTTTATATTTGTTTGACCTCTGTAAGTTGTGGTGGAGCCACGTTTCGTCTACGTACCCTTCAGTCAGGATTACGATCTAGCTTTTTATAGGGCCTACAGTTTAAGTCGACTCCGAACGATAGATTTTTGCGAAACTTTTCATGGCAATCTTATTTAGTCTCAGAGTTTTTGTCAGAAAATCTGCTGAGAGAGAGATCTCGTTTTGTTGAACATATCTGGCCTGAGGTTTGAACCGTGATCTCACGTCTAATAAGCCAACACACTACTTACTAGACTAAGAGTTCCAATACAAATACTCTTCTATGTTATGTTTACCACAAACAACCGGAAACTCTCCTATCTCACCATTAAAATTGTGGTCGATTGTATGCAAATGCATATCTTGCTAAGACCTCTCAATTATCCTAATAATGAATTAAAATTTAAACCTCTATGCTAATTGAGAGTC
Organism: Sarcophaga variegata; assembly: GCA_932273835.1. Classification (NCBI taxonomy): domain Eukaryota; kingdom Metazoa; phylum Arthropoda; class Insecta; order Diptera; family Sarcophagidae; genus Sarcophaga; species Sarcophaga variegata. The sequence goes on along the minus strand of OW026358.1, from coordinate 117,269,596 downwards.
CATGATCTGACATACTTTCAATATTCGACGGCCAATGCCATGACATGAATTCTTTCCATTATTACAGCTGCAAATTGCCCATCTAAGAGCCCGAGGTATTCGACATCCTAATGGAAATTCAAGGACTTACCATAGGATTGCACACAGCTGTTGTCCTATTTTAAGTTATTAATATCGTGAGATTGAATCCACTTTTAAACTTTTCTTCCAGTTAGACATACCTGAGCCTAACTAATCCTTTCTTTAGATATTGTCTTGATCAGGCATTCATTGTTTGCCGTTTTTGATTTCATGGAGGAGTTTGTTGGGAATCTTTTTTTACTGTTTTAGGGAAACTTTTTCATTCGCCACCCCCAAATAAAGTTGCATTTAAATTTCGTTCAGATGTAATAGATTTTGCTGCACATTTTAAAACACTTTAAACGTTCTCTTTATTATGCTGCAATTAATAATTTTTATTATATTTGTTGCCAAAGAAAAGAAGAAACGAGATCTACTGTAAAAGCAAATAAATTAAAATAAAAACTATTTTTCAAGGAAAATTGCCAACAATAAAGTTTTATTTTCGCTAATTACTAGGGGATGAAGCGTTTGTTTCAAAACTTGTTCACAACTGCTGCAGCTAAAGTTGATGGAGATTACATAAACAAATGATTTCCTTCCTTACGTTTTAATCTGAAAAACTAAAGGAAAATAAACAAATAATTTTTAGTTCTTGTCTTTTTTTTATCATTTCCTTTACAAAATATTCTAAACAATTATCGTAAAATAAAGAAAAGAAATAATTATCGTTTGATAAAGAAATATAATTAAATGCATAAATTTTTTTTATTTAATTGCATATAATTATTACCCTGATAAGGCAGTGAAATATCGAACATAACACATAGAAACCGTGAGTTTTATTTAAGGAAATTGCTAGCAAGCCACTGCATATCTGTGTCTTTTGAAATGCAGATGGGGTCTCCGCCTGAGTATCACGCGCTGGATCTATTCTGCAGTAATTGAACCCAAGTTGGTATATGGAGCTGCTTTCTGGTAGACTGCTCTGAATGGACAAGGTCAGAACATTTGCAGCTAATCATATCACCCCTGAAAAATTCTTGTTCGCAATGTTTAACTGACAAGCAGCCAAACTCGTCGCGACTAGACTCAATGCCTTGACTAGCTGGCACATCATTCCTTCTATGCATTCCTCTATTTTGGAGGCTAACAACGGCAGACAACGATTATCTCCCTACAGTTTATTATTTGGACAGGAGTTTTCATTTTCAGATTCTAAGTAGGGACTACTGGGTCTCGAACATGATCATCTCCCCGGAATCTCTCGATGTATACACTGATGGCACCATACTCAATAATGGGGTTGGTAGCGGTGTCTACTTTGGGAAACTTGACCTTAATATTTCCCTCCCTCTGTAATGTGCTTTAGGCGGAGATGATGGCCATTTACCAAGTCGCTCAATGGATCCTCATGGAGGGTGCTTCTTTCATCCGTACCCCTATATTTTCTGATAGCCAAGCTGCTATTAAAACCCTTTCGGGCGTTAAGGTCCACTCTCATGTCGTTAGAGAGTTTGACTGTTGTCTCGTTTTTCTTTCTGGGCGCTTCAGTGCCTTACTTGTCTGTAGGGCTGATGAGCTCGCCAGAGCAGTGCACTCCTCCTAAACCTCGTTAATCGAATTAGGTGTGCCACATACCGAGCTTAAATTGGCCATTTGTCAAAAATTCTTTCAGGACTCCAACCTATTATGGGTCAGTGCGGAATCTTGCTCCACCGCCAGACTCACTTGGCCCATGATGGATAGAAGGTGTACCAACCAACTACTTCAAACTTATCGTAATATCATCTCGGTCATAGTGGCCATGCTCTCATCATCAAATCAATTTCTTTCCTTTTATCATTTATCATTTAAAGTTATCCCATGTCGTAATTTAGCATTTTAGACAAAAAAGGGAAGGGGTTTGAACGTACAATCTTTAAAATTTGTCTTCAGGCAGCGATTTAACCCATACATTTTTTTTTTTTTTAGCCTTTGTGTCTTTCACGTTGTTAAACTTCTGTTTTCTATTTCGCTGAAAAACAAATAAATTTTTTATGTCACAGATTAAATACGAGCAAGTTTTTGAATTGAATTTTACGACGGATTATAAACTTTAAGGGCGAAAGATGAAATATTTTTCATAGAGAAATACGCTTAACATGAAGAAAGGAAAAGTAAAAAGAAGTAAAGGATATTTACAAGTTTAAATTTAAAACTATGAAAGAAAAACGGTATTAAATTTTTCCAAATTTATATTATTGTTGTGAAGTACACTTGTTCAGGTTAAAAATGGAATATTATTTCATTCATATGGCTGTCGCGGCTAGCCTCACGGTACCTCAATCGATCGGACTATTTTTGGAGTGTATGGGTTCTCATCTTGGTAATGGCATCACGAATGTTGGCCTTCAAATGCTCAATTCTCTGAGGTGTGTCGGCATAACACTTTTCTTTATCGATGACCCACAGGAAATAGTCCAACGGTGTCAAATCGCAGCTTCTTGGTGGCCAATTGATAGCACCATTTTGGCTACCTAAACAGCCATCAAACGTTTGACACAATAAAGCGATTATAGCAGGTGATGTGTGACAAGTTGCACTATCCTAATGAAACGAAACATCGTTCGCATCAATACCATAAAGAGCGGGTAAAAAAACATATATATTCAGCAATTATCTTTCAGCAGATTTCTGGCAAAAACTCTGAAAGAAAATAAAAAATTTCCATAAAAAGTTTCTCAAAAATCTATCGTTCGGAATCAACTTTAAACTGTAGGTCATGTCCCTCTACTACGGCGATATCATATATTGAAATTAATAATCGGACCTGCTTGGGATACCCCATAATAAAAATGTTAAAAACGTTATGTTTTCAATATTAAATTAAATTTTACATTGAAATCACTATAAAAGTAAAGATAAAGGTAAAGGCCTCTCATTTACTCATCAACATTCATTGAGACGCCTTCAATTCATACTTCATTAATAAAAGGTAACAATTAGGACAAGTGCGTAACAAAAATCGTTTTCGTTTTCGTTTCTTCTTTTACTGCCCTTAAAGCGATTTAGGTTGCACTTCACTTTGATGCATAATTAAGGACATGTCTGATTAAAGCCATAAGAAAGAAGTGAATGCAAAAGAAATGAGAATATTTTTTCAAAGCATATAACAAGTAATAAAAGCGAAAGGAATTTTTAATTAAAATCAAAATGAAAGTGAAAGCAAAATGTAGAAGAGAATCTTTTGAAAAATCTTTGTGAAGAATAAACACTTGATTTAAACAGAATATTTAAGCACAATTAAAAATGAATGAAGCATTTCAAGCAATGAACAGAAAAGTTTTAATAGAAATACGGAATTTGTTAGAAAAGATATGAAGTGAAATAAAAATAAAATTTAAAGTACAGACTTCAGAAAAATAAATTGTACACATACAATTGTGCTTATGAAGTTGCCAGATCAGATATCTTCAACCAAACGATGTACGAAAAAATATTTATTCGGCTGACTCTCAGGATATTTCTGGCAAAATTCTGAAAGGAAACAAGATTGCCATGAAAAGTGTCTCAAAAATCTGTCGTTCGGAAGCGACTTTTTATGTATGTACCTATCTGCAAATAATCAATGTACATATTTATCTTAATAAATTCATCTCCTTCTACTAATTTTTTACTTAATTTTTATAAAGTGATTAAAAGCTTTTTATTTCCAATTAATTTTGTTTAAGAAACATTCCTTAAAAATTGCACAACTCCTAATGCCCATCATTTCTCACTGGTTTCGAAATTCAAGACAATTTCCTTGAACATAAAAACTTTAAAGAACTTGCAGACATCAACACTTGGCCACCGCACGGAAATATTCGAATTTATCAAAGAAAATTTAAGTTTAAACAAAAGAAAAAAGGAAGCCCATTTACAAAAATAGTACTGACTGAAAATGTAGGAAAGAAATTTACGATACTAGCACTCCTTACGGAAAAAAGTTATTTTCACACAGTTACGACCAACACATAGTACGCAGAATTGTAGAATGTGAAAATTCTTAAATAATTTTCAAAGTCTCTTAAGGAGATGTTAAAAATTTAAGAAGGCCAGATATTTAAAAGAATCAAATTTTTAAATATGTCTCTCAGTATGGATACTGGAACCAGTTATTATACAATTTTGCAAAGAAGTTTTAGTTGAGAGAAGGTTTATTGTAGGAGTACAAGTAAAGCCTGACTTCGTTACACTTGAAAAGAACTGGAACTTAGTTTCCAAGTTCGAAACACAGTGGAGTATGGCAGTAGAAAACAATTCGATGAATTTTGTACGTATATATGCGGAAATGTTAATTAAAAGTATGTAGTTAGAAAGTAATGATTCTGATCCTGAAGTTTTTATCTAAAATCCTGAGGAAATAAGTTGAATAAGACCAGGAGAAGGAGAATAAAATACATTTCGAATTTTAAGAACTATGGATCATAATACTTGAAATAATAAATTTATGAAGAAAGTTGGCACAACAGAGGAACTGTAAACATTATTATAGGAAGGTGACGCAGCATGACCTCTTGAGAATAAATAGTATTCAAAGAACATAGATCGTAAACAACCACATACATTTGCTGTTTTTAGAAAATCTTATCAATCTATAATAGAAGACAAATGATACTGTTTTGCTTGAAAAACTGGATGAATGGAATTTAAACACAGCACCTTATCTATAGTATATTATTTAAAGTAACGAAATGAAAAAAAAAACAATTCGAATTATACCCCTAATTTTATATTAATATTGTATCTTCCTACCTTTAAATGTAATTAAAACAAAGTGTGTGCGAGATATCATCGATTTTTTTTTCATTTGGACGACTTATTGAGTACAATATTGTTCAATATTGTTCCACTTCTCTAGGTGGAGCGTATTTCCAAATTTTCTGGCTCATAAAACAGGTTGTTTTTGACCAATGGCGTGGATTATGTTAGGGTTGAGGAGAGCTGTGGATTGTAGCTTATTCACTTACAATTGTGATTAAGTCAAAAAAAAAAAAAAAATTTCCAAAAAAAAAATTGACGAAAAATTGCGGTGACCATTCACATCATCTTAATTTGGGATAACATATATACATACATAATTGGTCATTACAGCCCTTCAGTCTGGATTATGACCTAGCTTCTCACACCGTTTATGTTGAGTGTGCTAACTTTATACATGCCGTAGCCTAGTGTGTTGGCTTATTAGACGTAAAGCCCGGGTTCGTATCCCAGGTTAGACATCAAAATGAATTTCAGTAGATTTCTTGCAAAAACTCTGAGAGTAAATAAACCTACCATGAAAAAGTTTCTCAAAAATCTGTCGCTCAGATTCGACGTTAAACTCACGTATAAAATTAACGCATACAACATGAGTGGTGTGAGAAGCTAGGGCGTAATACTGACTGAAGGGTTGTAATGGACAATTATGTATGTATGTATGTATGGTGGACCTATAGTTTAAAGTCGATTCCGAAGTACAGATTTTTGAGAAATTTTTTAATGGAAATTTTCTATTTACCCTCAGAGTTTTTGCGAAAAATCTGCTGAGGGATAGTAGCCGAAGAAATATGTTTTTCAGATTTCTGAACTACGGCGGTCATCCAGGATATTTAGCTTAGCGTTAGCTGAGTGGCACATTGCGCCGTTTTGTTTAAACCACATGTTGTTGGTGTCCAAATCATACAGTCCAGTCCAAAAGAAGACTATAGTGTTTGAAGCCTGACTAACTACATTCTTACACAGATATGCACCGAAAATGCCGCCAACCCATAATCCAAAAAATAGTGATTTTTAAATTACATTGGACATTCTTGGATATAATATGAATGGTTATGATTTCAAATTGGACTCTCTCTTTTGTTTGTTTATATTTTTGGGCTCATTGCTCTTGATGCTTTTTAGATGATAATCAGCATCAGTTTCCAACTACTCCAGGCACCATTCACGAACACACGTCGCTGTCTATGAACGTTCATAGTGACTTAGCAAAAGAGACTGAATTAATAACAACTAATTTAACTAATAGCTCCGTTATTAAGTGTCAATATCCGAAAATTTTGACGAAACTGTCGTACGGAGTCCAAAATAGGCTCTGTCGCCACTCATGATTAAATTTGGTGTTGTGAGAAGATGTGTTGTAATCCTGACTAAAGGATTTTATGCCCAATTGAGAAAGTAACCTAAAGTTTTTAATAAAATTTTATGAACCAAGTAGAGTTTGTCTTTAAGATGTTAATAAAACCTCAGTCAAAATGATTCCGTTGAACTAGAACTGTGGGCCAATGAATCGAATTAGAATGTAATCTCATGATCGTAGTATTTATGGAGTTATACCAGAAATTTAATTCATTATTGTTCGACTTTAAATGGCGCTTTGAATACAACATTTCGATCTATCTGTTACCTTTCAACAGCGTTAATCTAAATGATGATATTCATTCAATACTCTGGACTTCCTATCAAACCTTAATATACGACCAGTACGCTGTTTTTATTTTCTGAAGTATCCTTAAGCCACATACACATAGTCTTTGGTTTTCTATAGAAACATTGTTACTTACTTTAAATAAAATAAAAAGAAAATAAAAAAGAAATTTTTAATAAAAATTGATGAAAGAAATAAAAATAAAACACTTCACTTCATTGCGAACAAGAAAATATTTTTTTACTTTTGTTTTGTTTTTGCAATGTTTTACCTTTTGTTTTCGACGTATAAATAAGTTACGAAGAAATAAATATAAAAATAAGTATGGTATACGTTTTAATGTAACACATGTGGAACCGCATGCCCACTGGCTCGTAAAATACTAAAATACTCTGATCGAATACAAGAGTTGTTAAGGAAGTATAGAAATTAACAAACAAAATAAAATGTAGGTGAAAAATTTTGAAAGCATCTGAATGGACTCCTACTCTAAGCCATTCTGGCATCACAGCTTTCAATCCCATTTTTCACGAGAGAAACTCCTCATAAAGTTGCTCTTCATAAAAAAAAGAGTAGAAATGTAATTCAGATTTAAAATGGCAACAAGCGTTGTTCTGAAGTGCAATCATTGCACATTGAAGGTTAGAAGAGCGTTGCTTTTAAATCGAGCGTTGCGTTACGAACGAATTTTGGGAGACTTTAATCCTTTGCCAGAATTAAACTTATTTTGCCGTGTTTTTTTTTGCGAATAAGTCAAGGCGGCGTGGGATCATTTGTTTACCTCTCGAGAGAGGAACGCCCATTTTGAACGCCCTGCGATTCCCTTTTATATCCTTCAACACTTTAATTGCAGATTGTAAACATTGTTAATGCAGTCTTCGTAGTCTAGTAAGTAGTGTGTTGGCATATTAGATTAGAAAGTTCAAACCCCAGGTCAGACATCAAAACGAAAATATGAAAATATTTCTTTGGCGGTTTCTTCTGAGCAGATTTCTTGCAAAATCTCTGAGAGCAAATAAAATTTCAAAGAAAAGTTTCTCAATAATCTGTCGTTCGGAGTCGACTTTAAAATGTAGGTCCCGCCACTCATGTATGAAATTAACGCATACAACGTAAGTCGTGTGAGAACCTATGTCAAACGTAATGACTGAACATTGACAAATTATGTATGTAAACATTGTAAATTTGCATAATTTTAATTCATTTACTAATAAAAACGGCTTTTGCAGGCAACTTAGCATTAAAGTTCAATTGGAAAGTAAAAAAAATATTTTTGTCCTCTTTCTTCTACCAACAACAACCGTAACTCCAGTATTACAAAAAAACAAATTACTTGACAGAATAGAAGTAGAAAAATATTTCACAAAAATAAAGAAAAAAAAATACCAAAGTCAAGTTGTTCAATATATTGGAGAAATACATCCTTTGTTCATTTGTTTTCTCTTTGTTTCCGTGCTTTGTTACTGGTTGGTGTATAGTATAGCTGTGTGCCAAAGTCTTGAACTTTGTAAACCCTGGCTTTTTATTGTAGCTTTTTTGTTTGTTTACAATTTTTTTTGAAATATTTTACAACAACACCTTTACGCTTCAATTGTGGCTTTTTGCTTTGGCTACATGCAACAACACCTTCTCTAGTTACTCAAGTATAAAGTAAAATTGGCAACAACAGTTTAAGAAACTTGAGTATTGAAACAATTGCTTTCAGTTGGTAAATGAAAAAAAAAATTGGAAAAACACTGCAAAACATTAAGTGGTCTTTAATAAATAAAATAAGAATTTTTAAATCTATAGGATTTCGCTTGTAATTCTACTGTTTAAACGTGGTAGTAAAGGTAGGTAACAAACTACAAAGAAATTGCCAATTGCTGATAGCCCAATAGAAAATGTATTTGGCTTTTTCTAGATGTTAGCATGACTTACATTCTGAAACTAGCCATTACTTAGACTTACAATAAATGTAAGTAGCGAGACTTACAGTTTAGAGCCCAACTCCGAACGACAGATTTTTGGGAAACTTTTCTCAAGGTAATTTTATTTGTTCCCAAAGGTTTTGTTCTCGTATTTCGTTTTGTTGGAGATGTCTGACCTGAGGTGAAAAGAGAATAGTTCATGCATGAATATTGATTCCTTTGGAACAAATTTTTTATATTTCAGTGCAACTTTCCATTCAGTATGACGAGTTTGCAGCATCAGTGTTACCATTTGTAAGCAAATCAATCACACACTGACTCAATTTTCCTTTTGATATATTTATCACAACAACCATAATGAAACCATGAAATAATGATGGATGAGACGGCGGATGCTTTCTATAGGTTAGGTTCGCTTCCTGAGGGCGATTTAATACTTGGTCCTGATCCCCTAATCTGCCAATCAATGGATGGGTCAAGGGGAAAGAGCAAAGGCTCTTCTGTTTCTAAGTGTCTATGGCCTGCTATAGACAGTGCTAGAACAGGTTGGCTGCTGTGGTTAGAGAAGGCCAGTTTAAAGTTAGTTATTGGGTTTATTACGGGGCACTGCTAAATTAGGTCGTTGACAACCATCTGGAACAGATCCCAGCCGGACTATTGTAGCTGCGGTGAGGAGGAGTTGGAGACTACCGAGTACCTCCTCTGTTACTGCGCAGCCCTTAGTAGATTGAGGTTGAAGACCCTTGGCAGGAGCTTCTTTAGGGGTTTAAATTCTGTGTCGAGAGCCGACATCGAGGCTCTCCATAGATTCATGATTAGCTTGAGCTGGTTGGGAAGTGCTAGGGCTTCATCAGTGTAGTCGCGCTCTCCCTTGTGTGTTTGTTGACAAGTATACGTCCTCAAACCTAAACTTAAAATAGTGAGTTTAATAATAATTAATGGGCTCATGAATCTCGTGAATGTTTATACGTGTTCCCCCTTTCAATTGTTTTGCTTTATGCTTTGTCAACAGATGCCTGAGTAATTTGAAATTCAAATTTTTCTTTACTACGTTTCACATTAACCTGATGATATTATATTTGCATTTAGCTTTTGAAAGTTGTTTTAATTTGATTGCTTTTATTGTTATCTTTGAAAGGATATTATTTTACAAATAAACTACAGAATAAAATTACTTGAAGGTGATCGGCAGAGCCACAGGTCCCACTTGCACCAACATTCATACCCACTATCATGGAATTACATCTTTTTTTATATTATTTACATTGTTTACAGATTAATTTTCGTATTTTTGTTCTGAATAGGCATTTGTAACGAGGATAGATACAAGAACTTTTAGTAAAATTTTCCTATTTTTTTGAAACTTTATTGAACCCACCACGACCACTTAAATTAATATTTCATTTTGAATTGTTGTTATTATTGTGGATTATCATTGTCATTGTTATTTTTTCTAAAATTATAATTTATTATAAAATTTTGCCGAATGTAGACATTTTCCACAATCAAAACAGAATTATAAACTCTTATGCAAACATTTTTAATACGAACAACAAAGCATTTAACATGAAAGACGGAGAGCTAGAAAAAATAACAAGTAAAATGGACAATGACTGTAACCGTTTAGTGTACACTGCCACTAATTTTATGTCTAGTCGTTGATAACATTCATCTCAGATTTAAAATTGTAAGGGGGAAAATATTTCCATAATATTGTTATTTGTATAGGTTTTCACATGCAGTCTACAGTTACATTATTTATAATGGCCATTAAATGACTCTTTTGCTAATAAAATTTGAAATTTTAACAATAAATATAAAATATAATAGAATATACAGCCTTTTTAATATATTTACGTAAACAAAATTATCATATTGGTCAATGCTGGCTATACACAGACGCTAGTATATATTTTTTACATAAATAACACGAGTACTTAATGACTTAGGCACTGTTAACAATTGATATTGAAAGAAAAACGTATTAAATACAGTAAAATATAAGAATCTTGGTGACTTGGACATTAGAAAACAGAGGGGACTTACATAGATACATACATACATAATTGCTCATTACAAAATGAAACTTTTCAATGAAATTTTATTTCATCTCAAATTTTTTGAAATAAATTTGTTGAAAGGCAGTTGCCAAGGAAAAATATTTTTTCATATTTTGTTTTGTTGAAAATGTCTGAACTGGAGATTGAACCATGGCCTCACGTCTCGTAAGCCAACACACTACTTACTAGACTACGCCATCTTACGAAAGGCAGAAGTAGCTTTGTATCAAAAATGATACATTTCAATTTTTGAGACTATATAACTTTAAATCAGAAAAAGTTTGATGCCTGATATTTTTTTTAATTCGTTATCGCCATTATTTTAAACCAAATAAAAAAAGAAAATTTCAAACAAATTTCTTGAATTGTTGTAGAGTTTTTCTTACTGCTTTTCTCATATTTATCTCACGTGACAGGCAAACATTAGAGAAAAGTGTTTCGTCCTATGATTTATTTCCTAGATATTACAGATAATAATATTTCAGTCATACGTCGTACGTATGGGATTACAGAATTATTCGCTTTGATGACGTGCTACTCTGAAATGATGATCAATTTACATCTATAACGCCTTTTCGAGAAAATGGCTAAAATGATTGAATGTCACAATAATTTTGTTGCTGTAGATTAGTTACTAAATGAATTTTATGGTCGTTATATAATTTTGTGCTCCACCGAAATCGAATTGTCAGTTTTAGATTCAAATTCATGCTACGTACGTAGCAACTACTTACAGCCATATTTGGGGAAACCTGTATCCCGGAAACCAGAGAGGAATCAAAGAGAGAGAATTGTTATTGATATAAACGATGTTCTATTGCAACAGAAAACTTTTTTACTTCACATGACATTGACAACATATATTTCTAACGAAATATAAAATGGTTTGTACCATTAGGTTTACTCCAGCCTTCAACTGAGGGTGTTAAAGATGCGAGTCACAATAAGCTGTCCCATCTAAATAATTGGAAACTTATAAACCGCCACAAGGCAAGGGTGCTAGATGTTAAATTATTACCATTTATAATAAAAATAAACCAAGCAGCCATAAAAACTATGCTGTAATGTACATCATGTCAAAAATTTTGACTTAAATTTCATAAAAGTGACAATAAAATGTGATAATATAAAATAGTTTTATTAAAATGATTTAAAATAAATGAAAACATTCATATTTTTCATATTTTCATATTTTTCATTCATGATACATAAGCTAGAATTATGAAGTTTTTTAAGGCTCGATCTGCGGTTAATAAAATGCTTTTAATAGAAAACATTAAACACATGCTCTGTTGTATTGAAACATATTCTTTATTCGGTAAGATGTTTTATAATTCCATCTACACTTTCAACAACTTTCTTTGCAAATTCAAATTAATTTTATTTGTCTTTAATAATTAGCACCCACATTACATTCGGGTATGGAATTGCTTTAGTATCTAATAACACAGTAACAGTAGTGGTAACATAGAACTGCTAAGATTAAAAAAAAAGGAAAAATAGAAACAGAAATACTGTATTATGCTTGAAGTACTTTTGTGACAAGTACCGTTCAGTATAATGCTTGACTAAAGTCAAGAACAACAACCCATGCTCCGTACTTTTGCATGCTTCTATGAATTCACTCACTTGCCGTAAATATGATGATTAAAAACACAAGAAATTAGCATGCGAATACTACCATAGGTGGTTTTGTATCGGTGTTTACATATACATACATACATAAATTTGTAATAGTGGAATTTATACTTGAGAAAATTTATAAAACAAGCAAGCTTGTTGCCATTTTTATGCATTTCTAAGTGGCTTATAAGTCTTAGCACATTAATCTAAAGATGGAAAATGTGGGAGTGCAATACTGTATGGTTAAGGCCGACTACAATATATCATAACCACCTTAGTGATTAGAAATTGAACGAATTTTTACGAATTCGTTCGAGAAATTTCTTCTAGAAAACCGTCTTATAGTTGCCTACTATTTTTACAATTATTATTATCAGAATTACATAGGCATGAGATGTGTAGCACCCACAAGGGCTTGTCGTTGGAGACCAGATCATCGACTTCAGGCCAAAAGAACTTGATAGTTACATACATACATAACTGGTCATTACAACCCTTCAGTCAGGATTACGACCTAGGTTATCACACCAACATAAGTGGTAAAAAACCATTGGCAATTTTATTTACTCTCGTAATTTTTGCCAGAAATCTGCTGAGAGGAATTTGCCGTAGTTTGTCCAACGTTATTCTTAAGGAAAATGGACCGATGACAGCGTCAGCCCACAATTCACCTAAACAGTAGATGAACAATGAAATATCCTTCAAGATTAAGACTATTTGGTCTGTTTATTGCTTATTTTGTTATAATTTTTTAGCCACTAGTTAGGGATAACATACTTCAACATGCTTACACATAAGCTGCAGTGTGTGATACAAATTTTGAAGGAAGTCATGGCAAGTTCTATAGACTCAACAATTACGGATTGATTCGATGTACTTCCTCGCAATTCGGCCCTTCATATAAAGACCACAATGCCTGAAGTCCTATATAGTACTTCAGATACATTAAATTTCGAATATATGGGAAGGTCGTAAACGGAAAGAACTGCAAGGACATTGAATGAATTCTTTTAATCAATTGTTAAATTCTTCTTTTATTCTGTTCTCAACTTAAATCACATTTCAAACAAATATCATAGGCATGCACTTTATTATTATGCTTGCAACTATAATGTGAACACATGAAGAAATGAGTAAAAGAGAATGCAATCAATTTTACTTAATTGAAGCGTTAAATTCCGCATCTTTTTCTTTCTTTACATTCTTTACAAACGTGACCTGGAGTGTAAAGTTTATAATTGGCATTAAAAATCATCATAATATTCTCATTGCTAAAGAACAGAACAAATGAAAGGTAATAAAACACAACCACGGGAAAACTGTTCATTGCTTTCGACAAATGAAAATAAATTGCCATTTTGTCTTTTTACCAACGTAAACGGGGAAAAAATACAACAGAGAGGAAAGAACAAAGTTACCACGCTCTATACGAAATATAAAAGATCATGAAACATAATTTGTTCCTAGCAAACTGTCAGGAAATGTGACATTTTAAACCGATTTTCTAATTAATTAAGGAACAATACATCAGTTCAGTTGATTTCTTTACATTGTGATGTGAAAAACGTGAAATTTTTTTTACTAGAAACGTGATGCTAGTTTTGTGAAGCATTAAATATTGTATCTTATTCTGCATTCATTTTAGTGGTAAATTGTGCAAGAAGAATTGTTCAAGATGAAATAAATTGAAGTAAAAATCTTTGTAGAAAAATTTGTTTTTTATGAGGTTCTAAATGAAGACACAGGAACGGTTGTTAAAAATAAATACCTCCTCTAAAATTGCAACTCTTTTCAGTTATTCAAGGAACTGACATCAGTTTGAAAAAACTAAATTTCATTAGCAAAAGAGAAACAAAGGCTGGCCATAAATATAAGAACAGAAATTTCTGTTTAATTATATTTTACATCAGAAACTGAAATTAATAGAGAAATAAAAAAAAATTACTGGCGGTGCACAAAGGAATTTAATAAGAATTTTGCTGCAAAGGACGTTTACTTATCTGATAAAAAATGCATCAGCGTTTTCGCATCTCGCAACCAGAAAGAAATTTATGCGTTGGTACTTACAACCATTTAGTCAGCATAACTACCTACCTGTGTTAATTTCATCGATGAGTGTCAGGATCCACAGTTTAACGTCGAACTCGAATATTAACGGTTGTTCAAGCTACATCTGTCAAATTAGTGCAAATATCGAAAATCATCTTTAGAGATGAGGTACTTTTCTGAATGAATTGTAATGTGAAAAAGGAAGAGTGTCTAATGTAACTCGAAATAGTCATTGTTTGGTGTGAGTTCTGGTCTGGCGGTGTCATAGGCCCATTCTCTTTGAGAACGACGCTGTTCAGACCAACAGTGTCAATAAAGAGCAGTATAGGTCGATAATTACTGCCTTTTTTGGCTTGAATTGAATGTTCTGAACACTAACGATATGTGGTTTCACTTCACATTGATTAACTTGCACGTGCGACTTGTGGGCTTAATCATATCATCTCGCGTAGAGGTGGTGTGATTTTTTCCTACATGTTTTTATAAGTATGCGAATAAGTCACAATCCAAAGCGGTTCTCAAAGCCAAAATGACACATGACATCGGTATGATGCAGTCCGATTTAATCGTCATTAATATTGAAATCGTCGTAGACTGGTAGGTAGTGTGTTGGCTTATTGGACTCAAGACCTCGGTTCAAACCCCAGTGCAGATAACTCGAACAAAAAAAAATGTGAAGGAAATATTTCTTCGACAGAAACTGACAGAAACTCTGAGAGTAAATACAAAATGAAAAGTTCCTCAAAAATCAGTGGTTCGGAACAGACTTAAAACTGTAAGTGTGAGAGAGGTTGTAATCCTGACTTATGGGTCGTAATGACCAATTATGTATGTATGTGTGTATGTTGCGTATGTATGTATGTATGTTGCATAGAAGATAAGACATTTGGAATGTTCTCCATGCAGAGAAGCCATTACAGATTTTCGAACGTTGCTATATTTCTCACATAGTAACATCAATAGGACGAAAAAAAATTTCGATGATATCTCACGATACTTTGTTTTACTTTAATTTGAACGACGAAATGCTTATTGATAGACCTGACGTTTATTTTTATTTATAAACGTGTACAATATTTTTGCATACATTTTGTGTAACAATTTGCGCAACTTATTTTGATAACATGGCTGTTAGCAATTCTGGCCAAAATTTGTAAATTTTAAAGCCCTTGTTAAACAATGGCCCTTGCCATCAATTGTTTATTGCTGTAAAGCATTAAATACAACTCGATTTCATTTTACTGTCTTTTATAACTTTTATAATTTTTCATTTTTATATTGGAATCGGGAAATGAGGAATGGTTTCAATTAAAATCATAAAAAACAACGCTCGAAAATGACAGACAAAAATAAAATGCCAGTGCAGACAACAGTATCATCGCACTATCTATCGTACGTTAATTTTTAATCTAAAATAACAACGTTTTAAACGATATTCGAATACAGTTGCATGAATTTAGCTCTAAAAAATTAAATTCTTTTTAAACTGAGGATAATTGCGATAAAAACCGATGTTAAAATTGAATTGAAATAAACAGTGACGAAACCTATGAAAAAATATTCTATAATTGCAATCCGTATTTCAAATATCAATACTAGAGATTGCAAAACTCCACGTAAACAACCACCTCTTTACTTCAGTGCATACGTAATCAAATACAGTGAAAAAAATATTACTGAAATGGCGAATTAAAGGCTACAAAAGCAGGCATATGGAAAGAAATATTGACGAATAAAAAGTGTACATGAACATGTAAACAAGTGCAGGGTATCACTTTATGGAGATGTATTTATTAGCATTGAATTGGCCACAATTCCCTTTTTTCGTTTTGGTAAACATATTTGTATTCCCAGCTACCGAAAGACGCATTTGTTATTGTTAAAAGCCATGGTTCACTGTAGGTTTCCCACGAATAATAACAACGTCAGCAGGAACATACTACTGCAACAGCATGTTGTCGCTTATATAACAACAAAAGTATTGACGATTTTTTTTTTTTTTTTTTAATTGTTTATACATTTATTCAAATACTTAAGTTTAAACTATTATAAACACTAGTTAACAATAATAAATTCAATTATACAATGTCTCTAAATCGAGCGCTCTAATAATATAATATAACATAATAATAATTTGCTTTTTACAAAAAAATAACAATATTTATATATTTACAAAAGTGAATATAATTTTTAATATAGAATAGTACAATGAAAAATTACAAAAAACATTATTTTTATATCAGGAAAGTATTGACGATATTGTTCGCCAGCAGTAACAAACATACATATATACAGAGGCTAGCAATAACACAAGCAGGGTATAATCCCACAAAATGTATGTAAATTTAGTCAGCCTAGCAAAAAAACAAGACTGTTAGGGTTTCGTAAATAGCACAAGAAGAGATACTTACATGTAAAAATCTGTACTCATTCAAGCTTAAATATTTCATAATAAAAAAGAGCACCAATCTTGGACACAGTATTATTCAAATTCTTCATCTGATATTGATCTTCGAGGAATAATTTATTTACAATTGTTTGTTACGAGTCCTAAGAAGTTGCAATTTCATAAACTATCTTAAGCTTAGCATGCATATCACTATAACTAGTTACAAAATACATATAAAAGGTGTGTCATTTAAAAGTTTAAATTTAAAAATGCTATAAAACAAAAAGGGTTTGAAATTTTTCCAAATTTATTTTTTTGTTCTAAAGTGCAATTGTTCCGGTTAGAAGTGGAATATTATTTCATTCATATGGCTGCTGCGGCTGGTTTAAAAATCCACTAGAAATTATATTATACTTTCTATTTAATTGCATTTGACATATATTACTCATACGCAACATATTACAGGTACTAGAATAGTTACTCTGAAAAGTATGTAATAAAACAAATTTTAATTTAGTCATGTATGGGGCTAATGGAATTAAATATCGCTCATACGTCACATACATATGTACTTGTAATGAATGAATTTCACATGTGAGCATAATATGAGTAAATATAATGGGTGGGCGATTTAAAAGTTTACATTTAAAAATGCTATAAAACAAAAACGGTTGAAAATTTTACCAAATTTACTTTTTTTGTTTTGAAGTACAATTGTTCCGATTAGAAATGGAGTATTATTTCATTCAAAATGCTGTCGCGACTGGCCCTCACATCATTCGATCGGATCAATTTTCGTGCACTTTTTTCGATTGCATGAGGACGCAGCAATTACATCACGAATGTTGGTCTTCAAATGCTAAATTGTCTCCAGTTTTTCGGCATAAGATTGTTCTTTAACGGCCCTCCACAGAAAATATACCAACGGCGTCAAATCATAGCTTCTTGGCGGCAATGACATCACTATTTCGACTAATTATACGGCCATTAAACGTTTGACGTAAGAAATCGATTGTCGCATGAGATGTTTGCCAATTTGCATCATCCTGTTGAAACCAAACATCGTTCATATCAAGACCATGAAGAGCGAGTACAAAATAATTTGGTTGCCATGGTGCAATAGGTGTTCTCATTATCCGTAATGGTTGCTGTATCCTCATTTTCAAAGAAATATGGGACAATAATGACTCCGCTGCACAAGTCACACCAAACAATTACTCGTAATGGGTTCATTGGCTTCTGTAAGATCACGTGTGGGTTGGAAAACGAAATGATGAAAATGATCTTCATCCGAAAATATAATTTTTTTTTGGTGAAATCGACATCATCGTGCAGTTTCTCGTTGGACCAACAACTCCCAACGTTGCTCTAGCGTAAATTGATTCATTACGTTCAGTGAAGATAATTTTGTGACAGAATGTCATAAGTATTATCCGATACCAAATAACAAATGATTCATATTTAAACCAATAGATAGGCCCACACGATATTATCATCAAATTTCAAATATGTAATAATCCAGATGGCATAATACTCTGATCTAATTTGTTGCTTTTATCATTCAAGAAGCAACGAGTGACTGTCCTGTGTGATATTAAATGGTTAAGGAATACGTGCCTGACACATACCTGTCTTCACAGCTGTGAGGCATTCTACACAATCATGTAGAACGGGATATGTGGAATCGTACAAATTATTTAAGAACTCCACAATTTCCATGTATACAGCTTAAGACTAATTAGGTGTAACGCCACGGCTCATACACCATGGCAGACACCTCCAACAAAGCGGAATTTAAATATTTCTTCGGCGACTTCCTCTCAGTAGATTTCTGGCAAAAACTCTTAGGGTAAATAAAAAATGTATATGAAAAGTTTCTCAAAAATCTGTCGTTCGGGATCGACTTAAAGCTTTAGGTCTTGCCTAACACACACAACATAATAATGTGACAATCTAGGTCGAAATACGGATTGTAGGGTTGTAATGACCAATTATGTATGCATGTTATATGTATAGTCAAATCTATAAGATTTTAGCATACGGTTGAGCGACCCTCGATAATAATATTATCATAATAATGAAAAATTAAAAAATTACAAGATTGTAATGCTCATTAAGCAGCATCAGCTATGTATATTATAGATATGCCACAAATGTTTTCCACTTCTTCATCTCAGCCAATTGCATAAGGCATACAAATATTTAACGTAACAACAATCCTTTCGCCTACAAATGCCACAATCGTATTTAAGAAAGACCAGGTGTTTTATGAAAACCTTTGTAACATGGTAGCATACATTGTGTGCGCTCTTTTGTTAGGCATTTCCGTATGAGTTTTACTACAAAATCTTATAATTTTTCGTTTTTTAGGATTTGAATTTTCAAATAAAATCTTTTCTTTCCTGTTTCTTTATTTTATATATTTGCTCTCCATTTTGCAATTTGGGTCATGAAAAATATTTATTTTTAAATCATGGTTCTAGTAATAACAACTCAAAAGTATTAGATTTTATTTCCTGGACATAAATAACAGTAGGACCTTGATTATCCGTGATGGTCGGGACCGGAAGCATTACGGATAATTAATATTCCCGGTTAATTGAGTACCAATATTGGCTAGTTTTTTAATAGATATTTTTATTAATTAATGAATATGTACATATTTATATAAAAACTAAATAATTCAACGATTTTATGCTTCAAAAATATAAAAAACACTTCTCAAATTTCTAAATTAAACTAAACAGGTTTAAAGAGGGAATTCCCATTTTTCGCTTGTTTGTCCAAAATAATAGAAACAATTTTTTGCTTATAATCACGGATAATAGAGGTAATCACGGTTAAATGATGCAGACAAATTTGAGTCGATCCAAAATAAAATTAAGTCGATGCAAAAAATAATCTTTTTCCATCCCGGATAATTGATGTTGGCGGATAATTGAATCACGAATAATCAAGGTCCTACTGTACAAGGACACATAAAATGGTTATCTATTTAAATTAAACTCACTTTTTTAATATATCATGATGGATTATTTAGTTTCCAGTCCCAACAGAAACTCAAACTGGACACTGGGGCGATAACTTCAATGGAATTCTCAATTTTTTATATAAGATTTGTAAACGATTACGTAACATAATTGGTTATTACAACCTTTCAGTCAGGATTACGACCTAGTTTCTCACACCACTTATGTTGTGTGTGTTAATTTTATACGTGAGAGGCGGGACCTACAGTTTAAAGTCGACTCCGAACGACAGATTTTTGAGAAACTTTTCATGGCAATTTTATTTACTCTCAGAGTTTTTGCCAGAAATACTTTTTACCCTGGCTTTTCATCTAATAAGCCAACACACTACCTACTAGACCACGGCGACTTCATGAGAGCATTTACGGATATGTATTGCAAGCTGCATAGGAATCGAAAACCGAAGTTTTTAAATTTAATTCCGGAATACACAAGGCACAAGGCGCCTAGAAAACAGACAAAATGAGAAAGTTTATCAAAATAATTACGGAATCGTCATCTGTTTCAATAAAAATGATGGAGCGTATTTTAGTCTAGCAAAAATAAAAAAACAATGATAATAAGTAAGTCACCGTGGTCTAGGACTCAAACGAAACGAAATATGGACAAATATTTCTTCGCTGACTTTCTCTCTGCAGATTTTTGAAATAGTTTCTCAAAAATCCGTTCCGAGTCGACCGCCAATCATGAATAAAAATGAACACATACAACGTGAGAATTATGAGAAGCTAGGTCGTAATCCTGACTGAAGGTTAGATTTATAATAAAAATATTTTTGAATTAAAATTGATCTTAATTCGTTTATTCACTGCTTCACTGTTAAGTTTTATTTTAACATAATAAAATATTTATAAAATTTTTAATATTGTGTTATCAGAATAACAGTTTTGCTGTTTTATTGTTGTCACATTGTAGAATAGTTTAAAAACCACTCTATTGTGGTCATAAATCATATTGTTAAAATGGTTAAAATTAAGTGTGGCATATATTTACTATACACTTGTCACATACGAAACCATACGAAAAACAGATATGCATACGTATACGAGTACAGAGTTAATGACATTTACACAGAATGTAGTTAACATGGGATAAAACCATGTGTTTTGTATATTTTTTTTTAATTATTCATGAGCAGACAAAACCGCAAATGTAAATAATTTTAACTAAAATGCAAAATCAATTACACATAGAAAAAAGAATGTATATTTAGTATGAATTTGTTTTAGTAATGCTCGATAAGGTAAAAGCAAAACTGAATATTGGATGTACGTAAAAGTTTTAGTACAAATTATGTACAAGACTGAAATTTTTTTATAATAATATTATACATACTGTTATGAAAATGGAAATGGTGTTACATCGTTTAACAATAAAATGACAAATTAAAGCTACAAAAACAAAAACAATGGACTTGTTTACATGATCAACAAATAAACAAAAATATAGCAGCAACATCAGTATAAAAAAGCGATGGACAACTAAACAAACAGGCAACAACAACAATGCAAGGACAAACGTAAACAAAATACACAAACAACAATAACGTAAACAACATGTTTGCATTTATAGAGACTTCGCTAAGGAGAAGTCATTCTCCTTCAAGAGCGTTCATCAGACTGTTTACCCTGCGAAATAAAAGGCAAAACAAAACAGGCAACAGAGTTAGTAAAAATTCAGTCAGTCTTGTGTGAAGACACGTTGCGTGTGAAGAGAATAATCGTGGTTTGAAGATTCCCGCTATAAAGATCTGCAAACAATTGTTAGTGTTTACGCAAAAGAGTGTAAAGAAGAATAACAAACAAAGTAAAGTGTTGTTGTTTACGTCAAGTTGTGAACAGTGTCACATAGAATTGTGCGAACAATAAAGAATTTATCTAAAACTAAACACAAATTTATTAATTTTTTATTTGCAATCTACGAACTCATATTTAAAACGTTTTTAAAAGGGTAAAAACTTAACAATTCATACATACATAATTGGTCTTTAAAACTCTTCAGTCAGGATTACGGCCTAGCTTCTCACACCACTTAAGTGTGTGTTTGTTATTTTACACATGAGAGGCATTTGGTTATATTCTGAGAGATAATTTCATGGCATTTATTTTTTAAATACGATTCCCGGCATATGTCCGCTAGGCTAAAGGCAATCATTTTCTTATAAATCTGTCCGCAAGACGTCAATAGTGTTTTGAATGTTGGTTCGCAATGCTTCAGCACATTTCTTAGGTTCAATGATGTTTTTAAATCTAGAAGAGAAAAATTAGTGCGAAAACGATCAATAGCTGAACGAATGGTAAAATGGCCTTACATGTTTCTTTTTTCAAAGTAAATTTCAATAACTTGCAAGTGTTTCCTGTTGTTCAACGATTCATGATGTCTTGTTAAACGGTACTGAATATGAATGTTAATAAAGTCTGCCGTTCCTAGCTATAAAACAATAGTTATTGATCCGCAGTTCACATGCTGCTCAAAAAGTAGCCGATATTTAATTTTAAATCAAAATATTTGTGTTCCCATTCAATAAGATTAGAACGTAACCTCATTTTGAATTTGCCACTTTGTTTCGAGATCTTGAAATTTTTTACTACTTGGTAGAACATGATTTCTAACATGAATTTTAAGAATTACATACAAATCATAAAGGGACACTTGCCACTGAGATAACGGGCCCAGAAAGTGCCTCACAATAACTACTGCAAACGATGTAAAGACGCGGAAGCGATAAAAAAACGTGTTTTATTCAAAAAGTCACGGACATTTTGATTTATCCTTGTAGCGTACGTTATTGTTTTCTTAAAGAAAAAGTAAAAAATAACATCTTAAGTTGTTATGATCTTATGCTTAGTATACAATATAATGATTGTCTTGTCTTGCTTGGTTCTCATGCGGATTCAATATTCCACACATCACTTCCTCTCAACTAAAGTTGACCATTTAACGGAAATCTCATGATTTCTCTCTTATAAATGCTATTGTTTAAGTGCTTCTTATCTTTGAATTTAAATAAAACAAAGTGTGTGAGATATATCAGCGATATTCTATCGATGTGTTCGATTTGACGGATGGCTTATCTTGGTTTTAAGTGCGACTTGTTCGTGTGTTCCTGCCTCACAAGAGAAAGTTTATCCAGGTTTTATTGCACAATTTCGGTGCACAAGATATTTGTGAAATAATGGATACTTTTTCCTTTGTTTGAGAGGTCTATTGATGCAATTATGTGAGGAATATAACGTCCTTCAAATGTCCGCAATGGCTTCTCTGGATGGAGAGCATCTGAAGCGTTAAATTTTTCTATTTCTCTGGCCAATAAATCATACTGAACTTGACCGACGACATGGTGGCCAGTTCAAATAAATTCTACGCGAGATGACGATGATCTCAAATCGCAAAATGGCATGAGCTGTGTGGCATATAGCATCCTTCTGTTCAAGCCAAAATAAGTTGGTAATCATCGAGTAATAGCGCTCGTCGTTAACAGTGGTAGCCTGGCCAACGTCTTTCTTAAATCAACAGGAACCGATGACGCCACCAGCCTGTAATGCTTACCAAATACTGACTTTTTCGATATGCATTGAAAGCTTTTGAATCTAATGTGGATTGATATCGTATGAAATTGGAAAATATTATTTGTTCACATGGCCATTCATCCAGAATTGGACGCTAAATATGATTTTTTGATTGCACATTAGGCTCAATTGTTATCTGCTTCAAAAATATGGCCGTTGTCAAAGGTCATAGTTCGAAAATCCTTGTTGGAAGACCATGTTTAAAGATTGTATGGATTTCTACTTTTCATTTATTTTACATTCCGTTTTTCTTTTTAATCACAATCACTTTCGTATTGTGGCTTTTGTTCTTCAGATTACATTGTTACGATTTTACGAAAAACAATATTTTTTTTCTGTACAAATTAACTTCTAGTTGCTTTCTTTTTATTACACAACTTTTGCTACATACTGTAATCTTTACACTGTATCATTACATTTTTTTTTATATATCATGAGAGACTTATGTCTAGTTTCGTTATTTATAATTCCAGTATATATATAATATTACCAATGGATATATATTCATCCCTCTCTATCTTGAATATATAAATGATATTTTAAATTGGAATTGGAGTAGGCTTTGCATATTCCATTGAATTTTTATTTTATATTGGAATTGAAGTAGGCTTTGCATATTCCATTGAAATAACATTTTGCATTGGAGTTGGAGTAGGCTTTGCATATTCCATTGAATTTTTATATTGGAATTGAAGTAGGCTTTGCATATTCCATTGAATTTTTTTTTGCATTGGAATTGAAGTAGGTTTATTAGATTATGATGTCTAGCAGAAGAATTAATGGTGAAACAAAACTCAAAAAGTGCAGAAGCTTAGAAGTACATCAAAAAAAAAAGAGCAAATTGTTTTTTTTGTATTATAAAAAGTGGAAAGGTAAAATATTAAAAAAAGAAATTAGAAGACCACAAGAATAATTTTACTATCGTGCCATCAAATCATCTATCTTTGGAAAATTTTATGGGTTACATCTTCCACGAACCATAGGCCAGAGGCAACAGGACTCAACCTGACCGTCCAAAGAATTTTCGAGAAGTTTATGGATTTGGAAATAATCACGTGAACCTTTTCCTTTTCATATTTTATTTATAACAATTTCTAAAAAGTTATTTTGTTTAAAAGAATTTCTTAAATTTAAAGTTTATTTGAATCTAAAATTGATTTAAATCTTTAATTTTTAAAGAATGTAATTTTTATTTAAACTGTATTAAAACTCATTATCATTTGTTTCAACCATAACCCAAAGCCAAAATGTTCAATTTATAAATAACGATACCGTATTTAAAATTAAATGATCGAATTAAACTAATGCTGTATACTTTTAATTTTTTATAATTATTTGTAATTATAATCTGAAAGGAGTTCCTCATAAACTTGTAAATTATAACCTAAAATATTAATTCAATATGTAACATTAAAATGTCTCTAATGAATTAAATTTAATTTTTAAATGTTTTAAATTTGCTAAACTAATTTTGTAATTATTTGCATTAAAATTGAATATTGTTATTTTTTTTAATACTTTTTTAATTGATTTTTTTTTTTGTTAAACCTTTACATTTGTAAGATATATGAATAATCTTTACTAATCATCCCTGAAACAAAATTTAGATAACAAAAACAACACACATTGACTGCTGGGCCCATCATCTCAATTGCTGTGGATAACCATGATCTGTAAGTGATGATTATAAAATTTGATTCATATTTCACTCTATAACTGTTACTATTTCATTAAGTAATATAATATAGTAGGTCCGATTCAGTTTTGTTCCCCTGTCCGAATTTTTTGTCTTCTTATATTCTACATTCCTCAATCATAATGCATTTAAAAATTAATAACTTTAGTTTGTTCTTTATACTTGCCGAATAGATATATTATATGATTTATGTTAATTTCATTTTTTTTCTATTTTATTATAATAAATTTGTTTGTTTGTTTTCCGTAAATATGAATTATTAAATTATTAAATGGGGAAGGATAACCTTGACCGGGGTGTGTGCATATAAATAGCCTTTGTATTTTTTTATATGGGACAGATCTAAAACTAGGGGTATTCTATCTGTCATTGGTGTTAGTATAATAAAGGGATGGGAAAAGTGTACCTTACTTTGGCATCTTCATCTTGCCATCGGTTCATTTATTTAAAATACTTTCTTTTATAAATTTTTTTTGCTTTATTTTAGCACACTCTGGTGACATGTAGAGTGTGTTATATGTTAATGCGTCAAATCGGGTTGAGAACCAACGAAACTTAGTGTAAAGCTAGCGGGTAAACAGATATTCATGTCTCTTAACTTCTGTATTTGAAATTTATACATATGATATATCGGCCTACATGGGTCTGTTATTAAATATGTATATGACGCGTTACATGTAGGTAGTCGAACAGTTAAAAAATAGGACCGCATTACATATGACTAAACGACTGTTTATGACATTCTTTGATATTCTGCTTTATATTCTTGTATCTTTTACGTACTTTTTTCATTTTAAGCAATTATTTGTTTGTTACGAGAATATACAAAGAATTTGTATGTAAGAAACACATACAGATTGTTTATATTTCCGAGTTTTTTGTGCTGTATCAGCATTAAAAGACGTATATTTTCAGTTTTAATTGGTATTCCTTAGAAGCCAGTATGTATTCGTTATTGAAAACGAAGCAATTATTCAATGGTTTCAGCATACTTAAGTCCTGTTCATGAAGAAGTCAAAAGAATGTTTTACTTTAAAAAAGTACTGCAGATTAAAGCTTAAGTGTAAGCAGATTAAAAGCTAAATGACTTAAAAACTTATTGAATGCGATAAATGTACTTAACAAGTACTTTGTGAGGTTTGTACAGAAATTAATAAAAAATAAATTTTTAATTCATTAAACGACGAATTAAAAAGGCCTGTTTAGTATCGAGTTCACACGATAATATGCCCGATTCCTCAAAATTTAAACCGTTCTGAGGATATCACCGTACTTAACGTTAATATAATGATGCTCATCACAAAAGTATTAATTGATACGCTTCTCCGTAATTATATCTCCTTTATAAAGCAGATAATGAAAGGATGATCCCTTATCATGCGGTAAATGGCATTGTAACAAAATTAGATTTAAAATAAGTTTATGTTATTAGTGAACTAAAACAATTCTATAGTAAGTGCAATCTACATATGATTGGGTGATCAAATACTGAGTTTCCCTCTCTGTAATGAATAGTTTGATTCCCCGCTCAAACGACAAAAATCAGTATAAAAATTAATTTTCCGAAACGGTTTGAAATTTTGTCAAATTTAGTTTGTTGTTATGAAATACAATTGTTCCGGTTATAAATAAAATATTATTTCATTATATGGCTTGGCTCACAGTACCTCATTCGATCATACCAATTTTCAAACACTTTTTCGAGTGTACGGGGTCGTATCACGGTAATCGTATCACGAATGTTGGTCTTCAAATGCGCCATATCAAATCGTAGCTTCGTGGCGCCTAATTAAACGGCCATCAAACGTTGACGCAATAAATCGATTGTGGCATGAGATGTGTGGCAAGTTGCACCATCCTGTTGAAACCGAACATCGTCCACACCAATACCATGAAGAGCGTGTACAAAAAAGCGGTTATTACAGTAGTTTAGGTGCCTCTATTGAATCAAATGGTTGCGCCGTTCTCATTTTCAAAGAAATTTCGGCCAATGATGGCTCCGTTCCACAAGCCGCACCAAACAGTCACTTGCAAGGGGTGCATTGGCTTGTGTGAGACCCAAATAAGGCAATTTTGCTTATTAACGTACCCACCAAAATGAAAATGAGCTTCATCTGGAAAGATGTTTTTTTTTTTTTTTTGGCAAAATCAACATCATCGTGCAGTTTCTCTTTGGCCCAATAAATCCCAACATTACTTAATCGTAAATCGATTCATTGCGTTCAGTGGAGATAATATATTGAATTTTGTGATAGAATAGAATGATATAAGTATTGCCAGATACGAAATAACCGATTGGTCAAATTTAGTCCGATAGATGGCCCAGCCGATATAAGTTTAAATTTTAAGGCGATTAATGGGCTGACGTAATTGTTGCGTTGTCCTAAGAAATGGAAACATTAGAATTCTCGTTTTGCTTTCGCAGGCAAACATCGCACCAAATATTTATGCCACGATCAGGCACGATCAAGTGCTCCTATGTATTTGCATTTGGTCTTTCGCCCTCGAAAACTGACCTTAACCGTACTGTAATCGTATACTTTATTGTGTTATACTTCATCTACAATATACAGGGGTTTGCTATAATGTTTTCAGCTTCCTTTTTGTACTGATAAACCACAGGTTCGATGTCAGTAAAAATAACTGCCTTCCTAATATATAAAAAAAAACCGTATTCTCTAATGGAACGCATTAACACTACACAGATCCCAATTATTGTTCTGTTAAATCGTTTTTCTCATCACATAATCCCGAATACGAGTATATGGCATGTTTTGAGGAGTTTCCCACTTGAAGATTTATTCTCCCAAGTTGTGCTTACGACCAGCGTTACCGTTGGAAATTTTGAAGAAGTCGCACAAAAAGGGGATTTTTGGAAAAAAAGTCGCACATAAAGCCTATTTTGGCAGTAAAAAGGGGCAACATTTTTAAAAGAAAAGAAAATGAACTAATATAGATAAAAAAAATTAATTTTTATTGGATTTTGTAATTTACATTAGCCAACATATAATAAGTTTATTTTTTAATAATTTTCCCAATTTTTATAATAGAAACAAATTTTTAACCAAAAATTAATAAGCCTAAACAAAATTTTTAATTTTGTTTTTGAAATTATTTGTTCTGTTTTATTTCTTGATTGAATTTCATTCTAATTTATGAACGTTAGGACATTTAAACTTCAAAAATAAAAAATGCATTTTTAAATTTATAAAAATTCCATTAAATAAAACTTTTTTTTTGCTAACCCACTATATAATAATACAAAACACAAAACAAAACTATTATTATAACTAAAAAACAGTTCATAAAAGATAAATAAAAAATTATACAAAATTGCGTATTTTGTAACAAATTAAAAAAAAAATAACAAAAAATATAATATATATTTTAAAATAAAAATACAATTCAAAATTATACAAAATTACTAATTACATTTCAAATAATTAATATGATAAGACTTAGAGTACATAGTATTTGGAATTTTTGTATTAAACAAACTGAGATCAAAAAGTTAAACATAAATACTAATTTTGTTGCAACGGTTCATTTTAGAAGTAAATAGAAACATTTTGTAATAAGTTAAATAAATAGTTTTACATTTTATATTATGTTATTTATTTATATGTCATAATATATCACAATTTTATGAAAAAATATATCATAATGGAGGCACATTTTTTATAACTTTATTGTTCAGGTATGGAAAATAAAAACTCTGAAATTTAGAATTTTTTCAAAACAAAACAACAAAAATAATCAAATTACACAAACTAGTTTATAGATTATTGTATAGACTAATCAATAGAATAGTTTATAAGTTATTTAATACACCAGTCCATAGACTAGTAGTAGTCTATAAAATAGTCGATCGAATAAACCATTGACCAATATAGTTGATTAATTCATGGTCTATTTAAAAAACTAGTTCAAATGCTATTTAAAAGACCACAGAAGTCAATAGACTGGTCAATATATTATATCATATACTAGTATAATATATTTACTACTCTATATACTACTATACATATATGTGGACTGGTCTATTAAATAGCCTTTGAACTAGTTTTTTAAATAGTCTATGAACTAGTCTACTAGTCTTTGAACTGGTGTATTAAATAACCTATAAATCTACTCTATATTGACTAATTTATTAACAAGTCTATAAACTAGTCTGTGTAATTTATTCGTAGTTCTATGAAATACTTAGAAATTAGGATGCAGCGATATTTCTCAATGTCAAAAAGGACTATATTACTTAATTTTCCATGATTGTTTTGGTTTATATATTTTACAAAATGAGTTTTTATATATATTTCACAGTTATATTAGTATATTTACATTCGATTAAATTATTTTTTTGATAAATTAATTCTGTACTTTTTTATAAGTTCATCGTCAGGCACACAATTTTCCAGGTCCATGTGTCTACTTTTAACCTATTCGATAACTTATTTTTCATTAATGTTAGTTTCGAAAAAATTCTTTCTGCCGACGCACTACTATGTGGCAGAGTAAACACGTAAGTAACAAATTCATATAAATTAGGATACAAATAATTATTAAGCCTATTTTTTAAATTACCAATTTTATGCCCAAATTCTTCTGGATTTGTAATTTTGAAGATATTTTCATATGATATATCATTCATTTTGGTTTCTAATATTTTTAATTCTTATATAAATATATCAGGTTTACTTTTTCTAAAAAAGGGGAAAAAAGGGTCAAAAATCTTGAAAAGTGTCAGATTTAGTTCATTTTAGTAAGGGGGCACAAAAAGTGGCGGGGTCGCTGAAAAAGTGTCAAATTGCGACTTTGGTCGCTCAACGGTAACGCTGCCTGTATGTGCTAATGACATATAATCGTTACTGCCAGTTAACCGCTCGTAATATAGATCACAGGCATGCAGTATTTGCAGTTTTGAAGGTCCTGATAAACCCTTAGACAACAACAGGTCAACTAAGCTTTTTAAATTTAGCACGGGTGCTATTAAATAAATGAAATCCTATTGTTTTCTATAAAAAACTGATAATAATGTTTACAGACAAATTTAAAAGGAAAGGATTACAAATATTTCTTTTCTAAACAGGTACTTGGGACTTATCACAAAAACTGTACGAAATGTTGCTAAGTGTACCCGAAATGACTTGGATAACATCAAACAAATTGACCTCGTAAAACAGTATCGTGAGGAAAAACATCAGAAGCAACCGAAACTACAACTTGAAAAACGTTTACCACAGCAGCCATAAAAACCATTATTGTTGCCGCTACAACAAAAAAAAGCATACTTTGCCGCTACAACATAACCAACCTTTACCAGTACAACAAGAAAAACAACCTATGTCACCAAAACAAAAATCCAAGTGGGGCCACTGAATTCTCTGCTAAGGTGGATAGTCTAAGGAGAATATTATATTAAGTTTTTATTTATTTAATTATTTAAGATTATACCGTAAGTTTATAATATTAGTAAAAGTTTTAAATTCAATATAAGTATGTAAGTAATTTATAAATATTTAAAGTCTTTCATTTATTTTCGCCTTGTCCTCTGCCTAGTAGAGTCTTTTCTACGTGTGGTGTACAACGAAACGATGTCCTCTATTCCAACTAATCTTCTCATTTTATGAAAGAGCTTCACATTGCAATTCTTATTGAAGACTGTCCACTGGAAGATAATGTCATAAAGAAGAAATTGAAACAAACCAAAATAAATTTTAAATCCAATATTTCAAATTGCTCCTTAGCAACTATCCTTCCAAGCAGGGCCGTTCCTGCGATCGAGCTTCAAGCTTCCAACTTAACTTTAAGACTGGGGTTCAAGCTAAATTTTAATTTATTTATTGTAGATAAAAACATTCTACTGTTTCAGATGTATTATCCATAAAACTGGTAGATGGTGCCAGAATAATAAGAGAAACAATGATTTGGTCTACTCTCTAGGTTAGTTAAAGTAAATATTGTCAGCCCTATTAGCTCTGTAGACCCAAGAGTATTGTATATCTTTTTGCCCTAGAAAGCCGCCTCTTTGGATATGAATATTTGACAACTTTTCAAAAGGAATCACCTCAAATAATAGTCTGAATGCTAATACACATAGAACTGCTAAGGAGAAAGTTAAATTAACTTGAAGCACACTCGTTAGTCGGCCTCCAAAGTTCATACAAGTGCTTGAGATAGTAAAGAAAATGCAAGAATAGGCCGAGCGTAAAGGTATTGAGGTCCTACTCAATATGATCAAAATCTTTTTTTTTGTATTTTCATACATACACATGACATGTTTTACTCAAAGCAGTTTCTATTGTTTAGTACAGTTTTCTATATCGATTGCGACGTCAAATAGATAGTATAATTGCTTATTAGACGTAAGGCCACGGTTCAAACCCCATGTCAGTCACCTTGATGAAAACGAAATATGAAAAATTATTTGTTCGGTGACTGGCTCTCAGATGTCTGGCAAAAACTCTGAGAGAAAATAAAATTATCACAAAAAATTTCTCAAAATTTCTATCGTTGAATGAATAAAATTAATACATACAACATAAGTGGTATGAAGAACTAGGTCGTAGTCTTGACTAAAAATATTGTAATGAACGACTATGTATGTATGTATGTATATAATTTGCATCATACAACTCCTACAGCTCATAGTGTGTGAGATATATATGGGCAGTAGGGACCAGAGATCAGCAATGAATCGTTTTTTCGCTACTCATAAGCGCTCATTAAATTTTGAATATAATTGAGCCAACAGTATTGGAATTTAACTACTCTGATTTATTTGTATTCAGTACAACGTTGATTTATAAGTATGAGTACAACGTTGACATCAAACTCATACCATTCCAAATATGTTTGATGCATTTGCCCATTCATTTAGACTTATTACTTTAGAAAAATACTTATAAATTCATCAAAATTTACAGTCTTAGTTGTTGTTGCATTAAAAAAAACACAAGCAGAGCAAACGCATAACCTTCTAGTGAGTATTGTAGTGTTCGTACACGAATCATACTTACTTCGTGATTCTTGTAAATGTTGAGTCATGGAGAGTCGAAGTCAACAACATGCTACGTTTGTACATACAAATTGTTTTTTTACAAAACAAGTTTTTTCGAAAAATTCAAAATTTCAATAAGTTTAACAATAACACGAAATATTTATATTTCTATATAAAATTTTGTATATTTTATTCGTCCCGGGCATAAGTAACAAAGAAACACCAATAGAGGTGTTTCATTTAAAAATGTTGATACTTTTGTAGAAAACAAGTTTTTTTTTTGTAAAGAAAGTTTTTTCCCAGAAATAAAAAGTTTTTTAAAAAAAATTACTGGCAACACTGACCGTGAGTATTTCAAACTTTGAATATGAGTTGTATGACTATAATGTATGAGAATGTTCCTTGCAACAATACAATATTCTATAGCCCTATTAAAATCTCTAGATGAATTAGCAAAAATTAATTCTGTTAAAAAATAGTTTTCTTTATATTTTAATACATGGCTTTTTATATTCTTAAACTTATAATTAAACATTTTTTTATTAAAAATACAAAGAGTTTGCAAAATTGAATTCATAAATATTAAATACTACAGGAGACAATTTCTCCAGAATCACAAATTAAAATAATTTTCTTCTTATCTTATTCAACTCAGCTGGCATTTGTTTTTCCTCATTTCGATTTTGTTGTGTTTGTTGTTGCTCCTGCGGAAAATTTTGTTTTATTTCTTGTTGTTTCTCCTGTGGCAAATGTTGTTTAAGTTGTTGTCTTAACTGTTTCTGATCTTTTTCGGCATGATAATATTTAACGCGGGCAATTTGTCGTCTCAACTTATTCTTAAAAATTGTTTGACGACTGATACTATGCAAATCCTCTGGCGAACACTTATCGGCATTTCGTGCGTTTTTCGTGATAAGTTGATGCGTTAATTGCATTTTTATACAAGCTTTGCGCATAAAGTTTGGTTTTCTCTTCCTAAGCTCTTCATGGTGTAAATAAAGCATGAACGAGATGTCCAAGTTTGATTGCTGCACTTGGTGTAATTTATCCTTGGTATTACCTCTGTTAATATTATTGCGAGCTGCTACGGGTGCCATTACGATTACTGAATGTTATCCGATATTAAAGTTCAATTCTTTTGAATGTTACTGCGAGAGCGTTCAAGCTGTACTGATGCGGTTGAAGAAATATCATGGCTTTATATACTGATATGCGATATCTACCTGCTGCGATTTCATATTTTTGGAGGAAGCAAGGGACAATTTTTTAACCCTTTTTGTTCTTTTATTGCGTACCATTAAGTTTGCCTGTAAACAATTATATTAATTTGTTGAGCAAGGCAATAAGATCACATTTCTTAACTAGTACCTGCCAACATGTCACAATTGGCATCTGGCAATTAATCGCTGAAGTCAAAAAACTTAGGTAGACAGTACAGCTTTATAAAGTGCGCAAGCTGGCCTGGTGCTGGTTGAGAATTTATCAGGACTTTTAATACTGTGTGCACTTGTCTACCTGTGGTGTATGTTGTGAACGGTTAACAGGCAGTAGCGATTATAAATTATTATTGTACCAGATTTTATAACATTACCCAAGCGTTTTATGCCAGACAACAAAATAAAATACAAAAAGTATTTCTTCGGCGTTTTTCTCACAGCAGATTTCTGGCAAAAACTCTGAGAATAAATAAAATTGCCATGAAAAGTTTCTCAAAAATCTGTCGTTCGGAGTCGACTATAAACTGTA
Source organism: Sarcophaga variegata (assembly GCA_932273835.1). NCBI lineage: Eukaryota > Metazoa > Arthropoda > Insecta > Diptera > Sarcophagidae > Sarcophaga > Sarcophaga variegata. Next base: position 117,236,038 of record OW026358.1, on the reverse strand, counting down.
GGTGGGTGTAAGTGGTGTGAGAAACTAGGACGTTGTACAATGGTCAATTTGACCTCCGGGTACTGTACTTGTCTTAATTGACAAATACACGTCCTCTAACTCATCCTAACCTATCTGCACTCATAAATATTAATTAATGAAAGGGTTGAAGTTTATTTTTTATTGTATACAGAAGAACCCTTCATAGAATTTGTTTAAATCTAGATTGACTTAAGGAACCTGGTCTATATTTCATCATAATGCATGAACGAACCCTACTATATTTTAATCAGCACAATAGATTTCGGTATCGTGTGTATATTCAAAAATGTATACAAAATATAGCAGTAAATAACATTCTATTTGGGGGACCATGTTTTTCAAGCTAACAATACTGCATTAAACAAACCCCATTTAAGGTAGAATCATAAAAAGAAGCCGTCTGTTTGTCGCCCAAATTATAAAAAATATAGAAAATTAAAAAATAAACATTAGGAAAAGCTACGTTTATTGCCATAACAGATATCTTTTCATCTTATTTGAAAATATCTCCATCAACTTATCCCTGATGTTACACGACCCAGGTAGATAAATTTATTTCTGTATTAATGTTCTGACATAATCTCATGCAATAGCAGTTCATCTGTTAGGTATTATTGTTTGCCTGAAAAAGAATTATTCTCCAAAATAGAGAGTTATCTGCTGATATATTTTGCATACCTTATTGGACGTTCATTTCGTTATAGTTATCGAAATCTATTGCGCCGATTAAAGACTAGTAGAGTTTTATTTGACTTTCCACACTTAGCAAAATGTTCTTCGTTGCTATATTTTGAAGAAATATAGATCAAGTCACTCTTGAATTTTACAAATACTACAAAAAGTTCCTCTGTATACAATAAAAAAATTAAACTTTAATCCTTTCATTTATAAAAGAAAAAACGATTAGTGCAGACAATCGAGTAAAAAATTAATCAAACCCTTGGATAATAAAAGCGGTTTAAAAAACAAAAAATAAGATTGAGTAGCGGTACCTGTATGCAGCGTTACCGTTGGAAATTTTGAAGAAGTCGCACAAAAAGGGGATTTTTGAAAAAAAAAGTCGCACATAAAGGGTATTTTGGCAGTAAAAAGAGGCAACATTTTTAAAAGAAAAGAAAATGAACTAATATAGATAAAAAAATTTATTTTTATTGGATTTTGTAATGTACATTAGCCAACATATAATAAGTTTATTTTTTAATAATTTTCCCAATTTTTATAATAGAAACAAATTTTTAACCAAAAATTAATAAGCCTAAACAAAAATTTTAATTAATTAAAATTATTTTTCCGTTTTATTTCTTGATTGAATTTCATTCAAATTTATGAACGTTAGGACATTTAAACTTCAAAAATAAAAAATGCATTTTTAAATTTATAAAAATTCCATTAAATAAAACTTTTTTTGCTAACCCACTATATAATAATACAAAACACAAAATAAAACTATTATTATAACTAAAAAACAGTTCATTAAAGATAAATAAAAAATTATACAAAATTGCGTATTTTGTAACAAATTAAAAAAAAAATAACAAAAAATATAATATATATTTTAAAATAAAAATACAATTCAAAATTATACAAAATTACTAATTACATTTCAAATAATTAATATGATAAGACTTAGAGTACATAGTATTTGGAATTTTTGTATTAAACAAACTGAGATCAAAAAGTTAAACATAAATACTAATTTTGTTGCAACGGTTCATTTTAGAAGTAAATAGAAACATTTTGTAATAAGTTGAATATATAGTTTTACATTTTCTATTATGTTATTTATTTATATGTCATAATATATCACAATTTTATGAAAAAATATATCATAATGGAAGGCACATCTTTTATAACTTTATTGTTCAGGTATGGAAAATAAAAATTCTGAAATTTAGATTTTTTTCAAAACAAAACAACAAAAATAATCAAATTACACAAACTAGTTTATAGATTATTCAATAGACTAATCAATAGAATAGTTTATAAGTTATTTAATACACCAGTCCATAGACTAGTAGTAGTCTATAAAATAGTCGATCGAATAAACCATTGACTAATACAGTTGATTAATTCATGGTCTATTTAAAAAACTAGTTCAAATGCTATTTAAAAGACCACAGAAGTCAATAGACTGGTCAATATATTATATCATATACTAGTATAATATATTTACTACTCTATATACTACTATACATATATGTGGACTGGTCTATTAAATAGCCTTTGAACTAGTTTTTTAAATAGTCTATGAACTAGTCTACTAGTCTTTGAACTGGTGTATTAAATAACCTATAAATCTACTCTATATTGACTAATTTATTAACAAGTCTATAAACTAGTCTGTGTAATTTATTCGTAGTTCTATGAAATACTTAGAAATTAGGATGCAGCGATATTTCTCAATGTCAAAAAGGACTATATTACTTAATTTTCCATGATTGTTTTGGTTTATATATTTTACAAAATGAGTTTTTATATATATTTCACAGTTATATTAGTATATTTACATTCGATTAAATTATTTTTTTGATAAATTAATTCTGTACTTTTTTATAAGTTCATCGTCAGGCACACAATTTTCCAGGTCCATGTGTCCACTTTTAACCTATTCGATAACTTATTTTTCATTAATGTTAGTTTCGAAAAAATTCTTTCTGCCGACGCACTACTATGTGGCAGAGTAAATACGTAAGTAACAAATTCATATAAATTAGGATACAAATAATTATTAAGCCTATTTTTTAAATTACCAATTTTATGCCCAAATTCTTCTGGATTTGTAATTTTAAAGATATTTTCATATGATATATCATTCATTTTGGTTTCTAATATTTTTAATTCTTATATAAATATATCAGGTTTACTTTTTCTAAAAAAGGGGAAAAAAGGGTCAAAAATCTTGAAAAGTATCAGATTTAGTTCATTTTAGTAAAGGGGCACAAAAAGTGGCGGGATCCCTGAAAAAGTGTCAATTTGCGACATATAATTAAGGCATGTGAACACCAACCTTTTCACCGTCAGGTAGTAATTTCTATTCCGGAAAAATGTTTTTTAAGTTTAAAATGCCCAGTCTCTGGCTTCTCCTGGATAGATCGATATAAGATACAAACCGCTTTCCACTATAACCACCTAGCAAAAGCTCAAAATCTACTATCTTGAAAAGAGTCTCCATCTTTTTTCAAACTCGTAAGTGTATCTCTCCAAACTCTTTTTCCCACTCAATAAAATGGTTCTGGCACCGCTAACGATGTGGAAGCTTCTCGTCTGCCTGTTCCTTATATTAATTTTTTATTTTATTATTGACCTGGTTTTCAACGAAGTTTGACCCTATTTGCCACACCTACAGAGTTTCATACTGATACCGAGAAAATCTTTCAGGAGTCTGCTTGTAAGTCGGATGCGAATCTCTTGAAGCGTGTATCTTAGCGGAACATATAGGATACAGATGGTGGAGCTGTCGTATTAATGAAAATTCTGTTGTGAAGACTTACTACTAAGTTAACACACTACTAATCCTCCTTTGCATTCACTTATTCAATCGTAAAAATGTTTTACTCTGCCGTAGCAACAAAACCTTTTCTTCTTTGGGTCGTTTAATTCAATGTTTATCGGTAACGATCCTCTAACAACCAATATCCACGTATCCTCAGATATTCAATAAATGCCTAAACACACTAAGAATAGAATAATAGGAAGGCCAAAAGGAAATGCCAAAAAGATTATAAGAGAAACCTACAAAAAACAAACAAAAAATTAACAAATAAAGAAAATTATGGTCAACAAAATAAAACACAAAAACAACAAAATATTGTTTTGTTTTATTTGTTTTTATGGTGTGAATAGTTTGGAGGCAAAATAAATATTGTGTCATAGTCGTACAGATTTATAGAAACAACGAAAACTATTATAAGAAAAGAGAGAGAGAGGCAAACAACAGAAGCGAAGACCAACAAGAGTAACAAGAGTAAAATCATGATTATTGGTCCAATGAACAAGAACGTGACAACTAATGGCCTTCTATTGGAATATTATTTTTGATTTAAACTTTCTTTACTTCTTATATTTTATGCACTTAGAATCCTTATTATTTACGAAAGAGAGTATTAAATAAAAACCAATATTGCGAAAATTTATTTGATTTTAATGTGATGCGAAGTGATTAAGTTTTAAAATATAATCTGATAAGAACAGAAAGTAAGAGTAAAAGTGTCAGTAAGTAGTTATGACATGTAAAAAGTTGCTACAAAAGGAAGTTTTGTATATAAGAGACCCTCAGTTGTCAATATTTTTAATATTTTGTAGTTGGGCTTAGCTTAGATTAGGTTAGGTTAGAGGTTAGCTTGCCGTTCATAGGCCAGTGCGCTCGGTGGCCCTTATGACCCATTGTGTTATCCACTCTAATGTAAGGCTGCTTGTCTTGATTTGAACTACCCCCAACTTCGGATGCAACCGGCCTGTTGCTTTAGTGGCACGTTCGATAACATACCGAAATTTTCAAACTTTCTGTCACCCAAAAACCGATAAAGTTTGTTTTGAAGTGCAGGGCAGTTACGTAAAATGTGTTGTACAGATTCCGCTTATCCCACTTAGCTTAGATTAATTGTACAGCAACTGAACAACTAAAGATTTATTCTTTCAAGACATCAAATTAAATCGAAAATGGACAAATTATCCTTGTTTCAAATCAATCAATCAATAGTAGATGTGTTGCAGTCACCGAATACTAAGTAAGGTTAGGTTTAAGAACGTATACTTGTCATTGGTACAAGTACAATAGCCAGACGTCAAAATAAGAAATTATAACTGCTTCCTAGAAAAGAAGGAGAGAGAGGATAGTGAAGGAGATAAGGAAATCGGAAAGGGAAAAGAGGCTGGAAAGGGAGGATACAGAAAAACCGAATAGTATCTCAGATTGCAATCCTCAGTTCGGCATACAGCTAAGTCATCAAGTAGGCTTGTTGTGTGTTTATTAGCAAACTGTCTGTTGGAAGTCTTTATTTTGTACAAACTTCTTTATCTTCTTCCAGTATACTTTGCTGACTTGGGTTAGATCTGTAGTATCTTATCTAAACTAAAGAGATGATATAAAATGTTCTATGATTTCAATGTCTACTATATATGGCCTACAATCATTATTATTTAACGATTTGATTGGCATATGACTATCAAAGAAGTTTAAAAATTACCTCTGGCCCAGATCATATATTACACTATTAGCACGTTCTTCATTTGACAGACCGTAGCCAGAGACATAATTTGGTTTCTCGTTTCTTATATGTGGAAGCCTCGTCCACTTCTATCTCCATATTTAGAGTCATTCTTGCATCAAATAGATTTCCACTGGCATTTGTTCTATTGATTCGTTTGACCATGAAAGTCGATTAGGTATCAAGGTGATGCAATTGGCCGCATATGATAAGCGAAAACGCTTTCCAACAAAATATTCTCTGTAGATTCAAAATAATTTGACCCCTATCTGGTGTGTCTAAAGTCACTGTAAATCATGTGCTGCAATAATGGGTCAAGAACTCAGACGATAAGGTATTCCATCTGAGATACCATGCCTTGTAGTACACGCAGTGAAACCATATTTCAGTTCACTATTCTGAATATAATCCTTTATGATCGGCAATAGGTATGCAAAAATATTCCTTCAATCTAATGCTGTAAAAATAATGTTTTATTCTACTGCGTTGAGGCAAAATTCAGAGTTACAAGAACACAATTCATCTTTGTGCCACTAGAGCAGCTTTTCTCTTTATTGGCATTCGAAGTTGTTTCAATTGCAACATTTTTAGTATTCATATTGTAATTGAAGTATAAAATAGCTGGTGAGTATAATTAATTGAAATTCACAAGTTGGTGTCGAAGAAAAAGTCGTCTATCCATACATATAATTGGACGATAAGAGAAGGCAGACACCCCGTACACACATAGATAAACACACATTTATTTGAAACTAAATTTGTTGCCGCAACTGTAATAAATGTTTGTCTGATGAACAAAGTGAGTTGTATGCATATGTGTTAAATGACATATTAATTGACGGATCCAATTTTTCTTATAATTTTCTTAAAAAAAATTAAATTTTTAAATTATAAATTTTAGAATTTCTTTTGTACAGAGTTCCTGTTGTATACTGTTTAATTGGTTGTTTCATAACGGCCGCCATTGTTGTGTGCCGCCATTGATGTGTGCCGCCATTGATGTGTGCCGCCATTGATGTTAATTATAGCTTTAAAGTGACATGCGAATGTATGATAATAACACATACATTCATAGGTGTGTATAAGACCGACATGTGAGAATATTATCAGACATTGATGCTGCCACAAAAAAAAATATTTTTTAAAACATTGACACTTTGTTTTTACACAACAATCTGTTAATTAAGAGGCTTGTACTCAATGATAAGCGATCATTATTGTGAAAATGTGAATGCCTTTGTCGTTGAGGTTCTTTATTATTTTTATTCATTTAAAATAACAAAAAATAATAATAAAAACAATGTAAAACTATAAAATACGATATAAAAATTACAAGTTGTTGTTCGCTGTAATACAAATACAAAGGACTCCACAACAAATAAAAGGCTGGCAATGTCGAAGTCATTATTCGAAGCCGTTGGATATTTTTCAATTGATTACCAGGGAGTTGGCAAATAACAAGTAAGTGTTACTGTTCGTCTCATGATTGTTATTTTAATTATTTTTATTTTCTTTATATGTTTTTGGGTGTTATTGTATATTTTTAACATGCATATGGATATATTCAACATATAAACTTAATGTAAAAATGTACAATAACTTGTTGTGTACGATTTTGTTAATGAAGAAGAGTGGCTATAGACAGTCACATCCGATCATAAAAAACTTGTGTTGCCTAGCTTATCATTTATTTCCACTCCTATTACATTGAATGCTAGTTCTCATATAGATGTGGAGTGAGCACGAAAAAATTTAGGCTTTAAATTTTTGATAAGCATTGGCTGCTTTATATTTTTTTACTTTTCATTTTTGCCTTTTGTGTGAGTGATTTCATATCGAAACAATTTATCTTCTGATTCCTTTTGAATCATTCTGATAAAAATTTCTATACAAATAAAATACAATTGTTCCATCAATAATGACGATAAAAGCTTAAGGATGAGAGTCAAATACAATAAAAAAAAGGGATTTAAAGAAGAAAAAGCAATAAAAGCCAACCAAATGAAACGATAGATCAACTGGCAAATTTTGTTCAATTATAACGACAGAAAATGAATTTTAAAATGTTTACATGAAACTAAAATTAAAGTAAAGAATTAAATGATAGATTGATGCTGGTGTCAAAATTCCAGTTTTCTTGCTGAATTAGGTTCTCTTTACTTTAACTAAGCAAAAAGAAACTATAAGAGAAAATAAAATTGCCACGAAAAGTTTCTCAATAATCTGTCGTTTGAAATAGACTTTTAACTGTAGATCTCGCCACTAATGAATAAAAGTAACACACGCAACATGTGTGGGATGTGAAGCTAGATCGTAATCCTAACTAAAGGGTTGTAATGATCAATTAAGTAAGTAAAGTTAGGTTAGATTAGGTTTGATTACGTGAATTTGCCATTGGGACAAGTATAATGCCCAGAGGTCAAAAAGAGACGTAAAAGCGTCCTAGAAAAGAAAGAGAGAGATGATAGTGAAGGAGATAAGGAAAAGCGAAAAGGAGAAGAGATAGGAAAGAGAGAAAAGAGGCAACGGAGGAAAACAGTTGAAATACAAATATATCAAAGAGCGCGACTATAACATTAATGCCCTAGCACTCCTCTACAAGCTGAATCTGCTTATGAATCATATCTGAAGAGCCCTAACAGAATCCTGATAGAGAGTTTAACCTTTCAAAAAAAAACCCTGCATAGAGTTCTCAACCTACTACGTTCTGGATAACTGCAGAAGAGTTGTTCGAAAGCCTCCAACTCCTCCTCATAGCAACATACCCTGCAATACTACGGCTGGGATCTGTTTTAGTCCCTTGTTAGCTAGTTAATCACTCAGTGCCCTGTAATAAAATTAATAACTAACCTCAGGATGGCCTTATGGAACACAAACAGCAAACCTGTTCTAGCATTATTTATAGCAGGCCATAGACTCCTAGACACATAACATCTCGTTCAATTCTCCATTCGCTTCTGCTCTTCCTCCCTGACTCATTTAGTGACGAGGCCGTTGAAATGGCAGATTGGGGGATCAGTGCAAACTATTACGTCGCCCTCTCGACCTAATCTAGCGAGAGAAATATTTTAAAATAAACACACAAAAATTTTATATAAATGTTAGTCAGGAAAATTAAGGAAATTAGTTGTGCCTAAAATACTTTTTATTCATAGACAATCTTAACTTCAACTTTTTTCTGCACTTTTTGATTCCATTTCCTTTCTTTTGTTTAACCCTTTTGGCTGGACAAGCCAACTACAACTACTTTTTAGTAGAAAATTTCACTGATATTGCAAATATTGTTTGTGTGGTATTTTAGTTAATAACTGTAATCATTATCTCTGAAATACCGAGTTTCTCTTTGCCGCAATGGAACAGGTTTTGAAACAAGCCAAGGCTTCGAAATAGATCTTCGCAAATAAATATCTAAACGTGTATGCATATTTCATACATATAAGAATATTTGAAATATATTTAATAAATCTGGTAATTCCTTTATCCTAAAAATTTTCTGAAGTTTTAAGTACCTTGTTCTCTTTTAATAAAAGGCAACAACCAACAAAAAATTGAAATCAAAAAAAGCAAAGTGGAGTTGAACAGCATTATGACGCAACATAACGCCTTCAGCTGGCAGCATTTTTAACAGACGAAAGTGAAGATGTTTGTTGCCTGATTAAAGCAGTTAAGTAGAATGCAAAGGATGTGAAGTAGTTTAGAAAAGCCTTGCAGTTAAAAAAAGTGAAAAAAAATTTTTTAATTAAAATGAAACTGAAAGGAAACGTTAAATATTTTAAGCTTTTAATAGATAAAGATGCGATGGACAAAAATCGTTGGCATTTTTCTTTAGAAGGAATTGGAAGAATTTTGAATCTGTTTAAATTAAAGAAGCATTTAAAAAGCATGAAATTTATGATAACATTTTTAATACTTTTAATTAAATTTAGGATATGAAATTTAGGAGGCTACAAATTTTTTATAAAGGTACAGACAATTGCATGAACAAAGCCATACGTGCATTTTTATACTACAGTGCGTATACTTAATATTTAATTCAGAAAATTATTCATACGCAGCAGACAATTACTGAAGAACTATTTGAATATTATAAACAAAAACAACAACAGCAGAAAATTATATTTACATCAACAGCAAGCATATCTGAGTATGCAAACACATTTTATATTGGAATTCACACGTTTCGAACTATGTTTCTATTTTTCATTTGTCCTTTGTACATTGATTTGTTTTTATGCATGAGTACTTAAAATAACAAGAGTTTTAGCAAAGATTTATGCATTTTGTCTTTGGTTTCATGTATATATGCTTCCAATAAGAGACTTTTTGACAGACAAGTATACATACATGTATACATAATTGCTCATTGCACCTCTTCAACGGACGTAGGCCAGAAAGTCATATACTGTAACAGAAGGAGTAACACAGGGTTCGGCGCTGGGCTCAATACTATGGAACGCCATGTATGATGGTGTACTGAGGCTTACGCTTCCTACGGGCGCACAAATATTTGAATTTGCGGACGATATTGCGCTCGTGGTAAGGGGTAAACATCTTGATGAATTGGAACGAAAATGCAATGCAGCAGTTGGCAGAGTTAGAAGCTGGATCGCAAGTATAATTCTAAAACTTGCTGATCATAAAACGGATGTCATATTGGTGAGCAGTAGGGAGAGAATTGACTTCTTCACCATAAGTGTAGCGAACAAAGGATAACATCGAAGCAGTCAATCAAGTACCTGGGAGTTATGACTGATAACAGACTCCCATTCAAGGAACACCTGAGAGTAGTCTTGTGGCGAATCGTGCGCATTGCGTGGATCGGGCTATCAATATCTTTTGAAGATTCCCAGACTTTACCTCGAATAGCTATAAGAAAAAAAAAAATACACCCCTTCAGTTAGGACTACAACATAGCTTCACGCGCTACTTTTGTTGTGTTTTTGAATTTTGTACATGAGTGGCGGGACCTACAGATTAAAGTCGACTCCGAACCATAGATTTTTGAGAAACATTTCATTGGCAGCTTTATTAACTCTGAGAGTTTTTGAAATAAATTTGCTGAGAGAAGTCTCCGTAGAAACATTTTTTCACATTTCGTTTTGTTAGAGATATCTGACCAGAGGTTTGATCGTGGCCTGACATCTAACAAGGCACCACTCTATCTATTAGACTTCAGCGACTTGTACAAATCTGCGCTATCAATCTTGTACTTAGGTTCGCATCCCAAAACTTGCAGTCAATACGTAACTTTTAAAATGCCGACAATTCAATACAACTTTGTGAATTTCTTGATTACTGCTGTATTCGTCGAATTCTATAGGAAAACAAATTCAAACAAATTCTTCCAGATTAGAATCTGGCTCCCCATTTTACTATTATTGTGGGTGGTACTTCAAATAAAACTATTAAACAATATAAGCATGACCAATTTGTTTCAAATTTAAAATATTCATTATGATCGTTTGTTTTTGATGGCTACATAAGAATTGAAGTCAAGGCCCTCGTATCCATTGCGTAACAAAAAATGTCAAAAAGTACTAAAAATGACACATGGCAATATAAGACATTAAAGTGCAGCGTATTGCTGACAGTATAAAACAAATTAAATAAATAATAAAATAACATCTTGCTCTGAAACGGAAAAGGAATAAAACAAGACAAAATAAGACACATTCAACAAGTAAAAAATTAAATGTCAACGAAGCTTGACAACGTGTTAAACCAAAAAAAAAATTTAAATTCAGTTTGACTTTTATGACGCAGATACTAGAAATTGTGAAGCGATTAAAATGGAAAAAAGGTGCGAAAACATTTTCATCATTTATGTGTTCAATAAATTCGTCGTAGTCTAGTATGTAGTGTTGGCTTTTTATACATGAGGCCACCATTCAAACCCCAGGTAAAACATCCCCAACAAAACGAAAAATGAAAAAATATTTCTTCGAAGACTTCCACTCAGCAGTTTACTGCTAAAAAATCTGAGAATAAAATAAAATTGCCATGGAAAGTTTCGTTCCCAGTCCACTCGTGTATAAAGTTCAGACACTCAACATAGGTGGTGTGAGAAACTAGATCGTAGCCCTGACTGAAGGCTAGTAATGAAGCCATCTAAACATCGTTTTGTTCGTTTTGTCGTTATGTCCTTGTGTACACGAAATTTCTTACAAATATTCAAAATTATATTATTGTTATGACTTTTAGCAATAAAAACAAAAGAAAATCAGAACGTACGTATTTGCTTATGAATGAGGACAATAGTTCATTGGACCCATTTTTTGTGTTCACCTCTAGGTATAGTTTCGTTTTTTAAGTATTTGAAACCCTCTTCTGTATGACGGAAGTGTGCTGTGATAAAGACTACAGCAAAAAGCACAAAAAGCAACAATTTGCTCTACCTACGGCACAATCTTACAGGAAAGAGCTAAAGTTTTAAAAGAACCCATAAAACGCAATGACTTTAAGGAATATGCGATTTAAATGTTTTATACTAAGCAACGGAAATTATGACAAGGACATATTGCCTACACAGACTACCATATGAAGGCAAAAAACACAAATTTTCTCTCACCCAAAGATAAGAACTGGGGCAGCCAACTACGTACGTGTACAATAACTTGTACATACGAACCATATATACAAAGAAAGTGGAAAATAATATTTCAGTTTTCTTGCACAAAAAAAGAGTAACAGAAATAATTTGAAGAAAAAGTTCAAAGTTTTTAAGAAATTGAGATCTTTAGGCCATTGTGTTATAAACAAAAGAACGTACAACAACATGTGTTGTATTTTTAATCAAAAAATTTTATGTTCTGACGACAACTTTTGTAAAATTTGGCACAGATTGAAAAAAATTATTATTCAGATGAAATGTAGTTTAAATGAACTTTTAAGATTTTTTTAGAATCTATAAGTCACATACACTTGCATTTTGTATTCGTTTATATGTTAATTAATTTAAGCATAGTGTCCCAATAATAGTTTTAAATCGATTTCGATTTTAGCCTACAAGTCTGTGTTCATTTTTCGACTTATTCTCCTAGAAACTTGGAGTGTCTAACTCTTCGAACTTCCACTATAATTTGGAATTACGAATGTGTTCATATTCAACTGATTACTCCACGCAGCTGATTACTCCACGTTTATCATTATCCGCTGCTGGAAAAATCATGGAATAAATTATTAAAAGTGACTAACGATGGTCTGCATCCATTTAATAACAATATTGCTGAATTTCGAAGTTGAACACCTGTAGAACTGTAGACTTAGTTTGCCAAAACAATAATGGAATTCCAAAAGTTTATCTAGCTTTGTGCATATGGATTTCTACATCAACTTTTGTACTACCGTCGTATGAGTACATGCAACCCAGTCCTACTGTCGACGCTCCTTGAAGGATGAGGCCCAATTTATGCCAGCCTTTAGGTGCGTTGTGGTACCACAATCAATAGTCAAACTGGGATCAAACATTTCGTAGTGGAAACAAACCCATGTTCTATTCCAGCAATATTTATATTAGAGATCTGGATTAAAGATTTCAGAAAGTGAGAGTTTAGAAATTCCCGGGTTTTTATGACAAGAACTGGAAACACACATGAGATGAAATACGAGCTCTTCTTCATCCTCAGAACCACAATTAATTCAGAAGTCATTTGCTGGAATGCCAAGTCTATCGGTAAGCCTTCCAAAAGGACAGTGGCACGTAGAAATCGCTATTCTGCTACGTATGACCATGCATTCTCAAACTGTATGGTCTTATATACATACAGAAGTTAGTCAGATTTTTTCTGATGTATACGTATCAGGCAGAGTCTAGCTATGTTGCATATACCCACTTGATTCCAACGAGGTGAGGTTTAATCACTGTAAAATGAGTGTGTAATATTCAATCAAATGAGGCAATCGGTAATATATGTAATATGTCTTGGATTGCGAGCTGTGCACCGGCCCTGGCCAGCTCATCAACTACACAATTTCCAATGATATCACTACGATCGGAACCAATATAAAAGTTATGTATGCAATTACGAAAATTTGCCTCTAGAATCCTCGGTGTTTGTGGAGAATGCATCACCATTTTACTGATTCGTACATGGAGAAAATATGCACCCATGTGTATAATTAATATTTCTTTAAATATGATAAATTGTTTCACATTACGTATACGCCTGGGTATAAGGTAAAGTTCAGCATACATTGTAGGTGTTAAGTTTTTAAAATAAAAATAAAGAAAATTCCACAAACCTTTCGCCTGTATCTTTTTAAATGGCTTCAGATCGTTTCAATTAAGTGTATCAAGTTAGTTGTGATTTATTCCGTTTATTTTTCTAAATCAGAATGGACATAGACACTGATGTGTGGTCGCTGAATGGACTATGGAGCAATTAGCAATCGTTCTTTATTTTCATTTAAAATTCATCTTCTGTAATGAGGCCTATTGCTTGATTAATGGGTACGTTAGTAATCAAAATTGTTGAGTTTGTGATCTTAGCAATCCACATGAGTTCTAACAGCTTCCCTAAACGTTTCCCGAAAATATCACTGTTCAGTATGAATTTTTGCATGGCGGTATCATCCGACCATTTTTCTTTGAGAACAACGTTGGCCAGGCTATCACTACCTTCGCTAGCACTATAGGCAGGTTATCATCAACCACATGAGTCATTTGATGTAATGATCATTTCAAGTGGATGTGATGTAAAATAACCACCACGATTTTTTGATTTGACACCGTTGAACTTTTTCTTATGGTGTTTTTCTAAGTTGCAGGTGTAAGCTACAAACCATAGCAGCCCTTAAAGCCAATATTAACGTATGCAATCGGTCAAATTGAGTCTGCTTTAACCTCCAGAATTAGGTGAGTAATTTCGAATTTTTGAACGCTCTAAAAACAAAACAAATTTGAACTAATTTTTATGAAACAAAATAAATTTGAATTTATTTCCCTGCCTTTATTTTGTAATAACAAAAGACAAGGAAAAAATAAAAACCAAGTCGTTGTAATACAAACATTGTTAGTTCATTTCCAGCATTCCGGCTAAATTTAAAACTTCAATTCTATCATGATTAGGTGGCAAAAGTTGTTTGTGACTTACATTGTAACACTTAATAGGTGTATTGGTGTACTTTACATTTAAATAATTATGCTGTCAAGGAGTTAAAACTTTAAGTTTAACAAAAACAAGAAAAGCAAAACGTAACAAAAGGAAACATGAAAGGAATGCTTAAAACTACAGATGCAATTGTTAAGTTCTAAATGGATAAAGTTCAACTGAAATTCTAACGAAAATCTTACGACTTCTGAAAAAAGAATAGAATTGCAAAACTTTAGAAATATTGTCAAACCAAATAATTAATGTAGAGGTGACAGTGGCATTCAAAAGTGAATACACACAATACAAGTAAAAAACGTATTTTTTTTATAGGAAATACTATTGCCTTACTGGATACAAGTCATTATATGAAATAATACAGTTTTAATAACATTTTGATTAATTTTGGCAAAACTCACAGAAGCAATTCCTGTTGACTGAAGCAGTGTTTTTTTTCATTTAAAAAGCTGGAGTTCTTCACTCGCCCTTGTATTTAGTTTAACGAATTAATTTGTACTATCGTGAAGAGATTCTAATATACTGCGATGAGACTGTCAATAGCGCCGTCTTTAATTTAAGTAACCTTTCTGTAATTGTCTTCCGAAAGTTGTTGTTTGATGAACATAAGGAAGTTGAAATACATTAACATCACTGAAGTCCTGGGTAATGTCTCCTGGATGGCCATGTACTCCTGGATGGAGTGAAACCTGTTCTGTTTCTCCCTTTATATGTACCTTCCCTTCCACTATGAACGGTTT
This sequence comes from Sarcophaga variegata, assembly GCA_932273835.1. NCBI lineage: Eukaryota > Metazoa > Arthropoda > Insecta > Diptera > Sarcophagidae > Sarcophaga > Sarcophaga variegata. The sequence goes on along the minus strand of OW026358.1, from coordinate 117,220,963 downwards.
TTAAGCTGCTTGGCAAATACTTAATTAAGTACTTGGTAAAGCCCTACTTCTTCTAAAGAATGACTTTGTGCACAAGAATAATGTCAAATTTATTTCATCTAAAGTTTGATTTAATTTACTAATTTATGTCGAACATATTTTACAAAATTTCAGAGTTCGCGGTTAATACCTGCTCACAACTAATTTTCTCTACTTATTTTACAGGCTCTTTTTAAGCGATTTAAATTTTTAAATGTAAATAAAACAAAGTATGTAAGCGATATCATCCAAAATATTAATACGTTTGAAAGACGTACTGATGCCATTAGGTTTGGAATATGGCATCGTCCAAATGTCTATCAAGCCTTCTCTGTGTGGAGTGCTTCCCAAATTTGGAATTTTGCATGAGTTTGGCACTTAAACTAGGTTGAACTTTTGAATGTGTTTTGTTGATTTTGAGTGCCGTCCTGAAAATACTACCAGAAAAATTTGTCAAATCGCATGAACTCTGTGGCCAATCGGATGTGAAATGGTTACGCCTTCAAATGACACAGTCTGTGTGGCACGGAGCGACAACCATATGTAGTCAGTGTCCAAACGTCCCTTGGCGGCGGGAGCTAAAATCCTACATCAAATCTACTACATAGTAATTTCTTCTTGATATATTGAAATTCATAAGGATTGGTATCGTACAAGCTCGACAATTTTGTTTTAACACGTACCCGTTAATAAAGAAATGGGTCTCATCGTTGAAGATGATATTTCGATAACCATAAGGCTCAATTGCCTACAGCTCCAGATACATGCTGATTTGACTAAAAAAAACTGAATAATTGACAACAATTTGACAGATGTAGCTACAACAATTTGCCTTTTATAAGCTGTGTAACTTCGAAAGATCCTGTATGTATGTGCCTTCAGATAAAATAATAGCTAAAAGTCTTTGAAAATATTTATTTTGTCTGACCGAATTCATTTATTTGCCGTAGGCATTCATAAAAAAATGTTCAATATTAAACACTCAATTAATTATTATTGACAATATAAATTATAATGGTTTTTTATTTTGGTATGTTATTTGTTGTTTTAACACAAAGAGCAATAAAAATATAATTTTAATTAATTTATTATAAAAATGCCTTTGTTTTTGAAAAATATATAACAACAGTGCATAATAATGAACGAATATTTTATTTTAAGCCATTTAAATCAGTCAGCAATTAATTGAACAAACAAAACACTATAGAAAGTCTAAAAAAAAAATAAACGATAAAATATAACTCCAATTAATATAACATAAACAAATTAATAAATGGCATTTATAAATATTAAATATAAAGTGGTTTCATGTAAACAATGACGTTTTTTTTTATAAAAACTTAAACCATTAATGGCCACAGCGATCTATTAAAGATAAAAGATGTAGTAAGTGAGAGTAGTATTCGCCGTAATCTAATGACTCCAAGGTTAGGGATCCAACAAAACAATATAACAACAAATATTTCTTCAGCGACTACCTCTGAGCAGATTTTTGGTAAAAATTCTGAATCGACTTTAATTTACAGGTCATCTATAAAATTAAAGTAGTATGTTTATGTACCTTCGGGGGCACTTATTCCATACAAAATTTGGTGCATGCATAGCTGTAAAAGAGTAAAAACATTGCAGAATTGTGAAAATGAATTGTGTGCGATCGGTCTTTAGGTTTGTAACATGTATTACGAAAAGGTATTGCTTTTTAATGTGTATGTGTGTGTGTGTGTGTTAAAATTCGTGAGAATGCATATCTGGAAAAGAATTAAATCATTTTAATTTTTAATTTTTCCCTACAAATTTGGAATCATACCTGCTTTTTGTTGGTCCTTTATTTTGCATTGCTTTTTAAACGAATGGTTGGACGGACAGAATGAGTGCGTGCACGTTTCCTCATCTACATCTGAGAGTATAGAAAGACTGTAATGTGAAAATTTATATACGTATGCATGAATGATTGGACGGACAGAATGAGTGTGTGCGTAACATGTAATGTGTATGATCGTTTTTTAATAGTAAATTCTTACCACGTATTATCATACTCAATGCTGAAAAAATAGAAAAGGGATCTACACCTATATAGTTGTTGTGTGTTTTTTATTTTTTTTTTTTTTTGTATATTTAATTAGAAGGATCTTTAATTTTAAATGTGATAAGAAAGAGTAGGTTGGTTGTGCGGTTGTTTTTATTTTTTGTGTGATTTAATTAGAAGGATCTGTAATTTTAAGATAATAACAAATTCTTGACACGCACTGCTCATGATCACAGGTAGAAGAAATAGAAATATAAACTAATAAGAAAGGGTAGGTTGGTTGTGCGGTTGTTTTTAATTTGATGAGAAAGAAATGTATAGTTGTGCCTGTGGGTTTTTTTTTTTTGTTTTTTTCACGTATAAGTATAAGTAATATCTGTTTTCACATAATTGAATTTACTGATTGATCTACAACACCCCAGAGTATAAATAGACTTGTTTTTAAGGATTTAGAATTTTTTAGTTTTACTGTTTTAAATAAATGAAATTATAGAATAAAGGGATTAATTAAAACAAATTAGTTTTTTTATTTTTTGAAAATTTTATTACATATTTCTTTTTTTAGATTTTTACAGATTCGAATTTAAAAATACGTTTATACAGATTAAATAACTTAAGTGTTAACAAATATTGTGTATAAAATGTGTGGCATCTGCAAATGTTGAAAGATTGTGAATAAGTATTTTCACAGTTAGATCTATGTATAATATTATTAATACATACAAATGGATTACTTATTTTACTAATGTTACATATTCTTAGTTCATTTATAAGTTTCATAAATAAATCTATATGCTCTTTATCAATCTGATTACTATGTTTTGTTAATAAATAGTTCTTCCAATTCAGCTGATGTTACCATTTTTTGTTCCCCTTCTTTAAAAATTTAATAGTAGGTTGTGTTAGTGCGGGACGATGTACTCTGCATTATTTCATTTTAATTTATATTTATTGAATAAAAATTTTAAACACAAGTGCCCACAATTAAATGTATTAAATTTTTGTTTTCGTTCATAATTATATTCAATAGGAAATTTTAAGTAGTTGACAATCTCAAGTGGTGGTTGTAACTTTCCAAAGCTATCAAAGTATTCCTTATAGTTGTGGTTTTTATAATATGCTACCCAATGTGTTCCCATACCATTTGTATTATCTAAATTAACAATACCGCATTCTTGTTTGAATGGTTTTTCAGGTAAAGAATCACGCATGAAAACACCCCTAAAATGTTTGAGATGTCTTCCATATTTATTCAAATCCAAATCTGTTAATGGGCGATTGGGAAGGTTATCTAATAGTTTTTTGGAGCTGGACTATAATAGAGACCATATCCAGTTTTATATGGTTTGAGGTACAACCCTTTACCCATTGCAATTGATTCCATATATCTATTATGACGGTTAGCTTCAGCCAATTGTTCTTTTCCATTTTTGATAGCATTTACTGCTTTGACAATAGCGGATCCTCCACTTGCCAAACCACCAAGCGCTGACAATGCTGTTAGTACGGGAATAAGTGGAAGAAATCCTCCAATTTTCGGTACAGGTATAACTCTCGGTATTATAATGTCTGCTCGCTTTTTCCCTTTAAAATTTGAATGAATAGCCTTTTGAGCTATTTTAACAGCATCATTTATATCAAGGGGTTTCTGTTCTTTCAATTGTTTTAAAGTTTTTCTCACAGTAGCTGTGAATAATTTCTTATTACACTTATTCATTTTTCCTTTTCTTTTCTTATGTCTCTGATCCTTCAAACCTAATCCAAATTTCACTTTAGTTTTCATAGCGTTTGTCACAAACAACGCGTTAGCACGTTCTTTAATATCACTATCTTTAGATTTAACTCGTTGCCAGGCTTTTTCAGCTAATATTTGATCTGCTTGATGTCTTGTGTCTATATCTTTTGATTGTGAATATGCAATATCGTGCTCTCTACAAGCTGCGTCTAATAAATTTATACCCTTATCTCCTCTTGCTAAACGTTTTTCAAGTTTTGTACCAGGTCCACAAAACTGATAACCAGGTAGATGTAATTCAACAGGTACTTTATTTATTAAGTTGTTTACAAATCCTCTTCTCATCTTACACTGGCTGGGGTTTTGTTTTGACTGTAGATTATAACAAATTTTTTCGTTACTTTTATACCTCCTCGCAAAAATAGCTGAAATCAAGACGATCTCCTATATATACAGCAATTTATATGATTTCAGTATGTTAATTTTTTGATATTGATTTTGATCTGCTTTGTATCTGATCACGATCTACTTTACATCTGATCACGATCTGCTTTGTATCTGCTCACGATCTACTTTATATCTGATAACGATCTACTTTTTTGGTTTTGTCTATTTTATTTTAATTTTTTTTATTTTTTTTTGACATTACCATGTTTTAGGTATACATGTTCTACCTCAATGTTTAAATTGTTTATTTGATCAGCTAGATCATCATGTATTTGTGTTATATGTTTTTCGATTACGATATTTTTGTTTTTATGGTTATATTTATTAAAACCTTCTCCAAATTTATTAATATAAGACATTTCTTTCACTCTTCTAATAAATTATGTTAGCTTCTTTAAGTTCTTCGATAATAGAGATTATTTCGTTTTGATGATTGTTGTGACCAGAACCTTCCGATGAAAGAAGTAAACGTAGTCTGTCAACTAGTTCATTAGGATCATCCCAATGTATGTAATTTGATCTCAGATTATTTTGTAATTTTAGCATTAAACCACTGCCTTTTGTTAAAATGTTTGTTGTTGTTTCGAATAAACGTTTAATTATTCGTATATATTTGAAGGCTCGTGTTCCTTTCACTTGTTCATTAGGTTCATAGCGACGTTTATGTGCATTGGTATTAATTAAAATCTCTTTATATTTTTTCAAATCATTTTTAGAATAATGGAGAGGTTTTTTATGAAATACTAGTTCAAATAATCCAGGCGTCATTTTCAATTTCATATTCCCTATCTGCATAGTATTATCTCTATTAAATATTAATTTTTCCTTGCCATATCTCCAACTACCGTCTACATCTTGATTAAAACCATAAATTTTATCCAATTGCTTATTATTAATAAGTGTTTGTATATTTTCAAATAATGGAGAGCTTTTCGTCAGCTTTAAACATTGTTTTCTTTCCAAGTTCTTGATACATGTACTTGATACAGGTCTATTATGGTCATAGTTTTTTTCACCATCATTATCATCAGTTGAAATATTTTCATACTGAAAATCGTTATTATCACCGTTTACATCATCATAATCATCGCCATCATCAATAGTGTTGTCTATATCTTTATGCTTATCTTCAAGTTTTCCGATGATTTCATTATCACCATTTACATCATAATAATCATCATCATCATCAATAGTGTTGTCTGTATCCGTATGCTTATCTTCGAGTTTTCCAATGATTTCATTATCACCATTTACGTCATAATAATCTTCGTCATCATCTATAGTGTTGTCTACATCCTTATGCTTATATTCAAGTTTTGGGATGTTTTCATTATCATCATTTACATCATCATGATCATCGTCATCATTAATAGTGTTGTCTATATCCTTATATTTATCTTTAAGTTTTCCAATGATTTTTTTAAGTGGTTTTGTTATTGGTTGAAAGGTATCTTCTAATAAATTAACTCTATCTATTTGATTCAGTTTAATATTTTTTAACTTTTTCTTTAGAACAGCCCTTGTCTTTACAAGATCTTCCAACACTTTATTATGGTAATTTTTAGACATTATAATAATTTTTTTTTATTGAATTTGATCTGGTTATGATCTGCTCGCTATCTGATTATGATCTGCTTTGTATCTGATTACGATCTGCTTTATATCTGATCACGAACTGCTTGCTATCTGGTCACGATCTGACTTATACCTGATCACGATCTGCTTGATGGCTTGTGTCTATATCCATTGATTTTGAGTACGCTATATCGTGCTTTCTACAATCTACATCCAATAAATTATTCCTTTATTTCCTTTATTCTTGCTATTCGTTTTGAAGTTTTGTATCAGGTCCACAAAACTGATAAACAGGTGGATGTAATTCAACATATAATTTGTTTATTAAGTTGTCTACAAATCTTCTTCCAATCTTACACTGATTAGGTGTTTTTCTTTTGACTGTAATTTATAACCATTTTTGTCATTACTTTCATACCTCTTCGCATGAAACACTACACCAGCTATACCTGCTATACCAGCTATACCAACTATATCAGCTATACCAGCTATACTAGCAAGCTGTACAATCTATACCAGCTATACTAGCAAGCTGTACAATCTATACTAGCTATACTAGCAAGCTGTACAATCTGTACTAGCTATACTAGCAAGCTGTACAATCTGTACTAGCTAAACTAGCAAGCTGTACTAGCTATACTAGCAAGCTATACAATCTGTACTAGCTATACTAGCAAGCTGTACAATCTGTAATAGCTATACTAGCAAGCTGTACAATCTGTAATAGCTATACTAGCAAGCTGTACAATCTGTACTAGCTATACTAGCAAGCTGTACAATCTGTACCAGCTATACCAGCTTGCTAGTATAGCTAGTACAGATTGTACAGCTTGCTAGTATAACTAGTACAGCTTGCTAGTATAGCTAGTACAGATTGTACAGCTTGCTAGTATAGCTAGTACAGATTGTACAGCTTGCTAGTATAGCTAGTACAGATTGTATAGCTTGCTAGTATAGCTAGTACAGCTTGCTAGTTTAGCTAGTACAGATTGTACAGCTTGCTAGTATAGCTAGTACAGATTGTACAGCTTGCTAGTATAGCTAGTATAGATTGTACAGCTTGCTAGTATAGCTGGTATAGCTGATATAGTTGGTATAGCTGGTATAGCAGGTATAGCTGGTGTAGTGTTTCATGCGAAGAGGTATGAAAGTAATGACAAAAATGGTTATAAACTACAGTCAAAAGAAAAACACCTAATCAGTGTAAGATTGGAAGAAGATTTGTAGACAACTTAATAAACAAATTATATGTTGAATTACATCCACCTGTTTATCAGTTTTGTGGACCTGATACAAAACTTCAAAACGAATAGCAAGAATAAAGGAAATAAAGGAATAATTTATTGGATGTAGATTGTAGAAAGCACGATATAGCGTACTCAAAATCAATGGATATAGACACAAGCCATCAAGCAGATCGTGATCAGGTATAAATCAGATCGTGACCAGATAGCAAGCAGTTCGTGATCAGATATAAAGCAGATCGTAATCAGATACAAAGCAGATCATAATCAGATAGCGAGCAGATCATAACCAGATCAAATTCAATAAAAAAAAATTATTATAATGTCTAAAAATTACCATAATAAAGTGTTGGAAGATCTTGTAAAGACAAGGGCTGTTCTAAAGAAAAAGTTAAAAAATATTAAACTGAATCAAATAGATAGAGTTAATTTATTAGAAGATACCTTTCAACCAATAACAAAACCACTTAAAAAAATCATTGGAAAACTTAAAGATAAATATAAGGATATAGACAACACTATTAATGATGACGATGATCATGATGATGTAAATGATGATAATGAAAACATCCCAAAACTTGAATATAAGCATAAGGATGTAGACAACACTATAGATGATGACGAAGATTATTATGACGTAAATGGTGATAATGAAATCATTGGAAAACTCGAAGATAAGCATACGGATACAGACAACACTATTGATGATGATGATGATTATTATGATGTAAATGGTGATAATGAAATCATCGGAAAACTTGAAGATAAGCATAAAGATATAGACAACACTATTGATGATGGCGATGATTATGATGATGTAAACGGTGATAATAACGATTTTCAGTATGAAAATATTTCAACTGATGATAATGATGGTGAAAAAAACTATGACCATAATAGACCTGTATCAAGTACATGTATCAAGAACTTGGAAAGAAAACAATGTTTAAAGCTGACGAAAAGCTCTCCATTATTTGAAAATATACAAACACTTATTAATAATAAGCAATTGGATAAAATTTATGGTTTTAATCAAGATGTAGACGGTAGTTGGAGATATGGCAAGGAAAAATTAATATTTAATAGAGATAATACTATGCAGATAGGGAATATGAAATTGAAAATGACGCCTGGATTATTTGAACTAGTATTTCATAAAAAACCTCTCCATTATTCTAAAAATGATTTGAAAAAATATAAAGAGATTTTAATTAATACCAATGCACATAAACGTCGCTATGAACCTAATGAACAAGTGAAAGGAACACGAGCCTTCAAATATATACGAATAATTAAACGTTTATTCGAAACAACAACAAACATTTTAACAAAAGGCAGTGGTTTAATGCTAAAATTACAAAATAATCTGAGATCAAATTACATACATTGGGATGATCCTAATGAACTAGTTGACAGACTACGTTTACTTCTTTCATCGGAAGGTTCTGGTCACAACAATCATCAAAACGAAATAATCTCTATTATCGAAGAACTTAAAGAAGCTAACATAATTTATTAGAAGAGTGAAAGAAATGTCTTATATTAATAAATTTGGAGAAGGTTTTAATAAATATAACCATAAAAACAAAAATATCGTAATCGAAAAACATATAACACAAATACATGATGATCTAGCTGATCAAATAAACAATTTAAACATTGAGGTAGAACATGTATACCTAAAACATGGTAATGTCAAAAAAAAATAAAAAAAATTAAAATAAAATAGACAAAACCAAAAAAGTAGATCGTTATCAGATATAAAGTAGATCGTGAGCAGATACAAAGCAGATCGTGATCAGATGTAAAGTAGATCGTGATCAGATACAAAGCAGATCAAAATCAATATCAAAAAATTAACATACTGAAATCATATAAATTGCTGTATATAGGAGATCGTCTTGATTTCAGCTATTTTTGCGAAGAGGTATAAAAGTAACGAAAAAATTTGTTATAATCTACAGTCAAAACAAAACCCCAGCCAGTGTAAGATGAGAAGAGGATTTGTAAACAACTTAATAAATAAAGTACCTGTTGAATTACATCTACCTGGTTATCAGTTTTGTGGACCTGGTACAAAACTTGAAAAACGTTTAGCAAGAGGAGATAAGGGTATAAATTTATTAGACGCAGCTTGTAGAGAGCACGATATTGCATATTCACAATCAAAAGATATAGACACAAGACATCAAGCAGATCAAATATTAGCTGAAAAAGCCTGGCAACGAGTTAAATCTAAAGATAGTGATATTAAAGAACGTGCTAACGCGTTGTTTGTGACAAACGCTATGAAAACTAAAGTGAAATTTGGATTAGGTTTGAAGGATCAGAGACATAAGAAAAGAAAAGGAAAAATGAATAAGTGTAATAAGAAATTATTCACAGCTACTGTGAGAAAAACTTTAAAACAATTGAAAGAACAGAAACCCCTTGATATAAATGATGCTGTTAAAATAGCTCAAAAGGCTATTCATTCAAATTTTAAAGGGAAAAAGCGAGCAGACATTATAATACCGAGAGTTATACCTGTACCGAAAATTGGAGGATTTCTTCCACTTATTCCCGTACTAACAGCATTGTCAGCGCTTGGTGGTTTGGCAAGTGGAGGATCCGCTATTGTCAAAGCAGTAAATGCTATCAAAAATGGAAAAGAACAATTGGCTGAAGCTAACCGTCATAATAGATATATGGAATCAATTGCAATGGGTAAAGGGTTGTACCTCAAACCATATAAAACTGGATATGGTCTCTATTATGGTCCAGCTCCAAAAAACTATTAGATAACCTTCCCAATCGCCCATTAACAGATTTGGATTTGAATAAATATGGAAGACATCTCAAACATTTTAGGGGTGTTTTCATGCGTGATTCTTTACCTGAAAAACCATTCAAACAAGAATGCGGTATTGTTAATTTAGATAATACAAATGGTATGGGAACACATTGGGTAGCATATTATAAAAACCACAACTATAAGGAATACTTTGATAGCTTTGGAAAGTTACAACCACCACTTGAGATTGTCAACTACTTAAAATTTCCTATTGAATATAATTATGAACGAAAACAAAAATTTAATACATTTAATTGTGGGCACTTGTGTTTAAAATTTTTATTCAATAAATATAAATTAAAATGAAATAATGCAGAGTACATCGTCCCGCACTAACACAACCTACTATTAAATTTTTAAAGAAGGGGAACAAAAAATGGTAACATCAGCTGAATTGGAAGAACTATTTATTAACAAAACATAGTAATCAGATTGATAAAGAGCATATAGATTTATTTATGAAACTTATAAATGAACTAAGAATATGTAACATTAGTAAAATAAGTAATCCATTTGTATGTATTAATAATATTATACATAGATCTAACTGTGAAAATACTTATTCACAATCTTTCAACATTTGCAGATGCCACACATTTTATACACAATATTTGTTAACACTTAAGTTATTTAATCAGTATAAACGTATTTTTAAATTCGAATCTGTAAAAATCTAAAAAAAGAAATATGTAATAAAATTTTCAAAAAATAAAAAAACTAATTTGTTTTAATTAATCCCTTTATTCTATAATTTCATTTATTTAAAACAGTAAAACTAAAAAATTCTAAATCCTTAAAAACAAGTCTATTTATACTCTGAGGTGTTGTAGATCAATCAGTAAATTCAATTATGTGAAAACAGATATTACTTATACTTATACGTGAAAAAAAAAAAAAAACCCACAGGCACAACTATACATTTCTTTCTCATCAAATTAAAAACAACCGCACAACCAACCTACCCTTTCTTATTAGTTTATATTTCTATTTCTTCTACCTGTGATCATGAGCAGTGCGTGTAAAGAATTTGTTATCATCTTAAAATTACAGATCCTTCTAATTAAATCACACAAAAAATAAAAACAACCGCACAACCAACCTACTCTTTCTTATCACATTTAAAATTAAAGATCCTTCTAATTAAATATACAAAAAAAAAAATAAAAAACACACAACAACTATATAGGTGTAGATCCCTTTTCTATTTTTTCAGCATTGAGTATGATAATACGTGGTAAGAATTTACTATTAAAAAACGATCATACACATTACATGTTACGCACACACTCATTCTGTCCGTCCAATCATTCATGCATACGTATATAAATTTTCACATTACAGTCTTTCTATACTCTGAGATGTAGATGAGGAAACGTGCACGCACTCATTCTGTCCGTCCAACCATTCGTTTAAAAAGCAATGCAAAATAAAGGACCAACAAAAAGCAGGTATGATTCCAAATTTGTAGGGAAAAATTAAAAATTAAAATGATTTAATTCTTTTCCAGATATGCATTCTCACAAATTTTAACACACACACACACACATACACATTAAAAAGCAATACCTTTTCGTAATACATGTTACAAACCTAAAGACCGATCGCACACAATTCATTTTCACAATTCTGCAATGTTTTTACTCTTTTACAGCTATGCATGCACCAAATTTTGTATGGAATAAGTGCCCCCGAAGGTACATAAACATACTACTAATTAACACCAACAAAATAAGTGGTATGAGAAGCTAGGTCGGAATCTTAACTAAAGGGTTGTAATCACCAATTGAGTAAGTTAGTAAGTATAAAACCTGTTTGTAGTTATATTTAAATATGCGTAACACATATTTACCTAACTGTGTAACTGTATCTAATAGGTTAACAATTAATTCTATAAGTAATAAATCGCATATGACTGTATATAGAATACTTTCACTTTCATGTGAAATTTATTTAATTTTTACATTTATATTTTTTTACTAATTCGTTCCTTAATTGAATCTTCAATTTAACATTTAACGAACAATAAATAGAAAATAAAAAATTAAATTACTATGTAGCGATCTATATCAGGAATGCTTGTAGTATTTTTATTTGTCTATATTCACAAGCAAAAATATTTTTTATATGGCGATAAATGCTTCAGTATCAATCTTTATTAAAATAAATCTTGCGGTGGTAATTCAAAACGTTACGATCCAAGAATTTTGCCAGGTTATGTTAGCAAGTAGCCGTTTACAGTCAAGTTCACTTCTGTAGTAATTTTGGTGGGCAGTCCGTGCTTGTCAACGAAACTGCCAATAGCTCACTGTTCTGTTATAATTCCTGTTAAAATCCGAACTGTTCTCTTGTCGAACTCAAGAAGTTCCTTGGTTTTCTTGATATTGGACGCAGCAGTTTTGAGATTCGGCAACCGTATATATTGGACTGCCAAAGGTTTGTTGAATTCCATGCAGTTTTTTCAATTTAAAAAATTATTATTGTAAGAGGGCATATATCCCCACTATTGAATCCTCCTCACACATCTCTGACCCCTTCCGTGCCAGTTTGTCTGCTTTTTCGTTTCCTTTTATGCCAGAGAGTCCTGGAAGGCAGTAGTTGTGTCGACGCATGGGATGTAGAGAGCCTGTGCAACTCCTGACCCGCTTTGTATTGACGCGGTAGGATCCCAGCCTTTTGATTGCTGCTTGACTGTCCACACGCATGATCTAGTTCGAAGGAGTTGGGTTCTTAGTTTCAATCATATATGCAGCTTGTTCTATAATAAAAAAACTCCACCTGAAATGCGCTGGTCTTGTTAGTTAATCTGTTTGACTCGTTCGCCAGCTTATCGAAATAGATCCAGTCATGCATTCCGTTCTTTGAACTACCCCTTTGGGTGCATTATCAGCATACCTGTTAAATTTCGATTACGATTAGTAATCAATTACATTACTCTTTAAAAAGAATCGTAATGATTATATAATTCTATGAACAATTTTTTCGAATTACTAATTGATTACGATTACCCAAGAATCAAAAAATAATCAGGATTACTGGCGATTAGTCTAATAATCAAAAAGAATCAAAAGTAGTTTAAAAAATAATCAAATTGTTTTAAATAATTCTTTTTGATTATTTTCAAATATTCAAAAGTAATCCAAAAGTAATCAAATTGCTTTCAATAAATCTTTTTGATTATTTTCAAATATTCAAAAAGGATTCAAAGTAATTATTGAAAATAAATTGATTACTTTTGGATTACTTTTGATTCTTTTTGATTATTAGACTAATCGCCAGTAATCCCGATTATTTTTTGATTCTTGGGTAATCGTAATCAATTATTAACTATTTTAACCAAAAATTATCGTAATTGTAATCATTATTTCACCATTCAAAAATAAGTAATCAAATTACTTATCATTACGATTACTAATCATTACTTAACGGGTATGATTGTCAGTATGTACTTATTCTACTTTTTCATTATTCGAGCATTTGATTTAAAGAAGTTTTTTTTTAAGAAATGTTTGTAACTTTTAGTAGTGTAGGCGCCGTAGTTTAGTAGGTCGTGTGTTTGCGTATTAGACGTAAAGCCCGGCTTCGTATCCCAGGTCAGACGAAATATGCAAAATATTTCTTCGGCGACTTCTTCTCAGTAGATTTTTGGCAAAAACTCTGAGAGTAAATAAAATTGCCATGAAAAGTTTCTCAAAAATCTGTCGTTCGGAGTCGACGGTAAACTGTAGATCCTGCCACTCACGTATCAAATTAGCGCATATAACATGAGTGGTGTGAGAAGCTAGGCCGTAATCCTGACTGAAGGATTGCAGTGGCCAATTATGTGTGTTGTAGCATTTAAAAAAATTCTTCGCAAGTAAAGAAGGAGCTCTGTAATGGTGTAAATAAATAGAACGAAACATAACCACTATTTAGTTTTGCCAATGCAAACCAAAATATAATTTGGGCCAAAAACCAACACAAACGGTTTGCTTTGTGTTTTATTTTCAATAAAATGATAGGAAAACCATCGATTGTTACCACGTGTAAGATTACACCTGTATTCGATTTCATTAGTTTCATTCTATTCCAAAGAGTAACAAAAAGCAACGAAAACAAATAAAATTGTCTTTATACTTCAACACAAATTAATTTATTTTTTTCTAACACTTGAATGTGAAACTTTTAATTTAATTTTATAAATGAAAGTGATTACAAACAAATTCCAAACACAGACAAGAATTGTTTAAAAGAAAAAACTGAAATATTTGAAATCTGTATATCTTAATTAGATCCATTATTATATCTAGAGTGGGTTTCTCTGCCTTTAAAGGTACTAGTATCATTCCAAAAATTCGTATCTCTTTTATTTCTTTGTTCCTCTTCAAGCAATGCTAAAACTATTTTACTATTTGCACATGATGTGCATCCATTAAAAGTGATTTGAAAAAACAGACTGGCTGGTGTTTATCACTGTCAAAGTTCAGCAGTCTCTGTTGGAAGACCCAAAAGATCAATAAATTTAAATCAAATAAAAATCCTCTACAATCTCTTTTAATTTCTTATGTGGACGTAGTGCTATCTATCGGGTGGCCCATTTATATGGCCACCTATGTCATTCTATTCTGTAACAATATTCAGTATATTATCTCCACTGAAAGTAATGAATCGATTTACACTTGAACAGCGTTAGGATTTATTATGCCAACAAGAAACTGGACGATGATTTTGCCTTGCTTTTCGCAGGAAGCTAATTTTTTTTCTCCGTGGGTATGTTAATAAGCAAAATTGTCATATCTGGGGCTCAGAAAACACACATGTAGTCTTACAGAAGTGAATATACTCCTTACGAGTGTCTCTTTGGTGCGGCTTGTGGAGCGGCCCATATTTCTTTGAAAATGAGGATGGAGCAACACTTACGGTCAATGGTACTCTCGTACCGTGTCAGAGACAATTGATCATTTGAAGGCCAATATTCGTGATGCCGTTACCGAGATACGATCCCAAATACTCAAAAAAGTGTTCGAAAATTGGTCCGACCGCGGCAGCCATTTGAATGAAATAATATTCAATTTCTAACCGGAACAATTGTACTTCACGAAAAAAAATAAATTTGGCCAAATTTAAAAACGTTTTTGTTTTATTGCATTTTTAAATTTATACTTCTAAATCGCCCACCCATTATATTTACTCATACATAATATATATGCATATTGTGCTCATGTTTAATATCGTTAATATAATTCGCAAAGACGCTAAGTCCACTTTTTTCCAAAATTGAGATTTTAATGCAAAACTATAACACTATACAAAATCCATATTTTACTGCAAAAAAATTGTCAGTATGTAGTTTAAAGTTGTTGTAATTTTGTGGTTTGCAAAACTACGAAAAATATTAACAGCACGTGCTAACTCCACGAATATTATTTATTAATTATTATTAATTTTTGATCTAGGCCATTTAAAGAAAGCTATTTTGTAAATTTTGTAAAATTCATTCATGACAAATACATATGTGACGTACGAGTGATATTTAATTGCATTAGTTTCGTACATGACAAAATCAAAATTTTTTATTGCATACTTTTCAGAGTCACTATTCCAGTTCGTGTAATATGATGCGTATGAGTAATATATATCAAATGGAATTAAGTAGAAAGTATACCATAATTCCTGGTGGATTTTTAAAGCACCCCCGTCAGTCATATGAATGAAATAATAATAACCGGAACAATTGTACTTCACAACAAAAACATAAATTTGGTAAAATTTCAAATGGTTTCTATTTTATTGTATTTTTAAATTTAAACTTTTAAATGTCCCAGTCTTTATATGTCTTTTGTAGCATAGTTATACTGCTATGCATGCTAAGCTTAAGATAGCTTATGAAATTGCATCTTCTAAGGACACGTAATAAACTACTGCAAAGAAGTTGTTCTTCGAAGATCAATATCAATTGAAGAATTTGAATAATACTGTGTCCAATATTCGTCCTGTCTGGATATTTGTTCAGCAGGACTACAGAAAAGTAATGGAAATAAAAATTGGTTGATCGAATGAAGTACTGTGAGACCAGCCGCAGCACCTATTGAATGAAATAATATTCCATTTCTAACCGAAACAATTGTAGCTCACAACAGAAGATTATATTAGGCAAAACTTCAAACCATTTTTGTTTTATTACATTTTTAAATTTAAACTTTTTAAACATCCACCCTATAGACAACTTGTCAATATAACGATGATGTATTCATATGCTGGAAATTCGAAATTGCCTTTGCCCTTGTCAATTTTTTATATTTACTTTGAGTGGTATTTCAATTAAAACATCGTGTTGAGATGCTAAAAATCCTGTGTATCTAGGAAACATCAACTATTGCAAGTTTTATATCTGCTGCAACTAACAGTCGAATGTGATTACGATTCACTTATAGTTGACCGTAGCCTGCCATAACTAATGAACTGTATATACAATAATACAGTTGTTATTTCATTTCTCCTAAATTGAATAAACATACAAGAATTTTTGTTTATTTTTTTGTGCAACAAAATGAACTTCAACCATTTAATATTTTTTATAGCGCCCTCATGGAAAACATTGTTTGTTATTCAGCCTGTTATTTTATTGTCTATTTAATTGAATAATTCAGGTTCACTGGCCTAATGGCTGTGACTTTGTGAACTGCTTGGTAAATATTTTCTATTGGATGTGCCAAAGCAGCTGCCAGGTGGTTGCGATGTGGCCGAAAATGTTAACAAAACAAATTGTTTACGCTTTGTGACTTTCCCTCTTTTCCTTTGGTATTTATCTGGTATTTATCTCAAATAGATTTCTACATCTTTTGTTTACTGTTGTGTTTGGTGCGACACAGTCACTAGATACACATAAATGTGCAGCTCTTCATTTGATTTATTACTGGTAGCCTGTATTACTACTTAGGGTATATGTATGCATGTATATGCCTGTGTAGGAATTTTTCACTGCGGTTTGCTTTTGTGGCAATGATGTGCTGATAATGACAACCTTTTCTCATTAAATTCTATTAAGAACTTTGATTTTTGCTCAGGATAAAATGAATTTTTATGATGATTAGATTTTTTCCTGCATTCTAATTACTTGGTTCATTGGAATTGATAAATGTTTTCTGTCGTACCCATTTTTATCTACTTGAGAGTGGAGGCCAAAGTATTCGTAACAGTTTGTGAGGAAGGCTTTCGGGTACAATTGTTGGATAAAGTATATATGAATTGTTGCTATAGTTGCACAAATTTTTTTGAATGTTTTCAAAATTTGTATAACTCCAATGGCGAAATGAAGTTAATTTTCTAAAGGTATGGAAAAGACGACCAGTGTGTCTTAAACTGTTAGGTTAGGTCAGGTTGGAGTGATAGCTTTGATATCAAAAAGCTCAATTAGGTACTCATAGCGGCCCGTTGTGACGCCACAGGTGAACGCAGTCCCTGTACTGAAGAAGTTCTATCAAAACCAGGGAAGAGGAAGAAGCTCATCATTATTGAATTGGGAACAATACCAATTCACATAAGATCCAGGAGTGTCCAATGCATATTGAAAAAGTCACTGCTTGGTGTGGATTTTAACCTGGTAGCTTTGAAGGTAGCCCGGCAATCACTGTCGGCGGCAAGCACTGGCGATCGATGACTACCAACCTCTTTACGCCTGAATTGGTTGTTCTAGATACCAAGAGGTGGTTTCAACAGAACAGCGCTACATGCCAAACATACATACATAGTTTGTCATTCAGTTAAGATTACGACCTAGCTTCTCACACCACTTATGCTATGTGTGTTGACGTTATTCATAAATGGCGAGACCACAATTTAAAGTCGACTCCGAACGACAGATGTTTGTGAAACTTTTCATAGCAATTTTATTTACTCATAAAGTTTTTGCCAGTTATCTGCTTATCAAGCTAAATTTAGTGACGCGATTTGAGAACACATTCCTCTCATTTAGAATTGGTGTGAACTGAATATCGAGATTGTAAATGTTTTCTTGTGGGATTTTCTTTAGTTGCAGGTGTATGCGAAAACAGTCACAAACCACAGCGGTTCTCAAATTCAATATAACACATGCTTTCGAAGAAGTTCATTTTGATTTATACGCCAGTCCTTCCAGTGAAGCCGTGGCTGGTACACATCATACGAAAGGTTCTATGTATATATTTACATGTACTTCAAGCCATTATGTGTGGAGTGCACCAGCCACGGCTTCTCTGGAAGAACAGGCATATATATACAGCTGCGTGCAACTAATTAAGGACACGAAGCTTACATGTGAGCTTGAAGCAAAAAATACAAATGGTTGTATCATATTGTCAAAATTTGTCCAAGTTTAGTTAATTAAACTGTTAGTCGTAGAAAATAACTACTTATTGTGTCAAATAAATTATTATTTTTAAAGCTGTGAGCTATTTTTTTCAAAGAATATTGATTTCATTCGTGCATATAATTAAGGACACACCGTAAACTTTATGAAAAGCATGTATTTATTAGAAAAAAATCAATATTTTGTTGCAAAACCATTGTTGTCGATAACAGATTGACATTTCTGAGGCATCGAGGTAACAAGACTTTCATATACACTAGTTGGAATGGCCTCCCAAGCTTTCTCTGTTTCGGCGAAGAGATCATCAAAATTCCTTTTTTTACTGAGCTTACTTTGGTTTTTACAACTTGGCATAAGCGGTGCAATATTTCAGAAAACATTCGACAGCTGAAAAGGTGCCTCGTAAACAAAGAAGCCGAATTGCGACAGTTCGTGAAGTTGCACTGATTGTCCGAGAGTCGAAAAAAAAATCCGCATAAATCAGCAAATAAAATTCGGACAGCAGTCTTTGGTGAAAATGGAGCAAAACCATCTGTAGACACAGTAAAACGTCGATTGCGAGCAGCTGGGCTCTTTGGAAGACTTTCCCGAATGAAACCATTTTTGTCTGAGCGTAACCGGAAGAAGCGAATTCGGAAAAAATACCGCCATTGGACCGCTGTGGAATGGAAAAGAGTGTTATTTTCGGACGAAATAAAAATTAATAGAGTCTCTCGCGATGGAAAAAAATATGTTCGCCGCCCAAAGTTAAAAGAATTTGATCCAAGATACACCCGGGCCACTTCAAAGCATGGAGGAGGCTATATTATGCTTTGGGATGCTATGTCGTCACGCGGTGTTGGGCCGCTGCTCAAAATTGACGGAAACATGGGCAAGGCAGCCAGCTAGTCAGCCAACCAGGCAGCCAGCTAGTCAGCCAGGCAGCCAGCTAGTCATCCAGGCAGATAGCTAGTCAGCCAGGCAGCCAGCTAGTCAGCCAGGCATATAGCTAGTCAGCCAGCTAGTCAGCCAGCTAGTCAGCCAGCTAGTCAGCCAGCTAGTCAGCCAGCTAGTCAGCCAGGTAGCCAGCTAGTCGGCCAGGCAGCCAGCTAGTCATCCAGCCAGGCTGGACAGTCAGCCAGCTAGACAGTCAGTCAGGTCATCTACCAAGGAAATGTAAATCATCAACTAAAAAAGGCAGCTCATTGGCTAAAAAATGCAAGTCATTGACCAAAAATGCAAGTCATCTACCAAAGAAATGCAAATCCATAAAAATTAGTCATTGGCCAAAAAATGCGAGTCATCGAAAATAAATTGTAAACCATCGTCCCAAAAATACCAGTCATAGACCCAAAAAATGCAAATCATCTTCCAAAAATATGTAAGTCATCTACTCAAAAAATGCAAGTCATTAACAAAAAAATTCAGGTGATCTACCAAAGAAATGCAAATTGAGAAGAATGCAACATTTGCTTGGTCTATATATATATAAATACATATTAACTCAGGGAGAATTATTTCAATTTTTAAGTTAGTTTTCCCACTTTTTTGTTCATATGAAAAAGCTAACTTCGTCGCCTATATTTCCGGTCCTAGGTAACACACGACTGTAAGGAAACCTGTTTTGCAATCCTTGAGACAATTACTATCCAGCCCACTAGGTCTTCTTCGGCCACTGGGTCCATTTTTGTCCGATTTTGATCGATTTATAAAGAGCACTCTTTTTTGCGAATTTCAAAAAAGTTAGCTTCGTCGCATATGTATACCTCTGGTCTTAAATAACGTCCAAAAGTAAGGGAACGTCTTCTGGAATGCTTAATACAATAGCTATACAACCCTCTAGGTTCGAGAACCACATTTTTCTAAATTTGATTAAATTTTGTGCGATTTATGGAAGACATATTTGTAGAAATATTAATAATATGGGTAATAAAATCTGCTGAACAGTGTATATCCCTCTAGTGCTTTTTTTTAAGTAATGATAGATGGACTCATCACTAGCGTAGTTGGCAAACATCATATTACCGAACCACGACATCCAGTTGAAGCCACGGTGAATGACACTAGACCCGCAGTAAATTACTTAAGAGACTGAAGAAATTATTTAAACTCTGCAGGTTGAAGTTTCCTTGCATTAAAGCTTTTTGAGTAGTTGTTATTGTTATCGCTATTTTTGGTGTATTTTTAAGAATACTCACAATGATAGACTTTTTGAAATTAAGTTTGTAGGCAAAAGAACTTTAAAAAGTTCTTCCTTAAAATTATATGTTCTTTTTTGGCTATGCTTCAGAAATATTAAAATTACTTGAATATCCTTTAATATTTTTCAGTTTCATTTCTTTCTTTCACATGATAAAAGAAGAAAAAAAAATTTTAATTTTTTTGCATTACTTTTCCTTTGTGGTACAAGTTATTAATGCTTCAATAATCTTTCAAATTGTTTTCTTCTTTAACAAAGTCTGCCTTATGTATTTGATGTTTTGGATTAAAAGTCTATGAAATGATTATAAAGTAAGTTTAAAGAACGTGAGATAAATACAAAAAAACTTATTCACGCATATTATTTAATTCAGTGCGCATAGACAAAGTCCTCTATGGATAAAATGGAATTTTAATACAACCATTATTTTTATATGTTGAAACCCAATATTTGAATCCTAAAGCTTGATTGGATTCAATTGACGAATAAATATTTCATTCGGCATTATAAAAACTAGACATCAGAATCACAATTTAATCATACGCCAGTTTTTTCTGAAATAGCTTTGCCTATCCTATATTACTAAGAGTCAAGAATTACAAAAGGCAATTAGGTAGATAGTCGCTTATTAGCTTATTAGACTTGAGGTCATGCTTCAAATCCCAAGTCAGACATCTAGAACAAAACGAAATAAAAAAATAATATTTCTTTGGCGACTGGCTCTCAGAAGATTTCTGGCAAAAATAAATAAAATTGCCATGAAAAAGTTTCTCAAAATATCTGTCGTTCGGAGTCGATTTTAAATTGTATATTCCGCCACGTATGGATAAAATTAGCACACACAACATACAAATTAATGTGAGAAGCCTCCTGACTAAATAGTTGTAATGGCTAATGTTTGTATGTATGTATGTAATTAGGTAGATAAGTTCAATGTAGGACAGCTTGCTCTTGTCGTAGTTTAATGAATAGTTTGTTAACTTATTATATGACCGGTTGAAGCTTAAGGTTCAAAGCTGACGTCTATAAAAAAAAAATCAACATAAGAACTGATGATTTTTTCCTTCGACTCTCGTCAGTATTTTGGCAAATAACAAAATATTAAATGAAAAAAGTGATACATACATACATACATAATTGGTCATTACAACCTATCAGTTAGGATTACGAGCTAGCTTCTCATACCACTTAATTATGTGCGTTAATTTTATACATGAGTGGCGGGACCTACAGTTTAAAGTCGACTCTGAACGATAGATTTTTATGAAACTTTTCATTGTAATTTTCTTTACTCTCAGAGTCTTTGCCAGAAATCTGCTGAGATGTAGTCGCCAAAGGAATATTTTCCTTCATATTTTGTATATAATGTCTGACCTGGGGATTGAACCATGGCTTTACGCCTAATAAACCAAGACACTACCTACTAGACTACAGCGACTCATAGTAAAAAAGTATTAGTATTAGTAAACTAATTTCTATGAAAATACTCTTTAAATAATTCGGGTTCGGCATTATGCGTACAATTAACGCACAATGTGAGTAGGCAGGTTGTAATCCTGACTAGAGTATATAAATGTCTCTGTTAATGCCAATGAATATTTAATATTGAATATATATATATGAATATATAATATGAATATATATATGAATCAATATTTAATTTTTTACCTGAGATTTGTAAACATCTACAAACGATAATGAGGTAGGTAGGTAAGTTGGCTTTGATACCTAAAGCTCACTTGAGCACGCATAGCGGCCCGTTGTGATGCGAGGGGTAAACGCAATCCCCGTACGGACCAAATTCCATTAAACTCATAGAAAAAATTGCTCAGCGTGAGAGCTGCACCAAACATATGATGAAACTTTCGAGTACAATCACCTGCCAACTTGGATAGACTAGCAACCAAAAAAAGGCACCAAAATTACTT
The DNA here is from genome assembly GCA_932273835.1 of Sarcophaga variegata. Taxonomy (NCBI): domain Eukaryota; kingdom Metazoa; phylum Arthropoda; class Insecta; order Diptera; family Sarcophagidae; genus Sarcophaga; species Sarcophaga variegata. The sequence continues at coordinate 117,198,655 of OW026358.1, read as the reverse complement.
TTGCGGATATCTACTATAACACTAGTATTCTACTGTCGTCTTTTAATTGGATTTTATTGTTTAGTATTTACAGATGTCAAGCAATCTCTGGTGATTTCCTCATAGATTAAGTTGTAATGAAGTGGCAAAAAATTAAGCCATAACTACACTGCGTGGGAAGAAAGAAAATCCATTTATAAAGAAATAAATTATCCACCGCTAGCGCTACCATTACTAGTAGTAGTGTAAACTTGGCAATATAAAAATAAACGTACTTGGAAGAAATACCGCAAAAGAAAAAAAAAATTTTTTTTGTATCCCAGGAGAACAGTTGGGATTAAAGAAACGAAAAATTAAAAAAAAGTAATTGTTATAAAAGAACGTTTTCTATATTTATTATTTATATTCACTAAAATACTAATTATTTAGGAATCTAATGTCATTTAAGGCTTTATAGCACAAGCTTTACACCAAGAATTTTGTATACATATACACATAACCATACGCATTCGTTTACAACATGGAAAAGCACTTTAATGTTATTCACTTGCGACAAACATTAATTGGGTTGTGCGTTATAATCTTACAGAGAACTATTAATAGCATAGTTTTTGAGTTTTACCATCCATTTGCGATAATTAGCGAGATTCAACATTAATTGAGGTTTTCTTTCACTATTTTTACAAATATTTTCACAGAATTCATCGTGAGTAAAACCTGTGAAAGAAATTCGAAAAGATTTAAAGCATTTCAATTAAAAGTTAAGAAAAAATGTAAAAGGAATAGAATTCAAATTCTTACACGAAATGGCATTCCATAATTAAAAACACAACTCTATTGGAAAACTACATTTACAGAGATATATGTACAATGGATTTAAGAACGCACAGTCAAGGAAGTGATAAAACTTTATTGGTATTTAATGTATGCAAGTAGAAAATGGAAAAAAGTTATTCAAAGATATATATGAATATGGTTTATATTACTTCACTTGGATGTTTGTTGTTATGTACCACGCAGCCAAAAATGCTGCTTATGCAGCACAACAAGATTAAAACATTTTAAATATTTTGTTTTGTCTTGTTGGTAGTGTGTTGGCTTATTAAATGTGAGGATACGGTTGAAACTCCAGTTCAGACATCTGTAACAAAACGATATTTGAATATTTCTACGGCGACTTCCTCTCAACAGGTTTCTCGCAAAACCTCAGAGAGTAACTAAGGGCCATAAAAAGCATCTCAAAAATCTGTCGTTCGGAGTCGACTTTTAAGTTGTAGATCCCACAACTTATGTATACAATTAACACACATAAAATAAGTGATGTGAGCATAGCTGCCAGATAAATGAGGCACCAAATCGTCAAATATTTGAGAAAAAATCTACGTCACCGTAGTAGCTCGTTAATGACGGTAGTATATCCAACTCCATTGAATCATTGGTTTGTGTTTCACTGTTCTGTCACTACTACAAAAGGATTTTGCTCCAACGAAATAAGGGGACTTGTTCCCGAAAATCATGTATTCCTACGTAACGGTCGTTTTTCTCGGCCAGGACTTCCGTGTGTGGTTGATCGGCCAATGGATCGCACACTGCATTACAGAAAAAGTACGTTTTTTAGTCGGACTATTCGTATGTGGAACTCAATTCCTGCAGAGGTCTTTCCTGTTACTTATGGTATAAATATATACCAGCCTAGTGTCCATAAACGCTCTTCTCTCTTTCCTTCTTCCCATAACATGTTTTTATAGTTCCAAACACAATGCCATCCATCCCCTGTTGGTCTTGGTCGTACGCAAAAAAAAAAAACAAAGGCGCTTGCCTTGGTTCTTCCGATGGTAGTATTAGAAACTATACTCGAATTTTTAAAACAACAGGTGATAAAAACAATAAAAGTGATAAAAACAACAACTGATAAATTATTCTTAATTACGAGGTTATTTAGGAGTTGTAATAATTTGGCTTTTAAGGGATTAAAAAGGAATAAAATACAGAAAAATCATCACAGGTATTCGAAAGAAACTTAAAAATATAATATTTTACTCCTTGTAATTAGTAACATTAATTCCCAATAGTAACAAGTGCAAAGTAAATACAAAGGTTAAAGTGGCTTTTGTACTAAAGTAAAGAATATGATGTAAATTTTTACTTTCTGAAAATCGTCAAAATAAGGGCATAAATCGTCAAATCGTCAAAATGATATTTTTGGAGCCCAAAATCGTCAAAATCGATAAATAGTCAAATCTGGCAGCTATGGGTGTGAGAGACTATGGAATGACCAAAAATGTATGTATGTATGTTACTGTTTCGTTAACGTTCTGCGCACTTCGAACACTACAATTGGCATTATTGCTCTACCCAGAGAACGATTGACAATGTGGTGGATAAATTTGAGTCCACTGGTGCAGAAAGCCATCGATCAACACCTGAACGTCGATGCAAGATCTGCCGAAAACTTCCCGCTTACAAGAAATTGGTGTTTGGAAGACCACAATTTGGTTAATTTTACTTTGTGGGATGGACCTGCACCTGCACAAAATTCAACTGACGCTGGAACTGAATGCAAACGGCCATAGAAATCTTGTTCACTGAATAGGAACGTGAGCAGTTGACAACTAACTATAATTTAAATCAAAAAATCATTATCCAAAAAGAGACCTACTCCGGAATGAAGGGGACCTGAACAAACAATTTGTCGAGTGTGCGACAATACAATCCAGAGGTGTCCAAATAAGTCCCTGATTGCTGTGGATTTTGGACTGTCGGCTTTTGCCACCCATATAACTTCGAGGACGACGTTGGCCAGGCCATCTGTGTCAACGTCGAGCACTATAACCCGGCGATTACTAACTTTATTAAGCTTAACTTCATAATATGGACACATAATGTGGGTTCACCAGGATAATGCTACGTTCCATACTGCTCTCGCCTCTTGGTATTACAATATCAGCGGTATCAAATTCATTAGCCAAAATTTTCTTATCTACAATTGCCAGGAAGTGTGCCCTCCTAAAGATATCATCGGGAATGAGGTGACTATATCCCGGATAGATTCAAATGCCAATAATTGAATAGCAAGCAGGAACCAGCAAGGCCTACTAGTACCTTTGTTAAGAGATGGTTAAGCGACACTATCACATATTCCCAGAAAATAAAAAGGTATAAATGAGGCATTTAATATAGCGGTCTTCATTCAAAACATTTAAAAATTCACATCGGCTGTTAGTTCCCTCAGAAGCCAGCTCAAGTATAATATATTGGGGGTTGCTGTACGCAGACCATTTTCTGTGCACTAACACTAACTGAGAATATCTAATTTTTCTATAAACAAATTTGAAGAAAAATTAAATGATAATTAAAGAAACATACATTACAAGCGTAGTGTAAGGGACTCCTAAGATCAACCACAGAACTAAAATAGATCTAAAACACATACCAATGTCAGTTGACTTATGGTTGAAATTTGTTTCTCTCTAACAAAAGATGTATACTGTAACAGGGAATTCCATTAAAACAACACTGAGCGCAATTAGAAAGAATTGTCTTTAATTTAATATGAAACAAAACGATTCAAATTAAGCTGTGGTCGATATGAATTAATTTATTTTTAAACTTTTTTACTATTTGCCATAAGGTAGGTAGGCATAGGTGGCTATCCACCCAAGGAATACGGATGAGTCCACTTAAGGTACATGGTGCCCATTGTGATACCATAGTTTTCATCAATTAATATTTGTATTTGTTTTCCTATTGGAATTTTTTTTCTTAATATTTGCGGTTTAATTTTCTGACCGGTTGCTTTTATACGCATTTCGAGTGTGCTGACCAGTAGCAGTAGTTTGTCATTTAAAATTTATGTCGCATACACATACAGTTGTGGTTTTGTTTTTGATAATAGACTGTAGTTTTTATAGAAAACCATTTTAAATTTTTATATTCTCTTTTCTATTATTCGTTACAGTTATCGCAAAATGAAAAAACAATTATTACAAATGCTTGGCATATATGAAAAAGATACTCCATTACTACTATTTTTATATGACTGTGTTTTTCATACCTTTGATAATACAATGGTTCCTACTTACATTTAATTTTGATCAAATCAAAATTAAGATTTGTAATCACAAAAAGTTTTTGAAAATGTTAGAAGGAAATAAAGAAATGATAATAGTAAGTACTTACTTACATGCTTAAGTGGTCATTACAACTCTTTAGGCAGGATTACGAACTAGTTTCGCATATTACCCATGTTGTGTTTTTTAACTTTATCCATGAGTAAGGTTCCTACAGTTTAAAGTCGACTCCAAACGACAGATTTTTTGACTTTTCATTATAATTTTATTGACTTTTTTTTTGCCAAAAGACGGCTTTGTTGTTACCTACAATTTCTTCGTATCGAAAGTTTCGCTTTTTGCTCCAGTGCAACACTGCATTCTGGTATAATCCTTGATATGCAGCACACATCCCTTTGTGATTAATCACCACCTGACTGCCAATAAATAAACGTTTATTTCCATGTTATATACTCTGATATCAAATTCGCACAACAGTAATCTGTAAGCCATTATTTCAGACTGAATAGTAACAACTTCACATCCGATCTTGTCGCATATTTGTAGATTAATGGCCATTATGCTCTAGCAAACCTACAGTCTGATCTAAATCTCCAGGCACAGTTAGTGTGTAGTCATCACAAATTGGAAGACTATGGATAATTTTACCGACCTTTCACCCAACTTTACGTCAAGAGCGGATCCTGATTTTGTCAGTTAATATGCAAATTTGTTTTTAATGACATCTCGACAGACTAGGTACCCAGATTTACTTCAAACTGGAGGAGAAATAGCATGTCCTCGACAGGCAGATTTTATAGAGTTTTCATTGGCAATTTTACTTACTCCCAGAGATTTTGACAGAAAACTGCTGAGAGAAAGTCTCCGAAATTCTTTTTTATTTCGTTTTGTTGGGCATGTTTGACTTGGTGTTTGAACAGTGGCCTCTCATCTAATAAGCCAACATACTGTCTACTTGGCTACGGCGACTACCTCCAAGTATAAAACTTTGTAAAGAATACTAGACTTGAACTTAGTACAGGACGAGAAGTATACACTACTAGTGGCTGAAAGCCTTTATAAATTCCAAAGTATTTATAATTTTTATAAACTAGGAAGAAAGATTTAAAACATAAATGACATAAAATTTAAGTTAAAAATATAAAGAATACAAAATTAGAGGCATTAAGGCCCTCTCTCCAGTTAATTTGATATTTTCCAGTCAATCCTGGAATAAGAATTATGAAGCGTTTGACATAAAGAGCTGCTATTACCGAGATAGTAAAATCAGGAAAATACTTTATACAAATCATTTCCGAATGCTTTTAAACTCCGCATTTCTATATCCTATAGGTCATCTGTATAGGACAGTAGCATAATGCCATAACTAAGGCATAAACTGTCGGATGGAAATGGTGCAGATAGAAACGGTCAGGTCCAAACTATTTACGCATTTAATTCATCCGATTTGATTAAATATTTTTTTGCAACATTTTCAATAAAATAGTTAAAAATTAATAATTAAGTGAAAAAAATAAATTTAAGCATACGCTGTATATATGACATGTGGTTGTCTCACATAGTGATGTCCTTTATTAACGACAATTTTTATTCAGCAGCTGATACTGATTGTTGGCAATGTTGGTGGTAATATCTGTGTTATAACTGTAATACAATATTTCATGTTGCTCTACTTTAACCATTCGTTTAATTAATTTTATTTTCCCTTTTATTTCAAAGTCTTTGTGAAAAAATATGAAATTTAATTCAATTTCCATTTTTTTTTGTCTTTCACTTTTTTAAACGAAACCGAAATGAAAATTTTTTAAGGATTTATTTGTTTATATAGTAAAATTTAATTATTTATTTATATTTGTATTTATTTATTGTCAATTTCTCTTTATCCGCATGTATTTTGCAATTATTTTATGAATACATATTTATAGGATTATTTAAATTGTTTATAAGTCTGTGTCAATAATGTACATTTTTTTCCTTCATTAAACCAAATCTGACCGATATCAGTGGCATGAAGCGGATATAAAATCGTAATTAATTTTCATCCATTCAATGAATTTGTAAAGGAAAATAATAACCATTTAATGATATTTTAACTTTGTCTTAATGTTGAATAAAAGCACATTTTTTTGTAAACATTATTGAATATATTTAAACCTATAAAATAGCATTTAAATATTTTTATTTTCTCCATTACATATACAGTGGATAGCAAAAGTCTTAGTACGGCAATATATTTTGACAAAAAAAGCTCCCCACAGGCTTATTACTCCTGTACAAAGTCCCGATATGACTTCAAAAGGGTATCATTTGAAGGAACGGTTACGTAATCGCTAAACCTTAAACAAAAGTCAACCGAAAAACTTGCTCATGGTGCCACCAGAAAACAGTAAACAAAACTTGTATATTCAATTCCAAATGGGTTAAATGGAGTGCTTGAACTTAAGGGAATTTCTACTAAATACAAGGGATAACATTTTAATATATTAGGTCCTAGAATTTTAAATTTATTCAGGGTTCTCCTTGGGGGTACCTATGGAGTCATCTGAAACTTTTCCTTATTTTTCTGTTGTTTTGTGAAAAATATTAAAAAAAAATTTTGTTTTATAATAAAAAAAATAATAATAATAAAATAATATATATAAACTATAAATTTTTAAACAAACTTTTATCTAAAATTTATGAAATTGCTAAAATATATTGCCGTACTAAGACTTTTGCTGTCCACTGTATATATTATAGATATGGTACCAGAGACTTTTTTCCAACGAACATACAAAACTCACACTCTCACACAGGAAGAATGGATTGCAGAAGCTGCCATCTGTGACAGTGATTAGACTATGTTCACCGATGACTTAAACATGAAATATGAAACTGGATATGAGTAAATTTTTGTTATTGAACAAGCTGCAGATATGATTGAAACCAGGAATCTACCTCCTTCGAACTGATGGACATGTGTGGACAGTTAAGCAGCAATCAAAGCACTGGCATCCCAAAACGAAATATGAAATAATATTTCTTCGCGACTTTCTCTCAGCAGTCTTCTGGCAAAATATTCTTAGAGTAAATAAAATTGCCATGAAAAGTTTCTCAAAAATCTGTCGTTCCGAGGCGACTTTAAACAGTAGTTCCCGCCACTCATATATAAAATTTACACACACAGCATAAGTGGTGAGAGAAGCTAGATTGTAATCCAGGCTGAAGGGTTGTAATGATCAATTATGTCAGGTTGTGTTATATGTACAGTAGAGGACAGCAGCAAAACCAGGAAACTACTAGAGTTCGACAAGAGAAGGGTTCACACTCTAACAGGAATTCTAACGAGATGTAGTGGTATTGGCTTCGTCAGTCCCACCAGTATTTTCAAAGTATCTGGCGTAGTGAGGCGGAATCGAAATCGGTACAACAACTTTTATGTGATTGCCCTGTACTTCAAAATAGTCGTTATAATAACAGGGGTGTGGCAGCAAGATTTTTGTTTCAAATGACAAAAACATCCGAAACTATTCGGTTATACCGTATCGGCTGTACTATAAAAGTATGATTAACGATTTTTCCGAATATGAGAGGCAAGAAATTAATCGGGCATTAAGTCACCAGAGGGTGATTGAAAGTGTATAGTCAAATAATTTACTTACAGAACAAAGAATGACGTAGACTTGGGCATAGTTACAAGAATAGACTAATATGTCGCATGGGACGCTTTTCCATAAGAACTATACAATAGACTAAGTAACGAAGACACTCTGCTTAGGAAGATTGCTATACACATAGCATTACAGAAGCGCAGAATAGAGGCGTAAAGTGCGGCGATTTGTTCACATTTCAAACGCATGAGATTTTCGTTTTCTGAAGACAATCTGTTAGCAATTACTCACCTAAGAGAAGAAATTTAGAAGTGGTTCAGAAATATGTATGTAACCGATATGACCTTTATGTGGTTGTTGTCCCTAATTGATGGCCGCTTAAGAGTACGGTTATAAGGCATGGGAAAGGCCTCTAAAATGATTTCCTTAGTCCTTCGACCTGTGACAATTTTGCTCCTGCTTATCGAACTGACCTACTGCCAGCACATTTAGTATTTTGTAGAGTTTTATTTCGAGTTCACTTTTGTCAATGCGTCTCATACTTAAAACGCACATACAAAACACTATCGTTGACACTTCATGCTTTGGTGCATTTCAAAACTACGCTGTGGAATACTACGACAATCGCAATCAATCAAAATTTTTTGTATTAGTCCTGTACGACTCTGAAGTTTCATTTCCTTAACTGGTCAGCCATCAAGTCCTACGTCATATACAATGTTTTGATATGTTTCTTTTTATTGTCTTTGTTTTTATGATTTCTGTACATTCCAATTTAATTTTTTTCTTACTTTTTTCAGAACTGTTGTAAAGAAATATTCAACAATTTTACAAACATTTCTCCATATGCATATACAAAGTGTCACCATGTTTTCTGCTTGATGTATAGTGCTTTATTTATTTATTTTTTTTTTTTTTTGACAAATGTTCAATGGACATTGGGATTTATTCTCAAGTACTGTGATCAAACCCAATTGCAAACGATTGAGGTAATACAAGTACATTGTCACTCAAAAATACAAATATATCCTCCTCATTCAGCCAATTTTTCATTCATTCGTCTTAACTTTGGTGGTTGCCATTGTAATAAGAAAACTGACATCCGGTATGTCAAGAGTAAACTGATGTATTGCACTGTTGGGGAGAGTTGGGAAAGATTTAAAAAAAATTGTTCAAACAGTTTTCTATTTTCTATACACTACTCCTATTGTTTGGTATCACATACCATATTTCCCCATTATCGGGTGGACCATCTATCGGTTTAAATTTGAATCTGGCAATTTGGAATCTGGCAATATTATGTCTTTATATTCTTTCCCAAAATTCAGTATATATTCTCCCATATTTCTTTGAAAATGGGAACAGCGTAACCATTACGGTCAATGGACACCTATCGTAAAATTATAACCAATGGTTCTGTACCCGATATTCATGGTCTTGATGTGAACGATGTTTGGTTTCAACCGGATGGTGCAATTTCCACACATATCATGCCATAATGGATTTATTGCGTTAAACGCTTCATGGCCGTTTAACTAGCCGACCGAAAATTAGTCCGATGGAATGAGGTGCTGTGAATGAAATAATATTCCATTTCTAATCGGAACAGTTGTATATTACAACAAAAAAATAAATAAATTTGGCAAAATTTTAAACTGTTTCTGTTTTATCGCATTTTTAAATTGAAACTTTTAAACGGCCCACCCATTCATTATATTTACTCACATTATGTTCATATGTAATATGTAAAATTCATAATGTCAAGTATATATGTATGTTACGTATGAGCGATGTTGAAGTCCATTACAAAATCAAATAGTTTTCATTGCATACTTTTCAGAGTAACTATACTAGTCACATGTAATATGAAGCGTATGAGTAATAATTTTCCAGTACAATTAAATACTTTCTATTTACCACTAATTTCTAGAGGATGGTTGAATTTATCACACATCGATTTATTATGTCAAACGTTTCATGCCCATTCAATTAGCTGATGTCAATTGGCCGCCAAAAAGATGCGATTTGTCAACGTTGAACTGTTTTCTGTGGGGCGCCGTTAAAGAAGAGTATTATGCCGACCAGAGACAAATGACCATTTGAAGGCCAACATTCATGATGCCATTGTCGAGATACGATCCCATACTCAAAAAGCGCACAAAAATTGGTCCAACCGAATGAGGCACTGTGAGGAGAGCTGCCGCAGCTATATGAATGAAATAAAATTCCATTTATAACCAAACAATAAAATTTGAAAATTTTCTAAATAGCGTCCAATGCAGATTTTAAATGATTACATAAGAAGTTGTATCAATCCAAACCAAATTTAGTATAATTGTTTAAAATCAGCATCTCATAACCAATAGCCAATATCTTAAGTAATCTTTCTACAACTGCCTTTGCTGACATTCAACTTTTTAACTCAACAAAAAACCAACATCTTCAGTTTATTTATAAAGTAATCTTACCTCTAAAATTATGCTGTATGTGAAGCAAAGGTTGTTTACATTTTTAGTTCAAGCAATGAAGTGCTAGTATATCATTTTCAGACATTGCAAACATCAGTTCAATGCCAACATACTCCAACTTAAACTTACAATATTTGAAGAGATTAAATTACAAGAGCAATTAAAGAACAATTAATCTCGTATTCCATAGAATTGTATGAACAACAATAAAGAAATAAATTAAATACAAAACCCAACTTAAACTGCATATAACATCTGTTTTAAATGTGTTCAAAATAAGACAACAGAAAATGCGATTAAAATAGACTTAAGGCTAGAAAATACACAAAAAAAGACAAATACAAACAAATAAAACAACAAATAAAACAAGTAAAAAACTGCAAATATTGTAGAAGAGAAGAGTAAAATATCATAAACAGGGGATTTAAAAAAGAACAGCAGTAAGCAATGGGAATGCAAGAAGAGGGAATGTAAAAAGAAAATCTAAATTGTTGAAGCACATGCCACAAGTTGTTAAATACGAAAGTGTTACAATCTTTTGAACATATATCGCTGGCTAAAAGGAAAAGTGGCATAATATTGAATTATATTGTAATATTTATAGGGCTCCTTCCGTGCCCCTTAGTGTAGAAACTCACTGAAAGTTCAGTTAACCATTAACCGTGCTTAATCACAACAGAAAAAAGAAAGTGAGAATTATTATAAAGCAATGTCCTAGTAGGTAGTGTTTTGGCTTATTAGACATAAGACCACGGTTAAAACCCCAGGTCAGACATCAAAACGAAAAAGTGAAAACATTTCTTCGGCGACTTCCTCTCAGTAGATTTCTGGCTAAAACTCTGAGAGTAAAATAAAATTGCCATGAAAAGTTTCTGAAAAATCTGTCGTTCGGAGTCGACTTTAAACTGTAGGTCCAGCCATTCATGTATAAAATAAACGCACACAACATAAATGGTGTCAGAAGCTAGGTGGTAATCCAGACTGAAGTGTTGTAATGACAATTATGCTTGCGAGCCATTGGTTATATTTGCATTGTTTGTATTAATATTTCAATGGATATGGTAATCTGACTTCTCTGTACTAATGGCTGTTCACGGAATTGCTCAAACGCAAACACGCTTTGCAAATTATATCCGTATGGCTGTATTTTATATATAGAGTAGTGTAGTAGGAGCATGCTGGCTTATTAAACGTGAAGGCACGAGATCTACAACCAAACGAAATATAAAAAACTTTCTTGGAAACTCTCCTCAACACTTTTACGGCAAAAAACTCTCAGAGTAAATTAAATTGCCATGAAAAAGTTTCTTAAAAATCTGTCTCTCAGAGTTGACTTTAAATTGTAAGTCCCGCCACTCATGTATAAATTAAGACACACTCAACATCAGTGATGTTTGAAGCTAGGTAGTAATCCTGACTTAAGGGTTGAAATAGCTAATTATGTATGTATGTATGTATGAAATTTTATAATATTTTCGAAGTACAAAAAGTTAAGAACAACGAAGAGTCCACATTTTAGTAATATTCAGTAATATTCTTATTTGTACACACCTTTCTTTAACTTTTTAATGATATTCAATCAATCAATTAGTGAAATAAGTATGCGAAACATTCAATATTTGCCCGAAGAGCTTGCTCACTAGGTAAAATGAGCAAAGCCTATATTAACTACCACAACAAATTTATTTTTCTCAGAGTAAATTTTCACAATTCGGAAGTGTTGTGTTGTTCTAAGATTCATGTTATTTGTCAAACAGTAGTGGGCAGAAATTGTTAACTTTTATGGAACTTTAAATTCACAATAATAACCACAAAATGTGTATGGAATAATTTGGATTTTCGTTCGATTCTAACTTTGACATTTGCTTCGGAACCTTTTAAACATTTTTTAGATACTGAGAATAACTGTTGCAGTAAAAGATTGAAAGTTTTATTACTGATAAGATAGTCTAGATGTAATTTCTTGAAAATTCTGTAGAGGATTATGGTTTTATATACAGTAACGTATAATTGAAAATCACTTATATTTAGAGCTACCTAAGAAAATATGTAAATGGGCTGTGAGTTGCTGTATTATCCAGGGAGAGTAAATGATAACTACTATGAGAATATTGTAGTATGGTTTACCACTATCAAAGTGAAGTTTTTCAAGTAGCAACCGGATTTTAAGGGTACGTATTCGAGAAAGAATAGAATGTTAGTGTAAATGACACTTGGAAGCAAAATAATTAGCTGGGCTATACAGAAGAAGCTCAGCAGAAGAAAAACGAAGAAGTCTTAAGCCGAAATATGGGCATATATGAAATAGAATGGTCTGTATCAAAACTGACCAAATCTTGTTCACCAAGATTTTAATTTCATTAAAAATTTTACGAATGAATAAAAATCACGAGGTGATTTTCTACAGCATGCTGTAATTTAAACAACTCCTAGGGAGTTTAAGCTTTACCCACATTGTTTTGGGCTTAATATAGCAGTTTGCCTCAATTAGATATTATATCCGTAGTGTAGTAGGTAGTATATTAGCTTATTGGACGTGAAGCCACGGTTCAAAAATTAGGTCAGATATCGCCTCAAAACGAAATATGAAAGATTATTTCTTAATCTACTGCCTCTCAGCAGATTTCTGTTAAAAACTCTGAGAGTAAATAAAAATTGCCATGAAAAAGTTTCTCAAAAAATGGATTCGACTTTAATCTGTAGGCCCCGCCACTCATGCTTAAAATTAATTAATTAGGATAAAAGGCTTTTATTACTAAGGCATCGTAAATTCTTTCTAAACTTGTTTTAATTTTAAGACGGCGATATAAATTTGTATGCAAGTACTCTCTCCTTGTATGCAGTGATGTAAAAAATAATAAGAACACCAACGAATACGTTGATAAAAAAAAACTTAAACTAGTGTATATGTATTACTACATATTTTTTTTTTATAATTTTTTGGAAGAGAAATTCGGATGTCCTTATTTAGTTTTTTTTCTTGTACCGAGTAAATTTGTATTTAAATTTTAATTTTTAATAAAAATTTTATAAGAAAATCAAAAATTTATTAAAACTTCTTTGAAATAATTTTTTGTAATAGATAAACCAGAAATTAATTACTTTCTTATTTCTAATTTTCTTATTTTATTTAGTCTTTCATCAAATCTATAAGCGATCCATTACTGTCCTTATTATTTTTTACATCACTGTAGATGCTGGTTTATCTCTATATTTGTGTGCATATACTCTTTCAAAATCCTTGTTGTTGACTGACACAACATAAAGGAATTAAATTATTATTATTTTGATTAATAAAGATAGCAACAATAACAACAACAACAACAAAAAATGTAATAAAGAAATTATTATTTGAAATTTTTATATGATACAACAATCATTGAATTTAATTTCTTAAATTTACAAGATGCCAATAACAATGCAAGAAAAAAATCTATATTTTTGGAGTTATGAAGTGTGTACAAAAAAATTTGAGCCCATTCTTTTCATTTAAAGAACTAAATTGAATGATAAAATTGTTACAATCCTTAAATACATTCATAATTGGTCATTACAACCCTATAGAGAGGATTACGACCTAGCTTCTTACACCACTTTTGTTGTGTGTGTTAATTTTATTCATGAGTGACGGGACATAAAGTCGATTCTCGATTCCGTACGACAGATTCTAGAGAAACTTCTCATGGCAATTTTATTTACCCTCGAAGTTTTTGTTAGAAATATTTTGTTTTTAGTTTTTTAAAATCTCTATTTAAATGCCCACAGGAATAAAATTTTAAATTTTTAACATCCCTCTTAATTTTATTGTTCTCAAGTGTTTATCATCATTTAAGTTGTTTACATGCATACTCAATACTCTATACAAACGATTTAAAAGCTAATGAAGGACTGTGCAGATACTTGCTTGTATTATAATATGATAACAAAAAGGGAGAAAACCTACTAATAGCACTTTTATAAAAGTGTAGGCAGCATGAGCAAAAAAGTTGTCAAAACAACTCTATTATATGCTGTATAAAAAAGAATATTTCGACTGCAATATTGTACCACGTGGGAATCGTACCCACGGCCTCAGTGCTTTAAGTTCAGCACACTACCAACTAGACCAACAGGGCACTCCATTGATGTTCTTTAGGACGGCTCTAGTTAAATCGTCTTAACGAAAACTACGTTGGAAAATTTTGTGAAATCAAACCCTTTCACCGTCACACCTCATCAGCTTCATTTTTATTCCTACATTAGAAAAATACACGCTTGCCCCTCGTTGAGTAAAATATCGGGTCTTTCAACTGGTACTTCTACACTTCGACAGTTGATAACGGCCAGTTTGTTGAAACTATATCCGTCAAATTAATTACAATTTTTTTATTGTTTTTCAAAATCGTCATGGGCTGCCATATCGAATGGCGTGTGTACACTGGTTGGACACTAGAAAAGTTAGCTACTGTCCATAAATTTCATCGAACATCTTTAAATTTCAGGTTCATTTCAAGATGCATGGGAACGTTAACTAATAAAATTGTCGAATGTGAGACGATACCAATCCACATGATATTCAAGAGAATCCAATGCATTCCAAAAAAAGTCACTGCATGATGTGGATTTTGTACTGTCGGCGTCATGGATCCATATTTCTTGGAGAACAGCATTGGCCGGGCCATCATGGCCTACGACGAGCACTATAGGTCGATGTTTACTTTTGCCCTTAATTGGGTAATCTGGACATCGAAAGGACGGCACTAAGTGTTACAAAGCTCCAGCCTAATATAGGCACCAGAGTCGGAGAAAATTACCAATTTAGAATGAGGTTCAACAAGAGATGTCATGATGAATATTAAAACTATGTTAAGTTTTTCGCATGATGGCATCAACTGGTCTTTCAAACGTATCAAATATTGAGATTGTATTTCATATACACTTTGTTTTTTGTTTTCTTTTAATTTATGGATAAGAAACGCTGAATGAATGATCCTATAGCTTGATTTTACACAAGCCACCCTTGTTTGTCACACATTTAGTTTTTACTTGATTCATAAAAAATTTTTTCTTTGCTTTTAAAGAAATCTTTAGAGGCAGTAACGGCTATATTGCCTATTGAAAGTTTAACCGCCATATTGCTTATAGCAATGTTGCAAAGAATATAACAATTACTTATTGAAGTAATTGTTGAAGCGAAATTATCAATAAAATCTGCAGTTTAGGTAACAAAGTAAAATTTGTTGAACAATTTGTTGAACAATTGCGTTGGTGGTAACTATACTGATGTATTTGGTTTTTATGATACTTGAAAATAATTTCAAAGTATATTAAGGACATCAATAGCTTAATTTTTTTCCTGTAGATCTCTCTATTGAAGATTATGCCCTCACATGATGAGGACAACTGTAATACGTTCGTTGTTCAAAAATGTGCAAATAAAATTACTTTACAAAAGGGGAAATGGAATCCAAATTATTTTTGTGTAAAATCGATCCAAATAATAAGCATACATACATGCATTACAACCCTTTAGTCAGGATTACGACATAGCTTCTAACAACACTTATGTTGTGTGTGTTAATTTTATACATGAGCTGCGGGAGCTACAGTTTAAAATCGACTCCAAATGACAGATTTTTGGTAAACTTTTTCATGGCATTTTTATTTACTTGCAGAGTTTCTGCTAGAAATCTGTGGAAAGGAAGTCGTCAACGAAATATCTTTTGATGTTTCGGTTTGTTGGAGATGTCTGACCTGGGATTTGAATCGTGGCCTGACATTTTAGACTATGGCGATTTCCTACAATCTCCAGTTTTCCAAATTTTGAAAATGTCGATGCAAATTAGGCATAAGTCAGCAGGCTGCAGTAGTTATATAAGTATTGCGGGAAATATTCCCAATCTTGGTTTAGTGTTGAATAGAAAACGCAATTGAATTAAGAATTCAAGATTGGAAGTGGAATCTTTGACGGACCTAGCATCTATCATTACTTTTAATATGCAGAAGGAAAAAGAATTGATACTGGCGTATTATAGAGAATCCTTATATTTACTAATAATGTTACCCATATGATTTGTTTTTTCAGGTGGTAGGTTCAGGCGTAAATAAATGAAAGTAGAAGCACAAGGAGATTTTCGACATATATATACTCTGATTGTCATGATATTAATGCCCATTAATGCAGACTATATGGAAACCCAAATCAAACGCCCATTTTTGAAAATATGCTGCATTTATTGAGACATTTACACACTACATCACCATAAATATCGGATCTATAAACAAGCGCTTCTAATTTTGAAATTTAAATAAAACAACATGTGCCTATGTAGTCTGGTAGGTAGTATGTTGACTCATAAGACGTAAGGCCAGGGTCAAACATAACAAATTTTACAAAAATATTTCTTCGGCGAATTCCTCTCAACAGATTGCTGATAAAAACTGTGGGAGTAAATAAAATTGTCGTGAAAAGTTTCTCAAAAATATGTCGTTCGATGTCGAATTTAAACTGTAGGTCCCGCTACTCATAAATAAAATTAAGACACACAATATAAGTGGTGTAATAATCCAAGTCGTAAACCTGACTGAAGGATTGTAATTTCCAATTACGTATGTATATATCTCTATGGTTCGAAATTGGTGTACGAATGTACCAAAATATTCACATTGGCATCGAGGAAGAATGGGGCACTTTTTGCGGTCCGAAACACATAAATTTGAAATGACTTATAAAACCTAAAGATCTATTGTTTAATTTTTTTCTATTCTATATGGCGATAATTTAAATTTCTAGTTTCTAAACACATACTCCGCGCACATTATGTGTATAAGATATTCCTTCAACTATAGAATTTTTTCTTCTAAAAACTCTGCAAATAATTTCAAAATTTTCATCGTGTATACTCTTCGCTACTGGAGATGAATTTGCAAAATATACTCTTGCTTACGATGACACTGATGATGTTGTTGAAAATTTAATCAACTTTAATGTAAGGACGTTAATAAACAGAACGTAAAGATAGAAGCATACGAGTACACAAAGCAAAAAGAACGACTACAGGATGAACTTATTTAAGTGTGGAATAACGGTAAAAAATAATACAAGTACATAAACTTCTGTAACAGTAAATGTAAGGATATATAAGAGTTAAGGTGGAAAAAAGAAGAAAATGAAGAAAATGCAACCGTACGTATGTAATATACTAACACCAGCAGTTCTTGTTACAGCAGAGCATAAAGGATAATTTAACTTAAATGTTAGGATTGATAATACATCGTCGTCGGATATAAGATGAGTGGTTTTTTTGTGCTGCTAACAACAAGAACTTTAACAAGATGCATGAATATTATGTAAGGCCAAAAGGAATACATGTGTTTTGAACTACTGTAGCTTAAAGTTTTTACATCATAAAGCCTGTAATGCTTTGACCGAAGAAAATTCTGAAAATAAAATCACATGGTACTTCGAAAAGATTTTGAAGAATAAATAAAGTCATAGAATAAGCAAAAGTTTCAGTGCTAGGTTAGGTTGGCAGGTAGTTTGCGTTCACAGACCAGATTGTCTATTTAGGACCCTACGATTGGTGTCTCACTTTTTCTGTTCAAGTACTATTTGATTACACTCTTATACATAGCCTGGCATACTATAACATGACAGATTTGGTCGTATTAAGACCTTAAGTAAAGGTCAAAGACCACTACTGGTTTATAAGTATGGACAAAGCAATGGAAAAAAGGACACGGGGGTGGGAAAATCTAGCCGTAAATGCCAAAAAACGACCAAAAAGAGTTAAAAGAAAATGATACCATGAGAGAACTGCTACACACATCAGTATGAATCGAGGTCAGATGGGTTACAGATTTTTTCAGAATTATTAATTGATCTAACTCTAGTACTGCATAACATACTTTGGAAGATATTGGTTATGACCATGCTTACCACACTTTTCTCAATGAATTTTATAGTTTCTAAGTGAAATAGTTTACAGCGGGGTACATATCTAACCTGAACATATCCTAAGCTTTTCAGACACCTTTTAGTCTCTATGAGTCACATCTTCTGAGAACAGAATTAATTAATTAAAGTAACGCATGTGGGTGAATACATCAAATATTTTTTCTATTGTAAGGAAATTTATCTCAACTCTTTTCTAAGAGCACACACAAATACACACACAATGCTTATATAAATAAAACTGAAATAGAATAATAACGTAATAATTTACATACAGAAGGAATACATCTGCATGAGTCCCATGGATCTAAAACACAATATGATTACATAGCACAATACTGTATGCAGCACATTATTATACTTCAAGTAGCTGTAGTGTTGCAAGCTTCCAATTTAGTAGAGAGTAGGAATGAGCAGGCATTGAAAAATTCCTTGTATCAACTAAGGTTTCAATATGATTTAATTAAATTCAGTTAGAAAATGAAAGAACACTCAAATAAAATAAGTTCCTTTGAAAAAGTTCTTTATATAGGATCCCTTTTAAAGCGCTCTCTATTTAAACTGAAATAAAGCCAAATGTGTGTAGAATATGACTGAAATTTGTATTCGTTTGAAAGATATATTGACTGATATAGTGGAGTATAACGTCATGGCTTTTCTATATGAAGCGCTTCCAAAATGTCAAATTTACTACGGCTCTGATGCATAAATCACACTGAGTTTGACCCGTGTCATGATTTGTGTTGACTTTGAATATCACAGGGACTTGCGGTTTATTCGCAAACACGTGCGGCACAAGGAAGCCCAGCAAGAAAAAGTCTAACGTGGTCAAATCACACAATCTCAATGGCCAGTTTATATCGGCTCCAGGTGAGCTGACTCTGCCGTCTAACGTGGCATGACCGTGTATACGAAGGGCCGTCCTGTCAAAATTACACATCACATTACATTATCGAATTCAGGTCAAAAAAAATGTTGGCAGTCATCGACCCACAGTACTTGTCCTTGATAAAGTTCAACGTCGTTCTTAGAGAAGTATAGTCCGATGACGAAGTTAGCCTAAAACCCATAACTTGAATTGACTTTTTCGAGATGCATTGGATGCTGTTGGATCTCATATGTATTGTTATCGTCTCAAATTCGGAAATTTTGTTTGTTCAGATCGCATAAATGACAACTAGTTTGACAGATTTAGTTTCAATATGATAACCTTTTTCAATGTTTGGAAGCCTCTGTTGAAAGACTATGTGTTAACTAACTTTTTATTTAATTTAATTTACTGTCTTGTAGATGTAAACTATACATATAAAATGTGTACAGCTAGTAGACACACTAGT
Source organism: Sarcophaga variegata (assembly GCA_932273835.1). Lineage (NCBI taxonomy): Eukaryota > Metazoa > Arthropoda > Insecta > Diptera > Sarcophagidae > Sarcophaga > Sarcophaga variegata. The sequence goes on along the minus strand of OW026358.1, from coordinate 117,179,278 downwards.
ACTAGTACCTGATAGATTTATGTTCATTTGTTGCGACAATAGTCAGGATGTCGCCGTGGTCTAGTAAGTAGTGTGTTGGCTTATTAGATGAAAGACCACGGTTCAAACCCCAGGTCAGATATCAAAACGAAATATGAAAAATATTTCTTCGGCGACTTCCTTTCAGCAGATTTCCGGCAAAAACTCTGAGAGTATATAAAATTGCCATGAAAAGTTTCTCGAAATCAACTTTAAACTGTAGGTTCCGCCACTCATGTATAAAATTAACGCACACAACATAAGTGGTGTGAGGAGCTAGGTCATAATCCTGACTAAAGGGTTGTAATGACCAATTATATATGTATGTTATGTATGTAGTCAGGATGTGGGCTTTGATGAACCTACCAAAGTAATTTCGGGGGAGCGAATAATTGGAAAGCATTTTTATGGTTGTTCAGTTGAAAACCTTTACTAAAAAACTTAAAATACAAGGAAATATAAAACATACACACTAAAGACGGTACGAAATTAGGCACAAAGCAAACATTAAATTACAAGAACAACACTACATAGAAAAAACCGAAGCGTTGCAATATGAATGACGCCGCCGTAGTCTAGTAGGTAGTTTGTTGGCTTGTAAGACGTGGATACACGGTTTAAACTCCAAGTCAAACATCTCCGACAAAACGAAATATAAAAAATATTTCTTCAGCGTCTCAGTAGATTTCTGGCAGAAAGTCTGAGAGTAAATAAAATTGTTATGTAAAGCATCTGAAAAATCTGTCGTTCGGTGTTGACTTTAAACTGAAGGTTCCGCCACTCATGTATAAAAGTAACACACACAACATAAGTGGTGTGAGAAACTAGGTTGTAATCCAGACCAAAGGACTGTAAAGACCAATTATGTATGTGTGCCAATGAGTCATGAGTAGTAATCAGTGAGTAGCCAAGCAGTAGTCATAGTGATTAATTAAAAAGCGTGACATTAAACACTGTGATGTTTTACACTGAGAGTTTTATTTTTGTAATTAACGGATCGTTACATATCGTTGTTAGCTTAGAGCTTTCAATAAAATTGCGTTGTTGTTTAAATAGATAAAAGACTTGAGGGTTCTAACAATAGAGGACAGACTTCTTTGGTTAGGCAGACAAAAGACAAGCCTCTTATCTGAAGAGTTGGTGTAGTAGACGTGGTTAATTGAATTGAAGTAAAAAAAATTTAAAAGATTTAGAAGATGTGCTTTTAGAGAGCACAAAAAGCAATGAAAACTCAAAAAGTTCCCTGTTGATTCCTTAAATCCTCATTTCTGTGTTACCGTTTTAAACAATACTGTATACCAAGATAGGGTATTAGTAAGTACATGCTGTATTAAACTGTACAACAACAATATATTGTTATCCATATATTATGATAACACTTTAACATCAACACAAGGATATAATAATACCTTTGCTTACCCATCTTATCATCAGTATTAGACGCTTAGGTTTTATTAAAATTATTTTTACAACACACCTACATTCTTTGCCTTCTTAAACCCGGTATTTGCTCATATCTTTTGTTTTTTATATTCGGCATTTATGATGGAAATTTGTGCTACTGTATCGAATTTCTTTGGCATTTGTCGTTAACAAAGTCTGTTACATCTACGGTAGAGTATCACTAGTAGCACTGGCAGGCAATAGCAATATAACAGTGCCAAAAACAAAAAGTATGTGTAAATATACTCCATTATGCTTGAAGCACTTTTGTGACAAGTACCGTTTTGTGAAAATGCATGAAAAGAAAAAACGAAATAAAAAAGAGCGACAAAAACTCCTACCCTACTCTGTAGACGTATAGTATCTGTTATGCTGTACAAACACACCTTCAACCTCCTTCACTTAACAACATCACTTTCAGTGAATTTGTATGTGGAAGCGTTTAGTTTCAAAGCCAATGAATTTACGAATGTACAGTGTATGGATAGGTGGTAGTATATAGACGTATATAAGGCTGTGTGTAAGAGTTCTGTTGATCATTTTTGAAATGTCATGTGCGAAAGGACTGCATGTATGTACTTCTGCTTCTATTAAGCGCGTTTCTTGCCTTTTTTGCATGCGCATCATTTTTACACATTCCGCCTTTAAAAAAGCAATGTACGGTGTCATGCAATTAAGCCAGGCTATGTGATACCATCATCAGATTATTTTCGATCAATTATGGAACATTTTTTAAGCTAACATGATAGAGTTTTGCATGATATTTTTGAGAAAAAATTTGATTTGTTAGTGGCGAAAGACTACACTTGAACTGTCTTTTTAAAATTTTGTGACTGTTATCGTCGGTTCAGTCTTTATGTCGTCGTTACTGGATAGATCTATCTGTCGCCAAGAACAGACGTATATCACGACGTGTATTCACTAAATATTTTCTAGAGCAGCCGGCAACATCGAAAAATCAGCTTCAGGGACGAACGACAGATTTTTGACAAGTTTTTCATGGCAATTTTATTTACTCGCAGTGTTGTTCCCAGAAATCTGCTGGGAGGCAGTTGCCGAAGAAATATTTTCTTCGTATTTCGTATTGTTGCAGATGTATGACCTGGGATTTGAACCATGGCGTGGCGTATAATAAGCCAACATACTACATACTAGACTACATATGCACATATTGTTTTATTTAAATATCAAGATTAGAAGCGATTGGTTAAAGATCCGATATTTATGGTGATGTAGTGTGTAAATGCCTCAATAAATGCAGCATATTTTTAAAAGTGGGGATATGACTTGGATTTGCATAAACTAAACTGATATATTGAAATCTGTAAGTAAATTTGTGTTCTTTTGTCTATTGTATGTCTTACAGATTGAATTTATATTCTGTATAAAAGTTTGTTAAACCGAGAATTGAATGAAACAAAAACATTTTAAACAAATGAAGAAAGGCAACATAATATGCGAAATACATTCATTTCATATTAAGCGTTAAGAGCAGCAATTCTAAAGATTTTTCGAAATACTGTTTGAATAGAAATTTAAGCAAAAAAGATATATAATGGTAACGAGATTGTAAACAATAAAAAGATATACTGGAGCAAAGGCAATCAAGTGCATTTGAATGATCATTTTACGGAAAGAAATTAAAGTTTAATAAAAAATTTGGAAAACAACTGAAGCATAAATGTAAGCATACTTATGTTGGCATATTAAACTCGAATACAATTATGTTGACGCTGTGGTCTAGTAGGTAGAATGTTGACTTATTGGACGCGAGGCTGCAGTTCAAAACCAAGGTCAGATGTCGAACAAAACGAAATATAAAAAATATATCTGTATAAAACCCTGAATGTTAAAATAAAATTGCAAAGAAAAAGAATCGCAAGAATCTGTCGTTGCAGAATGTATTATACAAGATATCGATGAAAATCTTCGATGATATCTCACACAAAATTTGTTCCTTTAATATTTACAGATAGAAAGTGTTTAAGGATACACCAGATACAAGAGATCGATGAATATAGTCGATAATATCTCACACACAATTTGTTTCATTTAGATTTACAAATAGGAAGTGTTTAAGGATACACCAGATACAGGAAATCGATGAAAATTTTCAATGATATCTCACATACATTTTGTTTCATTTAGATTTACAAATGGGAAGTGTTTAAAGATACACTAGATACAAGACATCGATGAATATATTCGATAATATCTCACACACAATTTGTTTCATTTAGATTTACAAATAGGAAGTGTTTAATGATACACAAGATACAGGAAATCGATAAAAATTTTCGCTGATATCTCACATACAATTTGTTTCATTTAGATTTACATATAGGAAGTGTCTAAAGACTGTAGTTAACGCCACTTACTGATAATATTAACACACACAGCATAAGTGGTGTGAAAACCTAGCTCGTAATCCCAAGGTCGCAAAGGGTGTAATGACCAATTGTGTATATATGTTTTAATTGAATTTCGCCCTTCGATCTCCTTTACAAGTGGTAGAGATAATAATCAGAGTACTTTAATCAGATAATACTTTTCTAATCCCACATTATATTGCATAAAATAGTCTATATTAAGAAGAAATGTCGTTTTTTCTTTGTTTTGTTTACAGAGTAAACACTTCGGAACTATTCTATCCACCCCACAGACATGTTCTAATATCAACAGCGGCCGTCTGGCAAGTTCATCCGTCTGCTCATTACAACCCCGATCCCCGACCCGGGATCTATTTCTTTTGCTGGTTGATTAAACTGTCATTAAAATTTTAATCTCGAATCAATCTCATATAAGTCATAAAAGATCTGTCCTGTTTAATTTTTTTCCATTTTGAATAAAAAACATATTGGGATGGCATAAACTCTCTCATGGATATTATAATAATACGGTTACTATGATCTCTCATTGTCCTAAATAAGAAACATCAAAAGCAACAAGAAAATTGTCAATAGGAAATCCATTTTTTTTTGTTTGTTTGTAGACATTTAAATTGGAAAGACTATAGTCTAGAAGGTACTACATTTTCTGATTAGACTTAGATCCATGGTTCAAACCCCAGGTCAGACAGATCCGACAAAAAAAAAAAAAATATAAAAAATATTTCTTCGGCAACTTCCTCTCAACAGATTACTGACTCAAATTCTGAGAGTAAATAATATTGCCATGAAATATTTCTGAAAAATCTGTCGTTCGGAGATGACTTTAAACTACCAGCCACTCATATGGCTCAACATAAGTAGGATGAGAAGCTGACAGTAGGGTTGTAATGACTAATAGTGTATGTACTCGTATGTAGATCTTTATGCTGCAACACACAGAACCCTTTAAAGCGCACTCAGCATACGTGAAGGAATACTTTTATCCTCTTTAATCCCCGTGCTTCTTTATGGCGCAGAAGAATGGAGACTATTAAGTACAAATGCAGCAGCTTTGAAAGTATTCGAGAGAAAAGTCGTAAGAGAGAAATACGTAAGATCTTCGATGCTGTGCGAGTTGGCAATGATTTCCGCATTCGATCCAAGAGTGAGCGGTAAGAGCTCTCCAACGACATGGAGGCTGTGTAGCGCATTAACATTAAGCGGCTGCGCTTGCTCGGCCATGTCGTTCTAATGGAGGAGAATGGTCCGGCGAGACAGGTAATTGATGAGGGAATTTGCGAAGTCGCCTTGTTTGAGTTGGAAGAGAGGCACCTATAAGGATGTGTTAAGCCAGTCCGACACCCGTTAATCGGGTTGTTAATGGCAAATTAAGTAAGTAAGTAATCCCCCAACCCAACATAGTTTGTATTTGTCTTAATTGAGCAAGAGAATTAATTGGACTACGTTGAAATATCCGTTGGTTTTATACTCACGATCAATTTGGCTCTCAGGTAGAATGTAAGTTACTTCTGCAAACATTTATTCTTTGAGTTTAAATCGATCAACTATAATTTAAGCTATAATCGTATTAGCAATAGTACTTCTGGTTGATATTGGTACTTTTCAATGAAAAAAGTACTGTAATACATAAAATAAAAATAAATTTCTAGAAAATAAATTCATTTCACTGTGTTGATATGTATATTTTTCAAAACAAAAACAAAATTCATCCCAAAATATGTGTGTAATTCGTTTACAAAGGAAAAAAAATTTTATTGGCCAAATATAAAGGCGCATACACATCCACACATTTATTCTCATACATCTGAATGCTTTTAAGTATTTCACAAACATGTGCAAAATTACAAGCAGGGGGTGAGTTTATGTAGTTAAGTGTTGAATTTTATTTGAGAAATATTATGAACAATTTTTTATTTTTCAAATGTTATTAAAATCCAGTTGTTGGTCAATTTAATGGTCATATGGCTTATAAAATGTGTGGAAAGAGAATTTTTCAAAAGAAAGGTTATAAAAACTATTTATTTTGATTATAATTACAAACAAGCAGAAGCGGTTTTGAAAAGGATTTTTTAGCCACATACATGGAAAGTTATTTATTTGAAATAAATAACAAAATAAAATAAAAATAAAAACTTTGGTTTATTTGTCGGTTAACGTTTGATAATAATTCTGTAACAACATTGAACTCTGAAAGGTGGCTTTGAGAATGGCAAAAATTTAAAAACGATTTTGTGTCTGGCTTTTTCCATTCCTATACGTAACTATTTACACAAATACTGTTCAAAATAATAATAATTTTTACAGTCATTTTATTATTTTTAATTTCACAAAACACTCAAGAAAAATTTAAATTCATTTGAAATTTCTGGTTACTATTTATGTCATTACCCTAAGAATACCTTTATGACAATTGAATAAATTTCTGTAAATGACGGTCACACCCTCCACTTTTTTCAGCTTTTATCTCGAATGATTGTAAAACACTTTCAAATGTTATTGTGCTGGTATCAATCGTGTGAATGGTGAACGGTGAGCAAATGTATAAAAAAAATCATGAATAAAGGAAGACAATCAATTGAACGTAATTGAGGCGTTAAATTTCATCGTTTTTCGTTTTTCTTCATTTTCTTATAAAATATTGTATGACCTAGAGGGAAGAGTTCGTAATTGGCTATTGCATAGCATCACCATAAAAAATGGAATGAAGGAAATGCAATAAGACATTATCTCCGGGTAAATTTTCACTTCAATCAACCATAATGAAAATAAATTGAAAGTTATTGGAGGACAAAAATACTAGAAAATAAAGTAAATGTTACAAATATAGACAGGAGTTCCTTATGGAATTCAGATAACCTTAGATTATTGTGGGTTCCACAAATAATATCAATGTAGCTGCACAAGGTAAATATTTAAAAGACATATCGTTATACGCAATGTTGATAAAGCTCTGGTTTTAGTCTATTAATCTAGATCTGGGAAAAACACAAAAGCATTCAACATAAGCCACATGACGAAGACGATAATAACGTAGGGGGTTTTTCAAGCTTATCCTGCCTACACATTTTTATAGAACAAGGTGATATCATGTCTACTTTGCTGAGTAGGTTCCTTAACAGTTGGCAACTGGTCCCAATTTTTATTGAAAAATAATCTTCAGCGATGAAGCCCAAAGTTGTCGGATGATACTAATCCACATAAGATCCACTAGTGTACAATGCAGAAGGGATGTATCTGCTACATAGATCATGCCACATTGGATATTTTGCATGAGTTATTTGTAGACACCATCATGTCACGTGAATGTGATGTGGACTGGCTGCCAACATCATACAATTCTTCAATCCAACTGCGTTAGATATTTTATTGTGAGGTTTTTTTAGTCACACGTATAACCAAATATGCCACAAACCACAGTGTTTCTGATTGACACTTTATTTATGTGCCAAAGTTATGGCAAATTTTATATTTTAGATGCGATTCACCTAGAGAAGCCGTGGCGAACATTTGAACGATGTTATATAAATAGAGGATGGTATTCATAACACTGGCAGTAGTTGTAATATCCCTCCATCCAAGCTCTGTGTACGTGTTCCTATGTGTCTGTATCTGATAATCACACACAAGGAAGATTATTACGCCGATATAGATTCTCGTCAAAGAACTCAGGCGTTTATTATTGGGATAGTGCCATAGAAGGTTGGCTTTCCAACATTTATTTGCAGCCGTCTGAAGTCAACGTAGTCTAGTAGGTACTGTGTTGGCTTGTTAAACGTGAGGCTACGGTGCAAACCACAGGTCAAATATCTCCAACACAACGCAGTATTAAAACATATTTCTTCGGTGACTTACTGCCAGCAAATTTCTGGCAAAAACTCTGAGAGTAAATTAAATGGCGATGAAAGGTTTTTCAGTAATCTGTCGCATGTAGTCGTCTTTCAGCTGTAGGTCCTGCCATTCATGTATAAAATTAACTCATACAACATACGTGGAGTTAGGAGCTAGGTCGTAATACTGACTAAACGGTTGTAATGATTAATTATACATGTATATATGTCTGTAATCTGCTATACGAAACTACTTCCTTGTCACGCCGAAAGTTTTTAGAGGAGTCCTGAATGTACATACCTTTAATGATTCGAATTATTTTCTATGGTTTACTTTTCCTGCTTTTTATGGAGCAATCCAATTGATGATAACGAAGCTTTAATTGCAATTAATGAAAAGCAGATACATAAACGTGGGTATCCCATTCTATAAAAGTGTACTTTTGTAATGCATATAGTGTTGACGTGATCTACGAAACTCGTCTTTGGCTAGAAATCTGGGTTTTCATTTCGCAATTATTTTCTTTCTAAAGTCTCCTTTGACTAGGGTATGTTGGCTTATTAGACGCGAGCCTGGGATCCTAACCCCAGCTCAGATAGCTCGAAGAAAACGAAATAAGAAATAATATTTCTTCGGTGCCATCCCCTCAGCAGTCTTCAGGCAAAAGTCTGCGAGTAAAATAAAATTGCCTTTAAAGGATTTTTTCCTTTTTAATACGACTGCGCTTTGCTGTGAATTTTTAGTGTCACTCAAATAATTTATTTGATTTAAATACTCCCAGTATTTTAATAATAAGTTCTATGTGTCAAACCTTACTGAAAAGTATATAAAACCTAAAATATTTCCCCATTGTGTTCTTTATTGCTTCGACATTTGCATTATGTTTTCATGCTTATGCTCCTGCATTTCATTGTTAAAAAAGTTGTACTCCCAACTGAATTGAAAAAATTCTGAAATCTGAAAGCTAAAGTTTTAATTACACGAATTTACCATTAGTTTGTTAAACTGTTGTGTTTCCCTTATTTTAGTTTTTAACCCCCAACTTTTGATGTTTTAGTTTACGCCGGATGTATAACTTTTATTTCTTTTTTTTTTAGTTTTACAGTATATTTGTACTTATGTGTCTGTGCGTAAAGTTTATTTTAAATTTCGCTTATTTATACCAAGAGGCTATGTTAACATTTCTGCTTTCTGAATTGTTTCATGTTACTCCCACTAGGCAGTTGTTAATACAGGGGTATCATTGGTGTAAGTTTGTTGGGAGTTTCACGCACAGCTGTAACAAAATAGTTGCATTTATTTATACACACACATGTAGATACCCTAGACAGACAGAAGGTAAACTTTTTCATGCATTAGTGTATGCATTTTGATGCCCTTTTATTTGGCTCCTGTTTGTATATAACAAAACAGAAAACTTAAGAGAAACTTAATTTATATCAGTTGTTTGGTTTTATCATATTTTTTATAGCCAATCTTTATTATTCTTTTTTTTTCTTTGTTACTCCAGCGCTGTTGTTTTCGTTTTTATTCCTGCAGTAGTGGTTATTAAAATACTAGCAATGTGCTGTGTATTCTACAATTACTACGATAGTTTTATTTTTCCATTTTTGTTTATATGTTTTACTCCATAGCTCTTCGATTTACGTACATAATTGCTATTGTTTCCAATACAACAAAGCTTTGTTATGTTTTATTTCATCAGTTACAAATTGATGAAGGTATCCTCTTCCTTAAATGTCGTCTCTTCTTGTTAGTAATTTTACTAGGGACACTAGGTTCACTTTTCATTCATAAAATTCACCGTAGTCTAGTAAGTAGTGTGTTGGCTTATTACACGTGAGACTACGGTTCAAACCCCAGGTCAGACATCTCCAACAAAACAGAAAAAAAAAGAATATTTCTTGTCTGAATTTCTCACACCAGATTTCTGACAAAAACTCGGAGAGCAAATAAAATTGCCATGAAAGTTTCTCAAAAAAATGTTTCGTTCGGAGTCGACTTTAAACTGTAGGTCCCCTGCCCATCACGTAAAATTTTAACACACACAACATAAGTGGTGTGACATGCTAAGTGGTAATCCTGACTGGAGGATTGTAATGACCAATTATGTCTGGCGCCTAATTGGCTCCCTATAACTTATGACTCAATATTCTTAATTCTATAACTCTCAGTAGTGTAACAATGGCATTAGATTCTAGTTTTGTAAGTTACATGGAGAGTTAGGTAGAAAACAACTAGTTGTGTCCCATAGGCGCTCACTATTATCCTAAGCCTCTGTGGTATGGATTTAGAACGCAATACCTCGCATTGCAGCATTGAGCCTCCAGGCTTCTCACTAACAGTTCCCCATCGCACTACTGTATGAATCTAGCTAGTAATTTTCTTCTTATCACTTCATTAGAAGTATTCAAATATGTAAGGTTTTCAGAAAAGGTTAGGCAAAGCTGGCGAACACTTCTTGGAGGAAAAAGTTCCACTTTGATCGGCATTTCGGTCTATTGTGGTATCACAATCAATAATCAACCCCAGAATCAAAAATTTCCTTGAGAAAACCCAACCGTCTCCAACTAAATTTTTCTACTGCAGCAGTCTTTATGTTTGGAAGCTCGGTCCAGGAAAAAAGAAAGGTCACAAACCTCCTTCTTCTTATTATGACAAGAACAGAGCACTGACACATGAGATGAAACACAGTCTCTTCTCTTTCTTAGATCCACAGTACCAGGAGAAGTCATTTGCCGGAATGGAATGCTTTTGGCATGCCCGTTTCAAAGAACAGTATCCTTTGAAAACCACAGTTGAGAATCGTTAATGCGCGATGGATGAATATTCGAATTAAGGACAGAAGTGAGTGGGTCGTCTTGGTGTCCCGCCGAGTCTAGCAATATTGCAATATTTTTGGTAACGAGATTGAGCCTTCTTATACAACTAGTGAATAATATCCAACTTAACTGAAGCAATCGGAATACATATGCCTAGTAACATGTCGGAGATTGTAAGCTCCGTAGTGGTCCTGGTCAGCAATGCAATTCCCAACGATATCCCTATGTTTCATGTCCAATAGTTATCTTTTAAAAGGACGAAATTATATTCTTTAAATACTTAACCTTGCCTGTTAGAGTATTGCGCCGCTTTAAAATAGCCATGACCTCTGCCTGGAAAACACTGCCGTGGTCAAGCAGCCAATAAAAAACTTGAATATCAGCACCGTAAACAGATATACCACAGCCCACTCTCTTACTCATCTTTGAACGATGAGCACAAAGCTTTAGAATCCCATTAAGAAGCTTAGAGTCTTTAGGTCAGGAATTCCTAGATTGTGTCCTGAAATCAAATATTCTGTTCTGAAAATTATAGGACATCATATAATCGGATCGGATGTGTCTATGTTTTCCCTGTACAGCAGCATATCCAAAGACAAGGTTGGGACTGGATTTGTCTGCATACAGACTTACAGCCACCAACACAGCTCTCTTGTTTAATACGAGGTCAGAATAAAGCCAATTCAGCATAGAAAATAATGCCTAGTTTAGAGTATAAAAGAGCGCACTGGTGATAAGAATAGGCGATTGCATGCGTACTGTGTCTATCAGTCAGTAGTGGAACAACACGGCTCGATATATCCACGATGTGATGGTTGGTCTAAAACCATATATCGTATACGACAACGATTCCAGTGGCTCCATATTGACTGTACATTTCCCTGAACCATTCAAATGATAATTTGTTGAAGTGAAGACTAGAAAAAAATATCTTTCTCAGAAACTTAACATTTTCTGGTCTTAGATGTTGCTGAAAAGTTTGGCACATACCGTTCGATATCCGAGTTTACAACCAAGAACTTGCCTCTATTCCGAATTATGTTGCAATTCTGTAATATTCCTCTTTTCGAATTTTTTTTTGGACCAGTGTCCTTAATTTCTAGATTTATCAAAAAGAAGGTGAGAAGAAAAATGTATTTTAGAATGAATATCTGTATCTATTAATTATCACTGAGAGGAACTAGTATGCATAGTTATTAGTGCCTTGTCTAATAGTCTGCGTTTTATGAATTCGTTCCCTTCCTAATGAGGCTCGATACCATTGTACCAAGAATACATGGAAATACAATATTTGGCGATTGCTGGGGGCTTAATTGCTTACTGCATACTATTATGAACCGACAGAAAATTTGCGGTAACAGTCTCAGCTCACTATAATAATTTTTCTTTTATTTTAAATTTGCAATTGAGTGAACTTAATTATAAACTACGAGTGTGTTGTTCAGATAAGCCCTATTAATGTCACATGTTACACGATATATAAAAGAACAAAATATAAAAATTCGATTCTTTACAAAGTGCAATGAATTCTGTAATGTATTGTTTTAAATTTTAAAAATGAGTATTTGTTGAACAGAAAAAAAATCCATAATAGAAATAAAACACAATTACCACGTTGTCACCATAGACAGTGACTTGAGGGAATAAAAACTCAGTATTATACATCAAGAGTTGTATACAGCTTTTTTCTTAAGCCAAATACAAATACTTATCCATAAAATTCGCAATTATTAAGAAAATTATTCTGGTTTTCTTTTTAAATGTTGTTGAAGCCAGTTATTATTTGACTTTTTCTATTTGTTTAAACGTTAATAGCAGTTCATTTTACCAAAAAAAAAAGAAAAAAATATACCAAAACAAATCTCAGACACCATGACTCTGCTTATTTTAAGTTCCAACCGTAGTAAATATACAAAGAGAGCACAACGAGTGCTAATGAATAGATTTCTTAAAATATTTTCGTAACTGTGCCATAAAATAATGACAACCAAATTGGTAATCAGGGAAATTCCTTTTATTCCACATACAAAAGGAGAGCTAAGAGTGTCCAGGGTTGAATTGAAACGGTTCTACCTTTTCTTTTAAATGTTTGAGTGGCAAACATAATAAAAGTTTTTCGGGTATTGTTTTGTTTCCTACACTTTATAAAGAATAACAATTAATTTCATTTTGATTAGTATGAAACCGTTAATGACAAGAGTATAATTGTTTGTTTCTTGTTTAATATACATGGTTAGAGTGGCTGTCATCTTAAAAAACTTTGCTCGTTAATTGAAAATGTTTGAATGGTATGTGTAAGAATGGTGCTGTATTTTCCAAGCCTATCATCAATCATTAAGATTAGACTGTATCGAAGGTAGTATGTTGTGACTAGATCTTGTGTTGACATATCTTTCGTATTTACTTTTCTTACTAAAGCATGCATCTTCCAAAGCATTTCAAGCTATCTGGTTAACTAGATGGAAGTTACGTGTAAATTAAGCGTTTCATTCATTATTGCTTCAGTTCTATATTTTCAAAGCGTTTATTCCAGTATGTGCAAGCTTCTTTCAATAAGTTTAAAGATTATAAAATTATTTTTCAAACTTTTAAAGCGCAGTCATCAAAAGGACCCCCACATATGTACATACATAAATGGTCACCCTTCAGTCAGGATAACGACCTAGCTTCTTACTCAACCCATGTTGTATGTAATAATTTTGTCCGTGAGTGGCAAGACTTGACTTTAAAGACAACTTGGAACAACAGACTTATTAGTACTTTTTTCATGGTAATTTTTTTTGCTCCAAAATTTTTTTTTTTAGATTTCTGCTGAGAGGAAGTCGTCGAAGAAATATTTTTTATGTGTTGTTTTTTGTTCGAGTTGTCTGGCCTGGGGTTTGAACACGTCTAATAAGTCAACACATAACCAACTACACTACCTGTCAATGAATTTAATTTAGCTTTTTAATAAGACCAAAAAAAAAATACAATTAACATTGAATTTTTCATTCCTATTTTAATTTGTAAACACGTTTGAATAAAAATACAATTTTGAAAATATACGATAAATTAATTAAAAGGAATTTAAATAAATTTTCGTATGCTCTCAAGCAGAAAACAAAAGGAAAGAAAACATAAAATTCAAGCAAAAACTCGTTTTTTTTTATTCATCACTATCAGAGGAATAAAAATATTGTCAGTTTCCTTTAGAAATGTATTCTAAACTATAAGAAGATTTTATTTCCAAACTTTAAATAAAAATGGAAAAGAAAATTCTGTTATGATGTTACCTTTCTTTCCATGGTTGAGTGGAAAAACTCATTTAATCTAGGGCGCACTATTTGCGATTATTTTTTTCCTCTCTACCGTTGCATATAGATGATAAAGTTTAAAATCAATTCACTAAGAAAGGTTTACTTAATACACAATGCAGGAACTGAAAATTAATATTTTTTTTAAGGGAAACCCTAACCTTCATTCACAATTTGAAGAAATTTTCAAAAACAAAAAAAACTATAGAATGCTCAAACAAGAAAAGACTTATACAGTATAATTATTAATGTCACAACAATATTGAAGAGAAATTTTCACTTTTGTTTAGTTTTTGCACAAAGACAGCAAGAAAAAGTAAATAATATCTCACCACTGGCGGATCTCACTGTGTATTTCCCTTCAATAGCACACGTGAATCGTTTCTTCATTAAATTCAAGGAAATAAAATTTACAAACGATTCTACCAACTACAATTTATATTGGAGGTAATTTTTTCGTCTCTATTGACAGAAATTTCTGAATTTTTAGAGCTCCAAAATGGTTAACTAGATCCTCACTAGTCTACGCTAAATTCCGCCCAAGTAATTTGCCTCTGATTCTGGTTTTACTTTTTCGTGTGATTGCCAAATTCAGAGGCAACATTAGAATGTCTCGTCAGCTCCTAAAAAGATATTCGGAAATTACTAATCAAGATAAAAGTCTTTCTTCGGAGGCTAAACTGAATAAGCGTCCAATACATCCCGATAAACTCACTGCTTAGTGTGGATGGTTCTCGTCATATGTGCGTATTTATTTGAGAACGACTATGGGCAAGCAATAACTATAAACAACAAGGACTTTAGCTTGATTAGTACCAACGTCATTGTGGTCTCCGACACAACATAGCAACACGCCACATAGCTCATTCTTTCTTTGCAATTCATTTCTCCGTTCCACAATCTTTTTTCTTCTGCTGGCAAAATAATTAAAATGACGTGTGGCCAATATAACATGCCGTACAAATAATCAAAACTGAAGTGCTATAAAAATGAAAAGTTAATCCATATGCAATAGAAATTCGAAATAATTGTTTCATTAAAACTAAAAATGGTGACCCTTTCCTAAGCACTTAATATTTTATTTTCGGAAACGAAAAAAAGTAATAAAGTTTCTCGTTGTACGTGCATTTCAATTTATTTTTTCTAATTCCTAGCGTTTTAATTTCCCTTGCATTTTAAACACGACATTAAAATTCTTTTTTGTGGTCTATGTACACGAGGTGACACAAAAGTAAGACGATAATGTGAATTTTATATGATTTTGTTAGAAATGAGTGTAGTGAGTTATGGTTTCTTCTGAATAGATTGACACCTCAGAAAAGATATCATCAGTGACAATGAACAGCATGGGGCGGTATTAATATTATAGGCTACCCTCTGCTGGATCGGATGCAATGTAG
Organism: Sarcophaga variegata; assembly: GCA_932273835.1. Lineage (NCBI taxonomy): Eukaryota > Metazoa > Arthropoda > Insecta > Diptera > Sarcophagidae > Sarcophaga > Sarcophaga variegata. The sequence goes on along the minus strand of OW026358.1, from coordinate 117,164,084 downwards.
AAATTCCCGATAATGGGCAAGCAGACGAATTTGCGAGGAGGAGACTGGGGAGAAGGCGGCGAAGTGGCGAAATCTGTCAGGGCAATCTGTCTTGGTGAAGACACTATATTGGGATATCCTATAAATTTTGATAGGAATGTAATGAATTATATGGTGTCGGCAATCAACAGCAAGATTTCGTAGTAAAACATGACTCCTTTTGAATCATGCTTAAAGTCAGTTTGAAAGATTATGAAATTTTGTGATCGATTTGAGTACCAAGTAAGGATAGCATTCTTGAATTGTTGTCAAGTCAAGCGAGAAGTATCGAGACAGATACAGATACCGACTAATAAGTGGACAGTTGTTCTGTAGTCTCATCGGAAAAAGTTTGTAGATACACTAAGTGCTCCCACCTGCCTATGCATTATCTTATGAGTCCTGGAAATACATTGACAGAGAAGTATCCATTTTAGTATCCAGTTTAAGTAGTTCATTTCCTTTTGCTATTATAACATAGTTTACTTCGTTACAATGAACATCTGCTGATACACAATTGTGTGCATTAAGTTCTGTACATTTTTGTGGATTTATTCACTTGATGGCATTACTTTTCGTAACCCAGTGTAAGTTTTTCCACAGTCCTTTATGTTATGTTGTCTTAAGTATCCTTTTTTATTTATCGTTGCCTTGCAAGATATTGCCTGTATCCTTTGGAAGACGACTTATTTTCTTTTGTTTATTTGGTTGGTTGGTTTTTTTAATGTGGTTTTAACTTTTGCTTTTCCGTTTTTCATTCTTTATGCTACCAATTAATTAAGTCTGTAATCAGGCAATAAGTATCACATCTGTTACATACACACAACACAGTCAAGATTTCTATGCCACATTACCACAACCAACACCACTTTAGCAACTTTAACGAAGGCATTGTTATACGGATGGAAATGAAAGTTCTAAGAAGAGAAAGAAAAGGAAAAGTAACCAACTTTTTGTCGGTTAACAACTGCTAACAATAGCTAAAAAACAAAAACAGAATGGATTTTAATGCAGGCACCTACTTGTATTATCTTTAGCATGGGTTTTAGGAAGAAAAAGAACGTCAACAGTCGAAAAAATACTTGTTTTTTGCAAAGATTTATTTTTGATGATAATTTCGTTAAACACTTGTGCTAGTGTGCTTGTAGTGAATTAATAGTTAAAGACAAATTAATCATACACATACAGGGTCCCCATTTGTACAATATTCTCTACATACAAAAAAAATGAAGTTGCCGTGGTCTAGTAGGTAGTGTGTTGGCTTATTAGACAAAAAGCCAGGGTTCGAGTCCCAGGCCAGACATCAAAATAAAATACAAAAAGTATTTCTTCGCCGACTTCCTCTCAGCAGATTTCAGGCAAAGACTCTGAGAGTAAATAAAATTGCCAAGAAAAGTTTCTCCAAAATCTGTCGTTCGGAGTCGGCTTTAAACTGTAGGTCCCACCACTCATGTATAAATATTAAGGCACACAACATAAGTGGTGTGAGAAACTAGGACGTTGTACAATGGGTCAATTCGACCTCCGGGTACTGTACTTGCCTTAATTGACAAGTACACGTCCTCTAACCTAACCTAACCTACAAAAAAAAAAAAAATTTAAGGTTTTACGGAGTTTAAGACTCTATGATCTGTGAACTCACACAGTTATTGGTATAGGGTGGGCGATTTTAAACTTTAAATTAAAAATGCAATAAAACAAAAACTCTTTGAAATTGTGCCAAACTTATTTTTTTTTGTTGTGAGATACAATTGTTCCGGTTAAAAATTGTATATTTATTCATTCATAAGGAAGCCGCGGCTAATTTAAAAACCTACTAGAAATTAATCATATAGTTTTTATTTAATTGCGTTTGAAATATATTACTCATACGCACCATATTACATGTACTAGAATAGTTACTCTGAAAAGTATGCAATAAAAATGTTAGATTTAGCCATGTATGAAACTAATTGAATTAAATATCACTCATACGCCATACATTTAGTTGCCATTATGAATTTACATATTAAATATTAGCTTAAGTGTGAGTAAATACTTATAATGTGTGGGTGAGTTTAAATTTAAAAATGCAATAAAACAGAAATGGTTAGAAATCTTGCCGAATCTATTGTATTGTTTTTGTGAAGTACAATAGTACAATAATCCATTCCAATTAGAAATGGAATATTATTTCATTCACATGGCTGCCTCTTCTGACGTCACAGTAAATCAATCGCTCAGACCAAATTTAGTACACTTTTTCGAATGTATGGGGTCGCATCTTGGCAGTAGCATCACAAATGTTGGTCTTTAAATGCCTAATTGCCTCTCGTTTGTTGGCATAACATTTTTCTTTAAAGAAACATCACCATTTAGACTAATTTAACGGTCATCAAACGTTTGATGCAATAAATAGATTGTGGCATGAGATGTGTGGTAAGTTCAACCATTCTGTTGAAAGTAAACATCGATCACATAGGTACCATGAATAACGGGTACAAAAAAATCGTTTATCATGGTGCGATAGGTGTCTTTTTTGACCGTAGTGGTTGAGGCGTATGCATTTTCAAAGCAATATGTGCCAATGATGCCTCCGCGCTACAAGCCACATCAAGCAGTCACTGGTAATGGCTTCTGTAAGACAACGTGTAGGTTTGCTGAGCCCCAAATATGATAAATTTACTGATCGACGTATTCACTAAGATGAAAATGAGCTTCTTACGAAAAGATGATTTTTTTTTGTCAAAATCGACATCATCGTGCAGTAACACGTTTGCACAATAAATCCCAACGTTGCTCAAGCGTAAATCGATTCGTTACCTTCAGTGGAGATAATATACTGAATTTTGTGACACAATAGAATGACATAAGTATTAACAGATTCGAATTAACCACTGTTTCAGATTTAAACCTGTAGATGTCGATACAACGACAGCATTTCTTGCTGTTATAGCAACAAATAAGGAAATCCATAAAATTGAAAAATTCAAACTGAAAGTTTAAAATCGTACAAAAAACATGTAAATTTAGAAAATAATAGCCTGGATGTTTTAAAAGGCATAATGTGGTATATAATCTTTACAGATAATGAAATTTTTTTAATAAATCTGAACCTGCATCGGTTATGTAGTTAAATACGTTAATCTTTACACAACACCATCTTTATTTTCGTAAATAGTAATAGAAAATGTGGAATTTGCGAATTAATTTGATGAAAATTTGTATTATTTTCCTGACATTTAATTAGCAAAACTGAGTTTCATTAAAATTTAAAAGATTGCTTAAAATATTAAATTCTAGAAATATTTCTTTCCAGCAAAATTGTTTTTTAAAATTTTGCTGACGTTGTCCATTCTTATATGCATGTATTTACAGAATTGCTTGTGAAGTTACTTTAGAGTTTTTATCTTTATTATGAGGGGTACTTATAAAGCTCTTTAATTTAAAATAATAAAACTTCTGTTATTTATTTTATGTCTGCACAAGTTGGTTTTCTTTTTGATGTTTGCAATTGTTTGTTTGTTCAAGACAACAACAGAAGACAGACAGCTTAGCTCAGATGATGTTGAAGATGGCGAAAAGCATAACATGACAGCAAAAAAACTGTTGACAATGACATATGAAAACATTAACAATTTAATTGCAGCATATGTCAGAATTGCTGACATTTTTAAAGACAAATTAAGCGTATCTTAAAACAAATAAAAGAAAAACCTACACTTGATATTTTGTTGTAATTTGTATTTCGAAAAAATTTATGCCGCCGTAGTCTAGTGTGTCGGCTTATTAGACGTGAGGCCACAATTCAAATTCCATATCAGAAATCTCCAACAAAACGAATTGAGAAAATATTTCTACTGCGACTCCTTTTCAGAAGATTTCTGGCAAAAACTCTGAGAATAAATAAAAAATTGCCATGAAAAGTTTCCCAAAAATATGTCGTTCGGAGTCGACTTTAAACTGTTTAGGTTCCTCCACTCATGTATAAAATTAACACACACAACATAAGTGGTGTTAGAAGCTAGGTCGTAATCCTCGCTGAAGCGTTGTAATGACCATATAATCATTTTTTTTTTTTTTTCAAAAAGAAACTTCCACTTCCACTTAACTAATAATAAGGTTTCAATACTTTTGGTGTAACATCATATTCACAGTATGTGCCCAGTAAATGTCAATATTTAAGGTAACTAAAGTAAAAAGTAAATGCTGGTTTAGTTAGGCTTTAACAAATCCTTTAATCTTTTGCTTTACAAAGAATATATCTTAAGACAACAAGAAAAATACACCAGAGAGCTAAACATGCACTTTAAATGGAGATTTGTAATCCTTTTATTTAGAGCTGAAAGCAACTGCCGCTAATGCTATTTTCGTTTATAAACAAGCCTTCACGCCCACATGAAATATGTTGCTTTTGTTGTCATGGCAAACACAATTATGTCGAAAGTGTGTCGAACTACCGTTGCAACACACTGCTGCAATTGATTTTATAACGTTACTGCTATTTTTACTTGCTCACATGCTGGTTGTAAAGAAAGAGACGACATGAAAAAAGTAAATTTTTTTAAAGCAGTTGTTGAGTAGGATGTTAAATTGGCATATGATCTAGAAAAAAGTGTAGTTTCAACAACTTTAGCAATAATGTTGTAAAATACTTCTATGCAGATTTTGTTTTAAATAAAAATCATTCATACCCGTAAATAATATACAAATATAAACTATTTAAACACAAAAGACTTTAAAAATGTTTATAAAAAAGAAAATGCTGGTTTAAATTTATTGTAACATTTTTTTTTAATTTTTATACGCCAAAATACAACATTTTGAATTCATTTTCTACTTTACTCTCCTGGAGCCCTAATTGAAATGTAACGCAATGGAAAGAAGATGGAAGACAATGTCTACTGGAAAGTTGTTGTTAGGGCTCTTGATAAGCGTAATGTTAGCGAACCTGTTACGATGTTCGTTACTGAACATGCATGCACTACACTTTTAGCCAACAAAAATAAATAAATACGTTTACCATATAGGTTAAAAGTATATGGTTATCCGGACGATGCACAGTGGTTCAAGAGCCCAATCTAGCTGGAAAAAAGTCATAACTTCTCTTCGGAAGCAGCTAGAAGTATGAAATTTTGAAGTTATGTATTTCCCATTGGAGGCATTATTTGCACCAAAAGTGGGCGTTGTAGGTAAAATGGGCGTGGCGTTGTAGGTAAAGAGGTAAATATAAAAATTTTTTAAATAACAAATTCTTTGTATGATTTTGTTTCCTTTTCAAAAATTAGTTTAAACGGCCTGCAGAAACGTGTAGATGATGGACATGGGTTTTCCCATATGATATCGTTACCGTACTTTAGCTGCAAAGGTACCAAGCAAATTGCAAACAAATATTCATCTGTTTTACAGGAATCATTTGAACTAAAGTTTTGCTTATAGGTTGAGTGCCCACTGCTACCATCACACCCCCATTTATAAATCAAAGTCAATTCCGTATAATTGAATTCCTCAATGACATCTTTTTGCAATTTTAAAATTCTACATGCAGTGTAATCAAGACACTTCTGCTATTACATCGGGTACCTTTATTAGGGAATAATGGGTAGCGCTTTTGTTTAACTTCCAAAATTCGATGATATGATGGGTATATATCCGCGTTACGAATCTTAGCACCAGTAAGCATAGCATTATAACTTGCTGTCGTATATTTTCCATCGATAAACAGACGTAATGCTTCTTCATCTGTGTACGGTACTGGTTCCTTAGATTGTGCATTAACAATTTTTCTAATTTTAGTTGGTCTCGTTAGAGATTCATTTATGTTCTTTAGAAGCGCGGCAGCATCCCTCTTGCCAGATTTATAAAGAGTAACGCCAGCAGCGAACGCTAGTTTCTCAGGTGAACATCCACTAACTAAAGTAGACACTTCCATACGCTTCCCGTTTTCAGATTTACCTGAAAAATTTGATCGAGGTCTGCCAAAATTTGGCGTTGACGGTTTCATCCCTAAATCCTCTGGTATTTTAAATACATTTTTAGAAGGAAGGAATATTTCTTACATCCTTTTGCTTTTATCCATCTTTCGTTAATTGAATACGTTAATCTCCGTACAGATAACTTAACTTTATTGCAATAATCTTCTGTTTTAATCTTCTGTAACCCACTCTTAGCAAAAAAAATAGCTAATGACAGTCTTTGCCCTTTCTTTGCTTTTCATTTCGGCAATCCACATGTTCTCTCCATTTTATGGGTATGTTATCTATATATGTATATAAAAAGTGTACCGGTAAATAATTGAAGCTGATTTTTTTCCATCTAAAGTGGACATTACACACATAAATAGGGCACAATTCATTTCACGGGAAACCACGGGAATCCTATTTACAAGTTACTCTAAAAACTATAAAATGCTAAATATTTACTACACAAACAACATATTATTTTACAGACAGAACATTTAAATTCGACATTTATTTATAACATAGCTAGAACATACCTGACATAATGCAGTATAAAAAAAAGAAAGTCAAAATATGCTATTGTTGGATGTTACGATCTGTTCAAAAGTAATGCTGTGAATCGACTGGCCTCTGATATCAACAGAGGCAATGCAATTGATCATTTTTCAAACATCATAACAAAGCAAATAAGAAAAAAAAAAAAATAAAAAAACCTGATATACAGTTATGAACAGTGGATAGTTATTTAACAATTACCAAACAAATTATGTAAACTTTGAAACATAAAAAATTGACTTTTTTCCAGCTAGATTGGGCTCTTGAACCACTGCGATGTGGCCATTACGATATCAGGCAATTTCGCAGACTTTTGAGATGTAACCAGTCTTTAAAGCTTACAACTGAGTAGTACTCATCGCGTGGTTTAGGTGTCAATCCTTGCAAAACAGAATTAATGCTTTTTTAACTTTTCTGCGTTAAATTTATTGTGTTTATAGCATTAGCTAGATTATTGGAGAGCATATTTTCAAACTAGAAAAATATGCGAAGACTGTATAAAAACTCAATAAATTTTGGTCGACAATATTAATATCCATTCAATTGTAGTAGGCATAATGACTGTAGCTGGTCAATAATATTTTTGGTAATACCATTAATCTTCTTAATAAAAATAAATTTACTATAATAAGTTCAGTATCACTAAAGCAGTTGCTACAGCACAAAGTAAAATTCGTGAAAATTTTGATATCAGCGCGTATATCGATATCCATATAATCCGATTAATAATAAAATTGCAGGCAATGCCTTACAACGTTTTTGCTGTTGAACTTGCACGATTTTTCAGTTGCATATTATTACATTTAATTGAAATGAAAGGCTAATAAAAAAAAATACTGATACTTTAGTATTAAAAATTCTTCATATTCTGGTACTAATTAATTCTTCAGTAATTGTCCGCCGCGTATGAATAATTTTCTGAATTAAATATTAAGTATACGCGCTGTAGTATAAAAAAGTACGTATTTTTTATTAATGAGTTTTTTTTATTTATTAATGTAAATGGTGTAAATATGTACATACATTTTGGGAATTGTGTTGTTTATTCCTTTGTTTTTACATAAATACATACGGACAATATTTTTCATTGCAATTTTATTCGCCAAACAATTATTTTTTCATATTTCGTTTTGTTAGAGTTGTCTGACCATGGCCTCACGTCTAATAAGCCAGCGCACTATCTACTAGACTACGGCTACCCTGGGAATAGACAATTAAAGAAATAAAGTTCACATAATTGATTTGCAGTATTTTTTTAACCAAAATAATGTGCAGTTTACTTGTTAAAATAACACGAATTAATATTTTTTAATACAATTTAAAACAAAATCTTTTCTTTTCTATTTAAAGACATTGACTAAGAAAAAGTCATGGCGTATTTTAACTCACAATATAAGATAATAGAAACTAATTGTCCACATAAATTACATAGAATTGTTGTAGGAAATAGTAAATATTTGTGTAGCATACTACTGTGTCACATCTATCCACAACAACTCATAACACAAAATAAAAATTCTACATCGTTTTCCTTTAGCCCTCTTATTTTAAATTCCTCTTGAGTACTTCTATTATATTCCGTGATGTTCTTGTGATTATTTTCTTACGCTTATTATGGCTTAACGCGTGATTTATGCACAAAACGTGCACTCTCAACGTGTCTAATTTAGGAGTAAGTACTGTTGTAGAATAATTTTTATATTTCTTCCATTTTATTGTAATTGTAGCTGCTGAATTATGGCTGTTAAATTTATTAATTGTGGTTTCGGGGCAATAATGAAAAAAAAAATTATTTTAAAATTAATTGATTTTAAACAGTTTGAGAATGCTGATGATATGAAGGAAGACAATTAAAAAACACCATCAAGATACTTAAAGAAGGTTGTTTATGTTACTGTCGGAAGTTTAAATTGGTACGTCAGGATTTCTAATTCTTTCCGTTTGTAATGGGTCTAAAAGCTATAGATCTATAGTAGAATAGAATGCCATACATCTGAGTAAAACACAACCATAATGGCAGCGATTATGTGATACAACCTCTGAACTGTGATGACAACTGAGAAAATAACTCTAACAACAGAGGAGAAAGAGTTGAACATGTAAATATTACAATCATACACACTTAATTGGTCATTACAACACTTCAGTCAGGATTACCATCTTGATTCCCAAACCACCCATGTTGTGTGTGTTAATTTTATTTATGAATGGCGGCGCTTTCAGTTTAAAGTCGACTCTGAATAATTGATTTTTAAAAAACTTTTCATGGCAATTCGAATTACTCTTAGTGTTTTTACCAATACCCTGAATCACTTACATACATTGATTTCGTTATGATTCTTCACCAGTATTCTGCCAATCTGTCATCGATAAATATGAAACTGAGAACGGCTTAAAGCATCCCTTAAACGTTTATAAAATTTCTAAATCCTACAAGGTATGCCTTAAGTGCATAACATTTATAACTACAAGCAATTGCAAGACTTATTCTGACACTGAAAAGTTGTTATTTTCCCTCAATATTTAATTATTATTATTTATTCAAGACGAAAAGATCTTCAAGCTAAACATTACCATTTTTTCAGATAGCCAGGCGGCTATCCGGACTATAATTTCAATGCAATGTACAGGTATAGTGTGTAAAGCTGACATACATATCAGCAGAAGATATATTGTCCATATCATATGGGTACCAGGGCACAGTGATATTCTGGGTAATTGTAGTGCTGATGAACTGGCCGGGCGGGTCACAACCATCGAACTCTTCGTTGAATTCTCGACTCTGGGAGAGGAGCGGCCTCGGATGCGGGTAGAATTGCGCGAAAAATCTGACTAAGACTGAATGAAAGGCGCACGATTAGTCTGCTTAAACCCCAGAGAGGCACGCTCAATATGATTGTTGGGGTAATTACGGGACATTGCATTATGGGTACGCCTTGCCACTGATTTCTGCAGAAGCTGCAGAGAAGAGGAAGAGACTGTCCTTTACCTGCTGGGTATAACATAACCGGCATATTGTCAAGGGGGAAGAAAGTACTTAAGCGCGTATTTTATGAATGATCTGGAGCAACTGTCACGGACTGAAAGTGGCAGTCGAAGTCGGTTCATGAGGAGCTCCTAGTGGATAGCGGAAAACTGTGTAGGTCCTATTTGGCCAAAGTGTATCCACACAACTCTCTTAGATGAACAGCCATCTCTACCTACCTACTTTTTTCTGATACTGTTGATACTATAAGAAATTCGTTCGGAAATATTTGGAATATTATCAATTAGCAGTCCACGAAATATCGAAGTAGCATATAATTTTGATTATCCAATGGCCTTTCTGCACAAAGATATTGTGAGTACCAGGGTGAGACTTATTGTTGTACTATTTGCAGTAAGCTTTCGCAAATCTTTCTTCAATCAATGTTTAAAGAACTTTTCTCTGAATTGTCAATTCATTCATCGAAAGCATAAATTAACTGAAATTGGGTACATACTGTGAGGACTATGGGACTAAATTTGAATACAAGAAGTTAAGTAAAACATAAAAGAAACCAATAGTTCCAAATAGAATATAGTCGAATATAGTAAAGAAACAATCCAATATATTTGTTATTAAAAATGGTTACTGAACTCCTAAAACTACAGTTGTGAGAGTGAAACAATCCTGTTCAAAATTGTTTTCCATTTGAAAAATTGCAATTTAGAAATCTTTTAATGTTTCCTACTCTCTTTGGCTTGATTATCATTGAATCTTTCCTTCCAATTTCATTTCTTATTTGGATTTTTATTCAAGTGTTGTTATATTAATTGTTGTTATTGTTGGTTTTTAAAGTATTTTTCCTTTCGACTGCACAAAACACAGTTGCACCGTATAAGTGTTGTTTGTATGTTTATATATAATAAATATAGAAAATTATTAAGCATAACGATGAGCCAAGAACAATAACAACAAAGCGAAAGGATAACAAAGAAAAGAACGGAAATAAAAGAGCGCGTTAGTTCAACGTTTATGAATTGCTCCGATTTCGTTATTATTTTTTATTCTGTTGTTTATTTTTTATATTTATTTTGTTTTGATTTTTCCTTTTCCTTTTTGCTGCAGAGTGTACTTTCGGTTCTTTATTTTGTACCTTCACGACAATGCCTTGTTAAGATATTGTAAAACAACCAGTATAAGTTCTGTTATTGGCAGTCTGTAAGAAATAATGAATAAAATGAAAGAAGAATTGTTGAATTTTCCTAAAACGGTTTCAGTTTTTCAACCACTACTGTTTGCCTAATCTTTCTCTTTCAAAAGCAATTACGAAAATCATACAATTTTTACATCAATGCAACTTTTTATCATTTGCTGCATTAAATAAGAGACAGAAAACTATTTCAGACTGTCTAGAGATTTGATATCTGATTTCTTATTTTTATTGTTTAATTGGCATTGCAAATTTGACCCAGGCATACATAGTTCAGCAAAAAAAATTAAATAAAAAGCAAGAAATTAGACGTGTTATGCTCGTATAATAAAATAACTGAAGCAGGTCAACTGTGTTTGCAAAGAATTTTCTCACCTTATAGAAAGATTCCCAGGAAGTTAATTTAATTGAAATTTTGGTTATGAATGCGTACGTAACATCCCCCACTATTTTAAAAGAAAAATAGCAAGATTGCTACTGTTAAAATTTAAACAAACTACGTCATTTGATTATATTTGTGTATTGGCTTACAATACGTGAGGTCTCGGTTCAAACGCTAGGTCAGACATCTCGTACAAAACGAAACATGAAAAAATATTTTTTCAACGACTTCCTCTCAGCAGATTTCTGGCAAAGACTCTGAGAGTAAATAAAAATTCCATGTAGTTTCTCTAACATCTGTCGTATGGTTTAACTAAAGAGAAAAAGAGAAGATTAAATGATATCGAGTTTGATTAGTACGGTTTTTATACAATGAAAGCGATCACATAATTAGCCTACCTGAGATACATATAGAGGCTCTAGTCCAATAGAATTATTTAAGTTTCGAGAAGTCGCCGTATTCTACTAGGTAGTGTGTTGACTTATTAGACGTAAGGCCACGGTTCAAACCCTAGGTCAGACATCAGAACGAAATATGAAAAATAGTTCTTCCTGACTAAAGCGTTGTAATGATCATTTATGTACATATTTATGTAAGTTTCAAGACATCGAGTTTTTAGTATTGATTTTTGGAGTTTACAAAAAAGAAGACGAATCTGAAAAAAATTGCTCATCGTTGTATCATTCAATTGTTTTCTGGGAGAGTATTTTTTTGCTTGACTCGATAAAATTTTGGTTGGTATAATTCGAAGGTCACCAGACGGGTTGTTAAGACGAACATCGCTGCGACTGTTAAATTTTTTGCAAAATAGTAGCGGACCATGATCCGTTCAACCTGTACGCAGTGTCGTATTATCTCAACATCTAAACTATGGTCCAATAGCTCAGCATGCCAAACTGTGTTAACATTTCTGTTCAGTAAAGTTTGAGCAATCATCGTGAATTGTTTAACAGTAGAAAAGCGCTGTAGGGTTGTAAACATTTAATTTTAAAAAACTTTTGTTTGCAAATTCGTCCAAACTTAATCATTTAAAAATAAGAAGTCGAAAAGCTTCTGTAAAGTTTTAGCCACTGTTTTCGTCACTGTATCTATGCCAAATGTGCAATACGTGCTAATATTTTGGACTGAATTTGTCTACGTAAATAGAATTCGATTTTAATAACCAACTTTTTTCATCTTTAATGCCTTTAACGGTAAAGTTTCTTATGAAACATTGTTTGAACTTAAGGGTCACTATGGCATTGGCGCCGTTGTCTGAATTTTTCGTAATTAAATTTATACGTTGTTGGTGCCATGTACTCTGCACCATGACATTACCAGACGGTGCCAGGAAAAATTGCATTTTATTTGGGTTTTGCAAAAAGCCGTGGTAGCAGGTTAAATTTTTAATAACAATTTTTTTCTCTCTTCATTACTTTTCTACCCAAAAATTGCAATACAGCACAACACATTTATGAAAAAGTCTTTGTACACATGCATACTAATATAAAAATGTGTATGAGGCAGGTATGAAATGAACTGCAGTTATTATTGAAAAGTGTGTGGCGTTAATTGGTCTGGGCACTATAGGTATGGCAGTACGAGTCGTAAAATGTATTGATTCAAGTGCCAAATAAATTCATTGCACACTCTCTACTTAAGCGGTAGATGCTTTAAAGTGTATCACTTTGAGTTTTGGTAAATCGTTGACTGTGGCATATTCGCGTATTCAAAAAGTATTTACAAAATTTTATGGCAAATTTCTCTTTTCTCCTCACAATTGCTTGTAGGGTAGTTTGTGTTAAGAATTTTCAATCTATTTACTTACTTATTTAATTGGTTATTACAATTCTTTAGTCCGAATTACGACCTAGCTTTCCAAACTACCAGCGTTGGATGGTTTAATTTTATCCCTGAGTGGTGAGCAGAAACACGAAATGAAAGGTTTATGAGAAACCTCCAATGGTATTTTTATTTACTTTTATTATTTATTTCATCATATTTTGATTTAGAGTTTGAACCGTGGCCTCACCTCTAATGAGCTAACACACAACCCACTAGACTACGGCGTCTAGTACAATTCAGTTCAAGCACTAATTTTTATTACAAAAGCGAAAAGGATATCGCCTTTCATTCAATACTCAATACAACGAATAATGCAAAAGAAAAGGAAACCAATTTATAAAGAAAAACTTAAAGTAACGTATAAAGTAATAAAAAAGGGAAAATTTACGCGATGCAAATTATTTGCAACTTTAGTTTATTTTATTGCAACACAATATAACATAGCAAAAAAATAAAACATCAACACTAAAATACAGCTTTAAAAGCAGCACTTTTGAGAAGCTGCAAATGATGAAAGGGAAGAATAAAATTATTATTCATTTTCTTTTTATTTTCGCAGTTAATCAAAAAGTTTGATGAAGTTTTAATTGTTACAGAAACATGGCTAAAAGGAACCTGTAACTTTGCCACAAATGAGTTTTTTCCTTAATGAAATGAAACAAAGAAAAATAAATATTTTAGCAATTAAGACAGAGTGTAATAAAAATTGAATATTGCATAATTAATTTGAAAATAAAATTTAAAACAAAAGAGGAGACACATTTGCTCATGATCTTGTCAATATACATGCACTGTTGGCCTTTGCAATGCTTTTGTCAGGTTTACAGCCTAGCGTTTTACACCACCTAATATGTGATTGTTTTACTTTAAACTCATTCGCTAATCTTATGCCTGAGCACTGCTGAGAGAGGATCGTGTAAAGAAGTATTTTCTTTCAATTCGTTTTTCTTTTCAAGATGAAATTTTTTCTTTTAAACTTGGATTCCAAAATTTTAATTAAAATTTTTCTTTCTATTCAAGCATTCTTCTGAGAGTGTTCTTGGCGTTTGCATTTAAAAGAGAAGTGTAAACTCGCTTGAACTGGAAAGATCCAAATTTCAAATGGAGAAAAGATTTTGGAAGTATATTCTTCCAATTGTTCGGGTTTTTATTTGTCAACAACATTTTTGTGTTTATCGCTTTTACAGCTGTCAGTTAACTTATGGATCGTTCTGATTGTCAGGATCAAGCATCAAAATATCAGGCAGTAAGCTGAGGTTAATAACGGGTCTTTTGACAGGACACTGTTAGTTCAGGGTGCACTTATTCTGAATGACAGTTGTCTCGAGGTGGACATGCATGTATATTCTGCGACAATAAGAATGAATAACCGGAACATAATTCTCGGAACATATCTATTGCTAGGTAGGGATCATCATTGTTAACATGACCAGCATACTGAAGTTTGTCAGGACAGTAGACTTAGAGGAGATATTATAGGGATACAATGTATGCTTGAGGGGCGTACAATGGATCATACTCTCGCAGTTCTAAAGAACCTCTTCATGACAATAACAATAGCGTATGTTTGTCGACTACTTAGTATAGGGAGAGTAATAGTACAATTTAAAAAATTATATGTGTATTGTAGAACAGTATTGATATTCACAAACACTATCACTGAAACATCAATGACATCAAAAATGGCTGTGAGATAAATACTACTAACTGCTATAAAATCTATTATCTCTCACTTTTATCTTATCAGGACTGAGTAGAATATACAGTACACTCGCAGAAACGTGAATTAATTTTTGCACAGGGTGTTCATGTTTTCGATTTTGTTGACTTGTCCGACTGGTTTTGTAAACTATGAGTTTTACGTAGATAGTGAATATAAATGATAAAATTCCTTGAAAATTCAGATTCACGTTTTATAATCAATGTAACTGAAAAGAATTCAAGTTTTTGGAAAGTTCACGTTTCTGGATATTCATGTTTTAATGAGTTCACTGTAAATTAAAATAACTTCAGGCATTCTGGAGACTTATGAAATCGCCGTGGTCTAGTAGGTAGTATGTTGGCTTATTACACGTGAGGTCTCGGTTCAAAGCCCAGGTCAGGCAGGTCTCCAACTAAACGAAATATGAAAAAATATTTTTTCGGCGACTTATTCTCAGCAGATTTCTAGCAAAAACTCTGAAAGTAAAATAAAATTGCCATGAAAAGTTTCTCATAAATCCGTCGTTCGGAGTCGACTTTAAACTGTAGCTCCCGCCACTCATGTATAAAAATTAACGCACACAACATAAGTGGTGTGAGAAACTGGGTCGTAATCCTGACTAAAGCGTTGTAATGACCAATTATGTATGTATGTACGTATGTATGTATGCTGGACACTGACCAACTGTAGTATTTATGAACTATCAAACATCGTATCGTTTTAGTGTTTTATTTTCTTTTATTATTTCTATAGAAACTATTAAATAAGAAAACAAAACAAAAACTTAAGATACTAGTGAATAAAATGATAACATATTCATATTCTCTTTTTAATAAATTGATGCCAAAGAAAAACATTTACACAAATGAAAAACTATTCCTTTCTTCTCTAGTTCTCTCATTTCATATTTTCAAGATAAAAATTTTACGAATTATTTCATTCATCTCGCAATATGAATGGTTTTGCTTCTGGGTGTCTAGCCCCCTGGGTTGCTATGGAAGTATTAAAAGAAAATCTAGTCAAAGTTTTATGAGTTTCTTAAGTAAATTATACCGAATCGAAACTGTCGCATTAGAAATTATTTTATGACACAATTTTTTTTTATTATTTTTATCTTTATATTCGCCTCGTTGCTGATATAATATGAATGTTTTACAAATTAAATGGAAACTAGTTCTTAAGAAAGTTTTTTGAGGATGAAAAAATAACCCAACAAAGATTTATTACTTCTGTTAAAATGTTTGACTGAATCAAGTGTTATTCATTTAAATTTCAGTCCTTGGTTTAAAAACATACACCAGGAACCTTCATCTGGACTTTAGATATGAGTTTTAAATAAATTCCTGCTAAATGGTTTGCTTGTCAATAATTTCTTCATACAAAATTTCCGAATTGCAGAATTTTATGATGATAATATTTTGCTGAAAGAAATTAGAAACTAAAAGTAGCAGAAATATTTTCTTTGCTATTTATTAGCTGAGGTTTTTACCAATCGAAAAAGTTAAGAAATGGTTCTACTCTGTGTTCTACGAAGAACTACATTCTTATTACTGTTTTTGGCTTAGAAAAGAACTTTTCCTTCTGAGTTGCAATAGAAATCCAAATGGAAAATCAATGAATTGAAAATAAATAAATTAAAAAAATTTTGTTAATGATTTATTAAGGTTTTGTGATTTGAATCGCTAATAAACTTTTCTTTTACATTAAATAATAAACATATTTAAAGTATTCAATCTCAACTGAAGAATATCATTTTAATACTTGGTGGGATAGCATGGTTACTGAAGTTATTAATATCACTTGAAGTTCATTTCCTCTTACCAAGGTGTCCCGAGAAACTAAATTACAATACAATATATCGAGTTCATTTGCTCGAAATTTAGCGAATTAAGATGATGCTAAGAAAAACTGTCACGTAGTAGATAAGTTTAGTAATGTAACCAACGCGTCACAATTAATTGATAGCTAGACACACAATATATCTGGGCCACTTAAAAGTTTAAATTAAAAAATGCAATTGAACTAAAAAGGATTGACATTTTGACAATTTTTTTTCTCTTGTGAATAACAATTGTTGCGGTTAGAAATGGAATATGATTTCATAAATACGGCTGCCGCGGCTGACCTCTCAGCGGCTTATTCGATCGGACCAATTATCGTGCACATTTTCGAGTGTATGAGGTCATAATGGCAACACGAATGTTGGGTTCAAATGCTC
The DNA here is from genome assembly GCA_932273835.1 of Sarcophaga variegata. Classification (NCBI taxonomy): domain Eukaryota; kingdom Metazoa; phylum Arthropoda; class Insecta; order Diptera; family Sarcophagidae; genus Sarcophaga; species Sarcophaga variegata. The sequence continues at coordinate 117,147,271 of OW026358.1, read as the reverse complement.
AATTGTCTCTAGTTTGTCGGCATAGCACTTTTCTTTGACGGCGCCCACAGAAAATAGTCCAACGGTATCAAATCGCGAACCTCACCGTTTCGGCTAATTAAATGGCATTCAAACATTTGACACAATAAATTAATGTGTGCTAAATTCAACCACCCCCTAGAAATTAGTGGTAAATTTGAAGTATTTAATGGAATTTGTAAAATATTACTCATACGCATCATATTACACGTACTAGAATATTTGATTTTATTATGTATGAATTGAATTAAATATCACTCATACGTCACATATGTACTTGTCATGAATGAATTTTACATATTAAATATGAGCATAATGTGAGTAAATATGATGAATGGATGGGCCATTTAAAAAGTTAAAATTTAAAAATGCAATAAAACAGAAACCGTTTGAAATTTTGCCCAATTTATCTTTTTGTTGTAAAGTACAATATTTCCGATTAGAAATGGAATATTGCTTCATTAATATGGCTGCCGTGGCTCTCGTGACTGGCCTCACAGTACCCTATTCTATGGACCAATTTTCGTTTGGCTAATTAAACGGCCATGAAGCGTTTGGCGCAATAAAACCATTGTGGTATGAAATGTGTGGAAGTTGCACCATCCTGTTGTAACAAAATATCGTTCACATCAAGCCCATAAATAGCGGCTACAAAATAATCGGTTATCATTGTGCGATAGGTGTCTCCGTTGACCGCAATGGTTGCGTCGTCCCTATTTTCAAAGAAATATGGGCAAATATATACTGGATTTTGTGATAGAATTGGATGACATAAGAATTGTCAGATTCGAAATAACCGATGGTTCCAATTTAAACCGATATATGGTCCGCCCGATACGATACAATGCAGCTATAAAAAACCTTAATAAAATAAATGAAAAGTAAGCATACAATTCGAAAAGTTCTCGCACTCTAAAACTAAAAAAGAATCAACAGACAAATCGATTTGAATGATATACTGCCAATAAAACATGAAAAAGATTAACTGCCAATGGGTGATAACATTTTTTCAACTGCTCTTTCCATGTATATCTACGAATATTATTCACGATTAAACTGCTATAGCAGAAACACAACTGAGCTGCTACTGCACACGACCATGTTAAGATTGTCAATTGGATGGTGTTGAATAAATGAAAACAAGGAAAAGATGGAATATTGAACAGAGGGTGGCGGGATGTAGGAAAGTAATGTACCAGTTACATATATGTTAAAAGGCTTTTATGGTTTGTTGGTAGAAATTGAAATTTGAATTCACAATACATTGCAATACTTAATCTGGCTGAAAACTTTCTTGGAAAAAAATTTTTTTTAAAAACTGCTGGCGTAAATAATCACAAGAAAATATTCAATATTTAGAGGGAAGTGGCGGTGTCCACAATTAGTAGGAATAATACATAAGGTATGTATGCGACTCAATAATTGTCAATTGGAGAAATGAGACACTCAAAGCAAAATGCTCATATTAAAGAGTTAACATGAACGATTCTCTGTATTCATGCACTTAGTAGGGATGAAAATATTGTTGTTTACTTACTTACTTAATTGGACATTACAACCGTTTAGTCAGGCTTATAACCTAGCTCCTCGAACTTTTCATATTAAGTGTGTTGATTTTATCCATGAGTGATAGAGCCTACCATTAAATGTCGACTCCGAACGATTGGTTTGAAAGACTTTTTATGACAATTTTGACTTTCAAAAGCTTTTGAGACAAAAATATATTTGTTATCTTATATATCGTTTCGGTCAGTATGTCTGAGTCAGGATATCTCGTCTTATAAGCCAACACTGTACCTACTAGACTACGATGGATTGCTGAAGCTAAAGCTGTGAATTTAGGTCTCATTACTTAAAAAAAATTTATTTTGGACGACCACAGGCAATATAGAATAGCTCACAAATATTTAGACGAACCAAGCTCAGAATGTTCAACGCATGTGCAAAATTCACCCTGTGCTACGGAAGTGAAACCTGGTTAGTATCGAACACCATTACTCAAAGACTACAGGTGTTCATCAACAAGTGTCGCAGAATCATAGGAAACATTGATGTCTTGAACCTTACCAATAAGAAATCCATAATAACGTAAATAAAAAATAGAAAACGGAGATGGATCGGCTATATTCTCTGAAAGAATACTGAGGGTATAACAAGAATATCGCTTATGTGGAATCCACAAGGTTCAAAAAGCCGTGGCCGGCCAAGGAACACCTGGAAACGTTCGATACTTCAAGATCTAGTACATGGTAAACTTACACGGAAAGACGCAAAATTAACAAACGAATAAGATTGAAATGCTTTGTAAAAGCCATATGCTCCCAAGAGGGGTAATGGACACAAAATTCTGCGAATGAAATTGTTTTATCAAAATAGCTGTTCTGTTTGAACCTATATTTTCATCGAAAAATAATATTCAGTGATGAGACCCATTTAAGAATGAGTAGGTAATTGAAAACACAAAATTGACGGACAACAGCAATCGGCATGATAGCCAAGAGCAAACGATACATTTCGGAAATTTCAGTGTTTGGTGTTGATTCTGGTATGGTTTCATCATTGGTCCATGAGCGACAGGGCGTACAGCTAAAAACCAACTCTAAACGATAGATTTCAGAGCTTTTGCCAGAAGATTGCTGATGCTACTCCTAAAGCAAATGTTGTGAAAGATTGATGTAATTTTCTTGATGTCATTTTCAGACTTAAATTTCCTCGAATTGTCTCAAAATTGGTTTAGTTTAAAAAGAAAAGTTTGCCATACATACAGAATAGTTTCAAACTAAATACTTGCCTTTGTAGCTTATGATATTAAAGTGGTGCATTAAGTCTAAATAACCAGAAATAATTGAGAAATATGCTTTTGATCGTCACCCTATTTAAAAACGCTGACATTCATAAAAACAGCAGTTAAACCTTAAATTCAAAGTAAATTTCAAACGAAACTCATTGGAATGAAAATGAAACAAAAAGTACAAAATTTTGTTTGATGATTGCGATAACAAGGGTAAAAACGGTTACATAAAAACTTTGCTCAAAAAAAAGGGTAATTTTTTATGCTCCATTGAGTTAGGCTTATTTAAAGGGGTTATCTGTTACGACTATTTGCCCAGGATGCGTTGACATCTTTTGAGGTTAATCGCCATAACCAGGCGTTGCTGAAGAATTTTTCTGTAGAAGAGTTGATAAAGACAGACAAGTTTATACTTTCATAAGACAAACACAAAGAAAGAAAAGATGCAAATAAAGTAACAGTAAATTAAAAGATGCCAATAGGTACTCTTTGTGTATTTAAAATTTTCTATACAAAAATGTTGATTAAAGTTAATGTAACAAGGTGAGTTTTTGGAATTTAGCAATTTTTTATTGAGAGTAGAAGATATAAATGCTTTATCAACATTTAGTTTAAGATTTTGCTAAGAATGGTATATACAAGCGGCTTAATACTTCTGAAACTTATCATATATTCAATTGAAAAAAGTATTTGTAGCTATGATAATGATAATTTCATTTTAAGTTGGGAGCTGAGGATTAACGGCGATGCACTGAGACCATTAGCCTCATGTTCGATGAAATCTCGCTTAGTTGCACAGTGCTTTGATCAGCTTCAACAACACGATATGGCGTATAAAGTTGTGGTATTCTGGCATCATTTCAGGATCGAAATGGCAACGAAATTAATAATGAACTGGCGAAGGACTCACTTCATTGGGGAAGGCTTCAAATATTTTATACAATCTTATCTTCATTGTTTCAAAAGGCAATGATTCAGCTGATCCCCGAAATGCAAATTGCAGCACTGCGAATAGCACAATTATGGAAATGGCTTTAAGGTAACGAAACGATTGTCCATAAAATAGTTAAGTGCTTAGTTAATAAATTTATAGTAACTTTAAATACCGAGCTATAAACACCACTAACCATTAGCGTTAAGGCCGAATAAATAAATCATAATCATGCCTGCATAATGTTAAAAACTGGTGGTTGTTGGGGTGAGAATAGGTTACTTCTGTGGTAAACGCTCTGCATTAAAAATTTCTTGCGTTTACAGGACGATACCCGTCGAGGAGATTGCTGCAATATCCGGAAGATACCGATTGATATCAACGCTCAACGCGAATGAACTTAGCAAGGTTTAAGCCTTGCAAGATTCAGCACCGTGTCAGGAACTGAAAAAAGAGAAGCGTTCACGATTTGGTAGAAAATGTCACCAAAGGAAGAAGACACATCAAAGCGATGGATAGCCATATGCTTCGAAGCTTTGTAACAAAATGTGGGTCACAAGACCGGACTGGCGAAATGGATTACTAGCAAATAGCTGTATGGCTTCAAACTGACCGAATAAGTTCAAAACACCGGAATACGTAAAGTTCGAGTAAGACAGATTCACCAAAGAACGTCGTTGAAAATTTAATTGCAGTGATGTGTCCATGGAACCCCCGTCAATTGTTCGCCGAAGACCTATCCGTGGAATGCTGGCCAACTGGTTGCTGAAGACCATTCATTGAAAACTCAACTGCAATGATATGCCCATGAAATGCTGGACAACTGTTCGCTAGGCCTAGAGAAAACACAGGCCTCTCTAGCAACAGGATCTGCAATGCTACTAACACGTGGTGGAGCAGATATTACAGGCAGCGGCCATTCAACTGTAAATAATGTAACGTGTGAGCGTAGCTCTCTGCACGATCACTTAACATTATACGCAATTGAGGATTCTGGAGGGCTCACACTGTCGAACAGTAGGGTGATGTTAGTCAGTCTAAGTAGCACGTACGTTAAAAAAAATCTGTTGGAATGTATTTTGGGGTCGTTATACATGTAGTGGTGAAAAAACTTGCTCAATGAGCTGCCACTAAGTGGTGCTAACAGTTTTTACCACGGCATTTTTTTATTGCACGGCACTAAACTGTTATCAGCTTAAATCGAAAATAGTATGAGAGTGTCTGGAAATACTGGCAGGGAATATGAGGTTAACCTTTGGGTCTCAGTTTATGTGGGAATACTGGGCAAAGAACATGCAGACGAGCTTTCGAACAGGGTTCAGACAGATATGACCAATGAAAGGGTAGCTGAAGAGGGGCAAAGGCACTTGGCAATCAAAACTTTGTAGGAAATGTGGAGTACTAGGTCATGCAACAGACTACCAGGGAATAAACCGAGGTTGATAACTGTCCTTTTGATAAGGCACTGTAGACGCAGAGTACGCATAGTAAGAATTGGGCTTTGTTACGAGCCCAACATGTACATTCTGTAATCATGAATCATTGGAACATATTCTTGGAACCTGTAAGGCATTATTGAATTCCAGAAGGAAACACCAGGCAGTACCTGGCAGCTCTCCACCATTATCTTGTTTTGGGACGAAGTCTTTCAATTTTCTTTTCGATTTGAAATTGCAAATGTTAAACTACGAGGTGATTAAAAGAACCCATTGCGCAACTCAGTATTAATGTCATGCAGTTAAACTGGCAATGTCGGTGCTTAAGTATGTATTTGCTATTTCTTTTGCCGCTAAAGAGAAAATAATATTCAAAGTACGAGAACGAGTTCAAAAGTTCACTGAACCCATTATTTATTCGTTCGTCTCAGTTGACATTTTTCTTACGTTTTTGTACTCAGTTGACGGAACTGGGCTCTTACAACAGCAACAGCAGTTTTAAGAAAAACAACAAAAACTGAGAACTCATAGAAAATATTAAAAGCGTTAAAGAAAATTAATCAAAAAGAAAATAGAAAGACATTAAAGAAGATTTACATTAAATGGCGCACAACTAAAACAGGCTGAAATTATGGCAAGGACATATTGCCTTTAGAGACTAACAACACTTTCCCACGCACATACACATAGAAATGGGACAATAAACATAAATTAGAGAACACACACAGACACGTACATATACTACATATTGTTTGTAAATTTCTAAACCAAAAGAGTGGAAAATAATTTGAAATTCCTCTTGTTGCCTAAGTTCACAACGTCACATATAACTTTAGGGCTGTTAAGACCGAGTACAAGGAGCGAGGCAGAACACATAGTGCAAAGTTTTCAAGAAATTGGGAATTTCAGGCCATAATGTTTTTAAAAGAAACACAACAACAATGAGTGTTGCAGAAATTATTTCTTACAACGTTTCTAGTTTCTGATGACATCTTTTTTTCAACACGCCCAAGAGTTTCAAATTGTTATTCAGATGAAATGCTTTCAACTGCATGTTCAGAATGAAAATATGCGGTCATGGCCGTGAAGGTAAATTGAAAGAAAATGTTTTCAAATTAAAATCTTCAAGTAGAAATAAAAAATGTGTGCAATACACATCAGATTCAAAGTCATAAAAGTATTTATGTTTGTGTGCATATTTAAATAGATTTTTCTTTTTTAGTGACATTTGGTAGCACAATAGTTGCATTTAGTAAAACCTGAGGTTATTTCAATATTTTAATTATTTAGAACCATTTTTCTCAAGCTACCTTTATCAAAGCTACGTTTTGTCAAGTACCACTGCATAGAGTCAGTTGAAAACTGACCACAATTTTGATTGAAAATCAATGTGGCCCATTTCTTGAAGAAAGGATACGTGAACCAATGAAATTCTCGAATACTGATCCAAATGTTATCCAGGAGTGTCCAATGCACTCCAAAAATATCAGAGTTTAGTGTTAATTTTGGGATGACTGGACCGATGACATCGTCCATATTTATTTGAAATTGCTATTCAACAGGTATGTAGGCCAAAGGGCATACATACATACATAATTGGTCGTAACAAACCTTCAGTCAGGTTTACTACCTAGCTTTTCAAACCACTTATGTCGTGTGTTTTATATTTTTAATACATAAGCGGGGGAACCTGTAGTTTAAAGTCCACTACGAACGACAAAATTTTTTGAGAAACTTTTCATGGTAATTTTATTTGCTCTCAGAGTTGGAGATGTGTGACCTGTGGTTTGAGCAGTGGCTTCACGTCTATTAAGCCAACACACTACATACTAGACTACAGAGAATTCACGTAAACACACAAAATTCTTCAATGTGAGCAATAGGAAATCAACTAACTCGGATTCTTCTGCATACTCTCTCGGACAACGGCGATGTGTTCGGCATACTTAGCCTTTCGGCAAACAGACTAAATAAATAACAACTAATTTGACTAATGTAGTTCAACTAAACGGCCGTTATCAACTGACAAAGTTCGAAGTCTCTATTGAGAGATCCATTACAGCTTTGATGTTGTGAATGGTTTTTTATGTTCGTGCCAACAATATTAAGAAGAAGAACTAATCAGGCGCCCAGGATGAAATATCCTTTATTAGATCAATATCTTGTCATAAACGGGGTCAGTCTGAATTTATTTCTTTAAATTCAGTGTAAAACTAAATTTTTTTCACTCTCTGAACTTTTGGTTTCATTGTAATACAGTTGAGCTGATAATTTAATAAAATTTAACGCCACTTAATGAAAAAATGGATTGTGTCTGCGATGTCTTTATTGTTTAATGATTAAGTGGTGATACGCACAACTTATTAATTGAGTAAAATTATTACAATTTGCCTTAATGGCCATTATGTAAAATAAAATTTCAATAACTTTTTTAAAACATTTAGTTTGATCACAGTCATAAAGTCATACTGTAAATTCAAAATGCAATTATACCTCCAACAATAAATTGCATTTACAAACGGATTTACATTTGCTACTGTTATATTCATAATCCAGAAAATTGTTCAACTATGGTCAGTAAATAGTTCTTTACTTAATCATTATTAGCTTATAACACACAATTGATAGACCAACTCATTCCCCATTACCTTCAAAATAGCTTGCATCATATTGTTACTAAAATGGAAAATCTATATAATGGTGTTTTGCTTTTATAAACAAAAGCTACAAAAACAATGAACTTGTTTACAAATTGTCGCACTGCGTAATATAAAAACAAACACCAGCATAAAAAATGATAAACAAGTTAAAAAATACAACAACAAACTCTAAAAGCATAAATGTAAACAAAATACACAAACAACAATAATAAAACCACGATGTTTACATTTACAGAGATCTCGAGAACGCGAAGCCACGAACATACGTATTTAAGAACATTCATCAGACTGTTTACGTTGCCATATAAAAGATAAAGCAAAGAAGGCGACGGGTTAGTAAAAGTTCAGTAAGTCTTGTGTGAAGACACCGTGTGTTTGAAGAGAGAAATCGTGGTTTGAATATCTCCGTTACAAAGATGTTTCGAACAATTGACTAGTAATTGTTATTGTTTATACAAAAAGTATAAATAGAGGAATAACAAACAAAGCAATTGTTGTTGTTTACATAAAGTTGTGAACAGTGGTACACAAAATTGTGCGAACAATAAAGAATTTAATTAAAACTGAACCAAAATATATTTTTATTTTATTTACAAATACGAGCTCATATTTTAAGCGTTTTTAAAAGATATAAACGTAACAATACAATAATTTTACAGATTATTATTTAATTTTTGTTCATTACCTTGCTGTCCTGCTAAAATTAATATTTGACTTAAATACATATATACATACGCAAAAATGCACATTCAAACATACATACATAGATAATTGGTCATTACAACCCTTCAGTCAGAATTAGGACCTAGCTTCTCACACCACTTATGTTGAGTGTGTGTATTAATTTTATACATGAGTGACAGAACCTACGGTTTAAAGTCGACGCCAAACGACAGATTTTTGAGAAACTTTTTCATGACAATTTAATTTACTTACAGTACTACAGTACCTACTCTCCTACAAGGATTTCGTGCAATATTATCAATGGATAATATACTGACCGAAACGTAAATTGAAGAGATCAGTCTCGAAATAATAAAAAACGCAAGCAAAACATACGTTTCAGTTTCTGGCCTCATTATGTGTTTGTCTTTCTCCCGCACTCCTTATGCTATTTTAAGATTCAATTAAAATAGAAAAAAAATATAAAACTTTTATAATGTCTCGCCATAAACTTTTGCTCAAATAGTATCGAAACGAATAAAAAAATTGTAGAAACAACTGCAATTATAGTTCTTTTGTTGCAATTGTAGTTCTTTTGTTTGTGAGAAGAGGAAAAAAATTAAAATAATTACAACAGGAAGGAAACAAACTTTAAATTGGTTGTCGTTAGGTACACTCGTAGAATATTTTTTTTTTATTTTGTTTTGTTTTGGATTTATTTTTGGTTTTCAATAAAACTTTTTTTAATATTATATTAAAAATAAAGTTGAGTAGTGAAGTAAACCAGTTGAAATTGAAATATTTTTGATAACAAAGAATTTATGTTTTCCGACTACTCATAAAAGAATAAAAAAAATTTTACGTTTCTTTTTACTTTTATAGAGAAATTTGATACTTTCCTTAGTTCATCTACGACTATATTATTATTTTACCCATAATGGCATACAGTGAGAGTATTATGAGTGTCTAAAATACGTATACAAGTGGTAGAAGCTCTTCATAGCAGGTCTTCTCACCTACAGTGAAGAAAACAATACAGGAAAAATTGTCAGGAGTTTAAATCGGAGAATCTCGGTGTCATTTTACATCGCCTTCACTTGAGATGACCATATCTTCAAATCGCTTTTGCAGAACGTAGCGCCGTCCTTGACATCCGGATTATTCAATTCTGTTCGAAAGGAGTTTGTAATCAATGACTTATAATGCTAGCTGTTGATTGATAGAGTAACAACTATGGAGGTTTTATATGTCTAAATAAAGAGTATAACTGTAATGTAATGATTTTAAATTGGAAAAATATGTCACGTGAAAATAAAATCGTTATTGTTTGGGTTCTTTCTTTATTAAATACCCAGACAACTCTAACTGTCTGGAATGTATTCCCTTTTTATTAGAATTTGTTTTGTGTTTTTTTGTTTTGCCACTTTGGAAATATATGAATGCGTTGCCTGTCGGTTTTGGATTGTTAAACAAAATATTAGTATAAAAATAGTAATACGTGTACGTATAAAATTGTTTGGTTATGTTTTAACTTTTGTTGCTACCTACTCCTGCTTTAACTGCTTTTGTTATCATTTCATTCCATTCAATTCTATTTTATTCCGTTCTATTATATTTCCATGTTGACGTTCATAAGCCTCGTTTAGTTTCCTGTTGTCTTTTACCACTCTTAACTATTATACGAGTTGTCATTTTATAGAAACTTTTATTCATATTTCATGCGTATTCATAGAAACACAACCTCGAAAGGGAAGAAGAAACACTATTCCCATGATTTATTCAATGTTCGAGGAAAATTATACGGTATTTCTTTTTATTGATGCATATCCATTGTAACTCCTCAAAAGTAATTTCCCAATTTTGAAAAGCTTTTTTGGTATATAATTGAACCAAAGAAGCTAAGTCTAGTTAATATGAATGCTTAGGCTTAATAATTGTAATGCTCAAAACGCCTGGAAGGATGTGTTGCGGCAGGCCGAAATCCGTTAATTGAGTTGTAAATGGCCAATTAAGTAGGTAAGTAAGTATGTATTTATTGCTGCTTTCGTCATATACATACATACTGTACGGTAAAGAGCGTTTTCCTTACCGGCAGCAATATAGAGCAACTTGGTAATTTAAAGTTGTTATCTATAAGCTGCTAAACTTATATTTTTAGGCACTACAAAAAAACTAAGTTACTGTAATAAAATTTGCGACCGTGTAAAATAAAAACACCCGATTTGTTTCACTTCAAGATTAACAATGCTTCATTAATTTTAAAAGTATTCTTTTCTACTTAAAATAACATTACTTATATATTTGAGCAAATTTAGACATATTCTTTACCAAAGGGCCACTGTTGTTGGTTTTCATTTAATTTATTTACATTGGTTCATTTTCTTACAAAAACAAATACATTTAGATAAATTTGAAATATTTTAAATTTTTTAAAAACAACAACAAAACAATATGATTTGAAGAAATAAGCAAAAATATAATTTATGATTACCAACGGGATATGCAACAAGAATATGAACAGTGGGCCACTTTGTAATAAAATATGATGAAAATACAGTGGTACAGAATAAGAAAAATGTAATGAAATTGAATTAAAAGAATAAAACAAAATTAAGTAAATAATAAAAATAAATGAATTAAATAATATTTATACGTTGACCCAACATGCCGGCCCCATTGAAAGGACACTTTCAAGATGAAATTAATAGAGCCAGTTTGTGGATAGGGCGACGTATAACTCCTTTAGCTGTTTTGATGTCTACCACTCTTACACGTTCATCTCTGCCATGTACCACGTTGATGATCTTGCCCATGAGCCATTTTTGTGGAGGTAAGTTATCTTCATAAATGAGAACCAGCGCACCAGTAGTGATGTTTTTATTGGAGACTGTCCACTTATTTCGGGTCTGGAGCTCATTTATATAGTCATGGGACCACTTCTTCCAAAATCGTTGCTTGATGGCACTTATTTGAGCCCAATGCTCTAAATGGTCGATTGGCTTTGATGAAACATCTCGTTCTGGCAATGCACGAAGAGCTGACCCAATGAGGAAATGGCCTGGTGTGAGAGCCTCAAAGTCACTTGGATCGGATGATAACGGTGAAATGGGCCTCGAGTTCAGGATAGCTTCAATGCCAACCATTGCTGTTGCGAGCTCTTCGTAAGTGAGCCGTGTGTTGGCCAGTGTTTTCGAGAGATGACCTTTTGCCGATTTAACAGCTGCTTCCCACAATCCGCCAAAATGAGGAGCTCTGGGGGGAATAAAACGGAAATTTATAAATTCATTACAACAAAACTTTATAATGGCATTTGAGTTGATGGGATTAAATAAAAACGATTTTAATTCTGCCAACTTCGAGTTTGCGCCGACAAAATTTGTTGCGTTGTCGCAGAAAATATCTGTGGGCAGACCTCTTCGACCAATTAGCCTTTTCAGAGCAGCAATAAAGGCATCTGTTGACAGATCCGAAACCACTTCAATGTGTACCGCCTTGGTTGCAAGACAAACAAAAACGGCAATGTAGGTTTTATACGGAATCTTCCCTCGTATACGATAATATGTGTTGACTGGACCACAAAAATCTACAGCACATCGGGCGAATGGTCTACCAGGGTTGAGCCGTTCTACTGGTAAGTTTCCCATCATTTGTTGGAGCAATTTTGGCCTATAACGAATGCATTGGACGCATGAGTTGACAATTTGACGACAAAGGTTTCGGGAATTGATGATCCAAAATTGTTGACGAATAAGCGACATTAGAGCCTTTGGTCCAGCGTGATAGTTACTAATATGGATATGACGTATATAGCAATTGACGAAATGATTTTTGGCGGGCAGTATGATAGGGTGTTTCTGACCTTCAGAAATTGCAGCATACTCTAATCGACCACCGACCTTGAGCAAATTAAAGCCACTTGAAGCATCTACAAAGGGGTTGAGACACTTGAGAGCACCTTGCGGATCTTTTTTCTTTACGGCTCGTGTTATGTCATCTTGAAAATAGAGCTTCTGTATGTTGAAAACTATGCGAAGTAAGGCATCTTGGAGTTCTTGGGGTTGTAAAGAGTCAGTATTTAAAAGATTAGTTTTGTATTTTTGTGAAAAACGAAGCATCCACGCAACAACACGAATAATTTTCAAATATGAGCTGTATTTTTCAATTGATTTCAAGATGTAATTAGATTTAACCTCTAGACAAAGCGCCGTTTTACGTTTCTCTTTATTTATTTCGTCTTGAGCTTCTTTTGAAACTTCAGGAAACTTATTAGCTGGCCATTGGGACGAATTCGAAGAGAGAAATGAAGGGCCATTGAACCAGATAGATGAAGCAAGTTCTTGTAATGTTGAGCCGCGAGAAACGATATCTGCTGGATTACAATGCGTCGGTACATGTCGCCAAATACATCCATTCGTTAGATCTTGAATTTCAGATACTCTGTTGCCGACAAAAACGGATAAAGTTGATGAGTGCTGCTTGAGCCAATGGAGAACAATTTGCGAATCTGTCCAGAGGATTACCACGGGAATTTTGAAAACGAACAGTCTTTTAATTTTTGAATACAGCTTCGCAAGAAGTTGAGCTCCACACAATTCTAATTTGGGCAAAGATTTTCGTCTTGTAGGAGCAACTCTAGATTTTGCGGTGAGAAGGCGAACAGAAATATTTCCAAAAGAATCGGTGACACGAAGGTAAAAACAACAACCATAAGCGCGAATTGATGAGTCGCAAAAACCATGAAGTTGAATAGATTGAGCAGAGGCAGCAGGCAATAGCGAGGAATTTTAAGTGAAGACAACAGTTGAAGATCTGAGACAAAATTTTTCCAAGCTGTATGTATTTCTTGAGGAATAGACTCATCCCAACCAATTTTTAAAATCCACAATTCCTGCATAATTATTTTTGCTTTGATAATGAGCGGAGCCAAGAGTCCAAGCGGATCAAAGAGTGATGATGAAAGCGAAAGAATTGATCGTTTTGTGATTTTGTCATTCAACTGAGACTTAGGTGAAAACGAAAAGAGAAAAACATCCTTATTTTGATCCCAAGTGATACCAAGAGCATTCGTTATGGATGATTCATCAATATTTAAATCTTTAACAGTTGAGTCATTTCGAAAATCTTGATGGTTTGAGTGCCACTTATCAAGCTGGAAACAACCTCGAGATAACACTTCAGTAACTTCATTTTTCATCTGAGTGAGTTCTTTCAAAGTATCTGCGCCACCCAAAAAATCATCTACATAAAACGATGATTTGATGGTTTTAGAGCCAAGTTCAAATTCTTCTGAATATTGATCTGCGAGGTAATGAAGACTTCTAATGGCGAGATAAGGTGCAGCTGACATTCCATAAGTAACAGTATTGAGTTGGTATACTTGAACTTCCTCTTCTTCAGAATTTCTCCACAAAATATATTGAAACTTTCTGTCACATGGAGCGATAAGAACCTGACGGTACATTTTAACAATATCAGCCGTGATTGCGAAACGATAGAGACGAAAACGAAGCAGTATGTTGTACAACTCATCCTGTATTGTTGGGCCAATCATTAAAATATCATTAAGCGATTTATGGGAAGATGTTGCACATGAAGCGTCAAAGACCACTCTTAACTTTGTTGAAGTGCTATTGAGCTTGAAGACACAGTGGTGAGGGATGAAATAATGGGGCTCATGTAACCGAGGGTTGCGAACTAAACTCATGTGACCACATTTTTCATACTCTTCCATGAAAGCCACGTATTGCTTCTTTAAATCTTTGTCGCGAGCAAATCTTCTTTCTTGAGAAGCAAATCTTTTAAGAGCCATATTTTTCGATAGACCTAAAGAGTCGGGAGAATCTTTAAAGGGCAGCTTAACAACAATCCTACCCGTGGATTCACGGTACACGGTATCATCGAAAAACGTTTCACACTCGGATTGTTCTTGTGTTAGAACATTTGAGCCATTATCAACTTCTTCAATTTCCCACAAACGCTGTAGTTTAACATCAATTTCTTCTTCTAGTGACAGCATGCAGGAGCCGAACGTCTTGGGTTGATTCGAGTTGTATCTACCAGCAACAATCCATCCAAATAATGTTTTCTGTAATCTAGGTAAGTTAGGGCCAAGTTTAATTTGACCTACCGACAATATATCAAAAAAGGTTTCTGTACCAATGAGCAAATCAATCCGTTTGGATTTAAAGAACTCTTCATCTGCGAGCTGGGTGTTCGGTGGCAAATTCCAGGATGAGATATCAAGTTCGGGATCGGGTTGGTACGAAATGTGAGGAGTAATGCAAAACGAGAGCGAGACGTCAAATTCAGTGCAACGAGATTTTACATTTGTGGACGACTTGTATTTGGTTTTAGTGAAACTGTTTCCTATACCAGCGACTTCAGTAGTTTGTTTGGTACGAGGCAGATGCAATTTCTGAGAAAATTCATCAGTAATGAAATTCAATTGGGAGCAAGAATCCAACAAAGCGCGTCCCAATTGATAACGACCAGTAGAATCGCGAACTAAAACCATGGCAGTAGCAAGCAATACCTGTTCAGGTGAGGATTTTTCCATATGGCTGTGGACCGAGGCAGAAATTTCGTTCACGGCAGAGCGAGAAGTACTAGGAGTTGGTTCAGCGGCAGGAGACGAGGGCCTTGGCGGCTGAGGGCGGTGAAGTAAACTATGATGAGACCGAGAACAAATTTTGCATTTAAATGAGGATGAACAGCTATTAACTTGATGCCCTTTCGACAAGCAATTTATACAAAGACCAAGTCGTTTAATATTTTCGAACCGAGAAGCTACATCCATATCTTTGAAGCGAGAACAACGATTAATGGTATGATCGGGTTTTGAGCAAAGTGGACAAAAGTGTTTTGAGACCGAAAAAGTGTATCCAGGTTTAGAATTTTTAGATTTGGGCTTACCAGCTTGAACATCATTCTTACGAGCTTCTGAATGGGTGTGGCTGCTATCAATCGACTCCAAAAATTGACAACGCCTTTCCAGGACCTTGGAGCAATCGTCCCATGAGGGTAGCTTAGTGAAATCCAAAGAATCTTTCCATTTTCTACGGGTATCCTCATCCACCTTCTCCATTACAATGTGGATAAGCATGGAGTTAGCGATGTCACTTGGTGAGCCCAAAGATTGCAGGGAACTATACAAAGCGGAAACGTTATCAACAAGACTACGTAATTGAGCACAATTGTATTTGGACATGGCAGGAAGTTCGAAAAGAGTTGTGATATTTTCCATAAAAATTAATGAACTATTATCATAGCGCGCCTTAAGTCGTCCCAGGGCCTTTGGGTAGTTTTCGTTTGTAATTTGGAACGCTTTGACCGTTTCGAGAGCTTGGCCATGAAGGCAATTTAGCAAATGGTTAAATTTTTCAATATTTGAAAGACCAAACTCACGATCAATAACTTGGTTGAACGACGTTATAAAATTTTTGTACTCACTGTACTTACCACTAAATGTGGGCAATTTAAGTTGGGGCAATTTATGGTTTGAAACAGGGAAACAAATTGTGGAATCTGACATTGTTGTATTTTGAACATCTTCACCAAGCTGTGCCTGAATACTCAATTTAGCTGCTATATACAAATCCTCAATTTCGGGCCGACCGTTGTCTTCTGGATCATATTTCTCTATCTGGGTTTGAAAAGTTAAAATCTGCTTAAAGTAGGACTCCAAAATTCCCATGCGACATTTGAGTTCAGCAGGAGATAGCGTTCGTCCTTCACCCCTACCGTTGGCCTCAATTTGATTTTTTATGCGGCTAATACTCTTCTTTGTATTAGCCCGTTGTTGTTTAACTTCCTCCAAAGACATTACGAATTTAGGGGTTTAATGGAACCAATAAAATTTGTATAAAATTTGTTGTACCACAAAGAGCGCACAAAAACTGTCTTAATTTAATTTTTAATATTTGTTTCCCGAACAGAAAAATATTGTTTCTATTATTATATTATTGCGTCACAATTGAGTCACTTATCGTTTTCTTTTATTTTTAATTTTATTTAGTCTTGTCGAACTAAATTTATTCCTTTTTTTTCACGAATATTTAGCGTTTATTTGTCCACTTGTTTTTTTTTTTTTTATTATTACGGACCGCACAACGAAAGATCAACGAACAATTAGGAAAGTGCCCCACGTTGGGCGCCAAAATGTACGGTAAAGAGCGTTTTCCTTACCGGCAGCAATATAGAGCAACTTGGTAATTTAAAGTTGTTATCTATAAGCTGCTAAACTTATATTTTTAGGCACTACAAAAAAACTAAGTTACTGTAATAAAATTTGCGACCGTGTAAAATAAAAACACCCGATTTGTTTCACTTCAAGATTAACAATGCTTCATTAATTTTAAAAGTATTCTTTTCTACTTAAAATAACATTACTTATATATTTGAGCAAATTTAGACATATTCTTTACCAAAGGGCCACTGTTGTTGGTTTTCATTTAATTTATTTACATTGGTTCATTTTCTTACAAAAACAAATACATTTAGATAAATTTGAAATATTTTAAATTTTTTAAAAACAACAACAAAACAATATGATTTGAAGAAATAAGCAAAAATATAATTTATGATTACCAACGGGATATGCAACAAGAATATGAACAGTGGGCCACTTTGTAATAAAATATGATGAAAATACAGTGGTACAGAATAAGAAAAATGTAATGAAATTGAATTAAAAGAATAAAACAAAATTAAGTAAATAATAAAAATAAATGAATTAAATAATATTTATACGTTGACCCAACACATACATAATTGGTCATTACAACCCTTCAGTCAGGATTACGACCTAGTTTCTCACACCACTTATGTTGTGTGTGTTAATTTTATACATGAGTGGCGGGACCTACAGTTTAAAGTCGACTCCGAACGCAGATTTTTGAGAAACTTTTCATGGCAATTTTATTTACTCTCAGGAGCTTTTGCCAGAAATCTGCTGAGAGGAAGTCGCCGAAAAATACTTTTTGTATTTTATTTTGATGTCTGGCCTGGGGCTCGAACCCTGGCTTTTCGTATAATAATCCAACACACTACCTACTAGACCACGGCGACTTCGTCATATACTCAACATTTATTGGAAAAAAACTTCTTCATATGATGGTTTCTGGGCCAAGTACGGCTAAGCCCCTGTTGTGCGCAAAATTAGAGAATGTAAAATGGTGATGGATTGGGAATACCTTGCGAAGGCCTCTAACCGACGTTACTAGAAACGTAATATACTAAGTGCCCAAGGCAGCCACTAAAAAGTGCAACCAAGTAATACCTGGCAGGCAGCAACAAGAGTTTCCAAAACCTAGAACGGTCTTGAAGATTGTAGCAAAATGGAACGGGTTCGGTTCGGAGCCCAATGCTTCTTATCAGACCAACAGATATTTATAGTACTACACCAATATTTTTCACAGAATACTCTGTTTCCATATAATGACAGATGGCAGCCCCATTTTCCTAGGGGTTGCTAAAATTGAATTGTTACCAGTTTAGCTGAAGGATTACTGAAACTGGGATAAAGCTAAAAATGAAATAAAATCTTTTTAAGAATTAAAATGAATATGCTTTGTGACAGCCTCACCAGGAGATGAATATGAAGGGGACAATGTTAAGTACCTGTCAAAGATGAATCTCTTAGGGATCTATCTGAAAACTCAGATCTGAAACTGAAATGTATTTTGAGGTCTGGGTTTTACGGTGGAGACTCTGTCGAATTAAGGAGGCTATTACTCTTTACTTATGCTACTAAAAGGAATTGTAAGATTAATAAGGGATCTCTAGCGATTCAACAATTAGGTGTGTATTGGTGAATGAGTTTGTAATGTTTTCGGAAGTTCATGTTTCCAGAGTATAAAAAAAGAATTAAATATAGGAATGATCCAGCTCATGGATTAGCCTGTAGATGAGTGCCCAGTAATAAGACAATAACAAAACATTATTTTAACATGGTTGAATTTGAAGCCCCCGTAGTCTGGTAGGTAGGATGTTGACTTATTAGACATGATGAGACGGTACAATTCCCAGGTGAGATATCTCCAAAAAAATGAAATATAACAGAAAAATTTCTACGAGGACTTTTCTCTCAGCAGATTTCTTTCAAAAACTCTGAGAGTAAATAAAATTGCCATGAAAAAGTTTTTAAAAAATCTGTCCCCTTTAAACTGGCGGGACTCACCACTCATGTATAAAAATAAAACTAATTATAAAATTACCAGACACAACATAAGTGGTGTGAGAAGCTAGGTCGTTATCCTGACTGAAGGGTTGTATTGGCGAATTATTCATGATTTGGAGTTGCTATAATTAGCTTCATTCGTTAATTTATACAAGGCAGTGGAATAGGATGATGGAGAAGGATTTAATACCAAATTCTACACATTTTTTATTAAATTTTATTTATTGATTTTGCTTTTAGACCATAAACTTTCCAAGGCACACAGCTAACAAGAAGGCAGAAATACCGACCATAAAAAACTTATAAACTATTTCAAGTATTAGTTTGAGCACTTAAAGTATGATTGCCCGAGTGTGTGATTGTTTTAATGTGTGTTTTACTTTATTTGGCATACTGTTCGGCCATCCCAAGATTTACAAACCCAAGTTGTTTTTAAACATCCAACAATTAAATAAAATCATAAAATTAATGGAATAGTAAAGTTTTTTAAATACAAGTTTACTTTATTTAACAATTTTATTATGGGACATATTTTTTTACTATTTTAGTCTCTTTTACGATGTAATATGTAATCTGCTTATATTATAGAAATATTATAAAAAAGGAAGCAAAATTAAAAAGGAAAGAAAGGAAAAGAGGAAAATAGAGAATAGAAAACGAAAACCCTTAAGGGATTTTGTTTTTCCCCTCTGTTTAGTTTATTGTTCTTGCCTTTTTAATGCTTAAACGAAAGACTTTGTTAAAAACGGATTTAATATAGTTCCCTGACCTTAAGTAAAACTATATTTGAGAGTGCCATTACAAAAACAAAACGCAAAAAGGTTTTGTTATGCACTTTAAATACTTTCAGTTTTTAATTTTTGTTTCTCAACTTTGTTACAAAAGAACTCAAAAGTGTTTTTTTTATTTTTGCGATAATTTTTCTATAGTTTACAAATGGGTCATAGAATTATTATTAAATAATCTTTATTATAAAGCAAAAAATGCTTATGCATACGCAGTAGTCATTGATAAAATAGAACTTAAAGAAATCGTTCATGCACCAAGCATGTGAACTGAGCGTCGCCTTATAACTGCTATAAGGATAATTATATGGAATCTGGACATCCTGGGCTAATTGGCACTAAAACAAACCATAGGATTAAAATATGGATTGATAGAAATTATTTGCAAACTTATGTCTATTAAAGGAACCAATAGAATTAATAACAAAAACGGCCAGTTCCTTTAGTGGAACGTTCGCCATCATGCCCAAATCTTCAAACGTTCTATCATCCGAAAACCTATGAAGTCTGTGCAGGAAACTCGCAATGATTCCGTTTCTTCCACATCAAGATGGCTAACTAAGCTTGTCAGCGGGACTTCCAATAGCACAGTGTGCCGTTAGAATGCAAATCGTTTTCTTGTCGAACCCAAGTGGTTCCCTGGCTCTCCCGCTGTCGACTACAGGACACAGCAGTATTGAAATTTGGCGACTAGTTTTATTAGACCACCCACGGTTTGTTGAAATCCATGCTGCAGGATTCCATTCCAATATGAAAAAATATTCCTGTAGAGGCGCTTATATCTTATACCGTCTCCTCCTTGGACATCTCCGATCTATTCCGTGGCAGTTCGTCTGCCTTTTTGTTTCCCGCTATCCTACAGCGGCCCGGAACTTATTAGAGGCTGGTGTTGTGTCAACACATACGCTGTAGGGAGTCCATGCAACTCCTTACGAAACTATGAAAAAAACCATTGTTTTTAAAAGGAGAGTAAAAAACAATTTATTTAAAGTATTCGTAATTCCTTGTCACAATTTGTGAATTCAACGTCAATAAAACTCTTCGTTTTTTAAAGCAAAGTCAAAATCATTTCTACTGCTTAGCTATTGCGTGTCCTATCAATGAAACCAAAATGTAGTCGTAAGGAGCCTGGTGAATACGGCTATTGGGCTAGTAGATCCCAATCGCATTCTTTGATTGTATCACCATGGAACATAAATCCATTCTTTAGTGCCTGTAACAACACGATGTAACACTGGTCTTCTATAGTGTCTTTAGAGCCAAGTTTGACAAGTGGTTTGTTTGCTCTCCATCTGTCTGTCATTCAACTCATTTGTCGCACGCTTTCTACACTTTTGCATCTTTCCCATAATTTTTAAACAGTCAGAAATTGCTTGTTGTACAATATTTCACATCTCTAATATTTGTTTCTGTCACAAAATGTAGTCTTCATTCAATATTGTTTGCAATTCTGCGTCTTCAAATTTATTTGGTGATCTTTTACGTTTTTTTTCTGACATCAAAATCGTTACCTCTAAAACCGTTTTCTGAATGTTTCTTCTGAGCATAATCACAAAAAAAAAAAAAAAAAATAATCATACTAAATTATCATAAAAATAATAAAGTAGTCTAGTAGGTAGTGTGTCGGCTTATTAGACGTAAGGCCACGGTTCAAACCCCAGGATAGACATCAAAACAAAATATGAAATAATTATGTCTTTGGTCAAATAAAATTGCCATAAAAAGTTTCTCAAAAAATCTGTCGTTCGTAGTCGACTTTAAACTGTAGATCCCGCCACTTATGTATAAAATTAACGCACTCAACATAACCTGACTGAAGGTTTGTAATGATCAGTTATGTATGTATGTATGGATAATAAATATTTACTATGAAGACATATTCCTATGAAGTCGTCGTAGTCTAATTGGTATTGAGTCGGCTTATTAGACCTTAGGGCATGGTTAAAACCCCAGGTCGGACATCTCGATCAAATCGAAATATTGAAAATATATCTTCGGAGGCTTCCTCTCAGCAGATTGATGGCAAAAACTCTGCGAGTATATAATATTCAAGTAACATCAAGAATCTCTCTTTTGGAATCGACTTTAATCTGTAGGTCCCGCCACTTAAGAATAAAATTATCACACCCAACTTAAGTGATATGAAAAGATAGGTAGTAATCCTAACTAAAGGGTTGTAATGCCCAATTAAATAAGTAAATAAAGGAAACATTTGTATCTTGGTGCTCACTTGATACCGGTACACCTATTATACCAATAAATTACTGTAAAAAATCCCACACCAATAAAATTTACAAAGACTGCAAAAAGCAGTGAAAAAAAACGAATAATATTTGGCCGCCCACTTAAGGAAAACTAATTTAAAAAACCATGTAACATGTACCAGTCTCTTCATAAGTTTTACAAGTACTGCGGTGACATAGATGTCTAACTTATGTATTCTATAAAATCAAAAGAAAAATACTTTACAATAAAAAATTCATGGCTTTCATGCATGCATTAATGGCCACTTTGTGTTAAATTTATTTATTTTATTTTTATTTTAGTGTTAACATGGTTTTGTGTTGTTGAAAAACAATAGAATTCTGCAGTTTTACTTTCAATTTAATTGGCAGCTTGTACAGTGTGGTTGTTAAAAAATCAGGTTAAATTCAAACTGCTAGAAAGAAAACATAATTAAATGAACCAACAAAGAAAAGTCTATGAATCTAAGAATTTATTTTTTATTTCTATTTTCTTGTACATGTAGTCTTATATTGTTTCAAGTCTTGTTGAGAAGTAAATAAACATTCACTGAATAAAAGCAATGATAGACACAGCCACCCATACTATTCTTATTATTCATGCAGTTAAATGGAGAAAAGTAACTCTTATTAACCCTTAGAATGTGTTTTAGGTAGTCGCCGTAGTCTGGCAGATAGTACGTTGGTTTAATAGACGTTATGACTCATTTCAACCCCCAGGTTCGATATCTATAACTAAACGAAATATGAAAAAATATTTCACACCCACAATATAAGCGGAGTGAAAATGTAGATCGTAATCCTGACTGAAGGTTTGTAATGACCAATTCTGTATGTTACGTATGTATGTATGTATGATCTGAGTCATGGGTTCCATATTGAGATCTACCATGTTAAAAATACTTTACCCTCTCGAAGGTTCGAACCGGGATTGCTTGGTCTTGTAGAGAAACAGTTCAACAACACCACCAGGGTCGTAAGAAATAAATTAAATCCTCCTCTGCTTATTCTTCCACTGGATTTCTTTGAATATTTGGAAGTCTATTTCGTTTAGGATTTCTTTAGAAATTTTACTTAAGAGCAGGCGATTTACTTACTGTATGGCCGAACCACTTCTATTTGATCCGTCAAATTATTAAATGAATTGAGTCCTTCTGTGCTGTGCAGCAGACATCAACATTTGATATGTTATTAGGCCAGAAAAGTTAAAATATTTTTCTCAAATAATGGTATCACGAGCTTGAGTAGAATGTATTTACCTTGCAACTAGATTTTTTGTTCGTTGCTGGCACTAATGCTATCAGTGGATTCAACAGTTATCGTAATTAAGCCACACAGATGGTAGAATAAATCTGGGATGAAACGTTGCTAACAATGAAACTATGGTACCATTACTGTTTACATACATTTATACATAATTGGACATTACAAGTCTTCACTCAGGGTTACGACCTAATTTCGTACGCCACCTATGCTGTGTGTATTAACTTTACACATGAGTGGTGGGACATACAGTTATAAAATCGATCCGGAACGACAGATTTTTGAGAAACTTTTCTGAGCAATTTTATTTACCCTCAGAGTTTTTGCCAGAAATCTGCTGAGAGGAAGTCGCCGAAAAAATATTTATTCATATTTCGTTTTGTTGGAGATTTCTGACCTGGGGTTTGAACCGAGGCATTAGGTCTAAGACCACAACACACTATCTATTAGCCTACGGCAACTCTATTGCTGTCTATTTCCACATTATTTTGGTTTTCGCTTTATTTTTCCTTAGTCCAGTGCTCTTTACTTCATTCGGCTTGATACCAAAAAGTGCGTGGTTATATTCGAACTGGAAGACTTTGCGTAATACCACACTGATGGTATGAAATTTAGTAGTTCGGAGAAATTAACTTTTTTATTTTGATTTTTTATAAATTTTATTGTAAAAATAATTTAATTTAATCTAACATAAATTTTAATATAAATTTAAAATAAATTTTAATTAAGCTTTATAGCATCTATGTGGGCGCCTATTATGATTTATATACATGTGATAATTAATTATGATTACTGTTGCTGGAAAAAACACACTTTTTAAGGCTTTTTAATTAATAAATAAAACTCATTCCTTAGCGATAAGAGACAATTTATTGTAATATTAACGCGATAATAACTGTGATAAGAATGTGTGATAACATGCACGAAATTTATACAAAAAATTTAAAAACTAGACATCAAGTGCCGGAGTGAGAACCACTTTGACATTTATTATCAGAATATGACTTGTTATGCATACGTTTAATTGAAATGTATGAGGGTTGTCTAGCTCACATATTTTTGTGTATGATTGTTTAGTTATGACATGAACTAAATAAACTATCAAAAAAGCTAGTCTTAAAGAACATGACATTTACAGTCTGTGAAATAATAAAACCAGAAATGTTTAGCAATTCACGAACACTCACACTAGAATTGGAATACAATAAAAAATCAAGCGTAAGTAGAAATGATTGATTCAGAAAAGGGCAGGTACTGTATTGTGCTATGAATAAAATTATTCAACACATACTTGCACGCAAATAATTACTTCCATTAACAAATAATTCCATGATTAAAACTTATGCTCATGCTCTAGCATATAAAGTATGATTGACTAAACAATTGTAACATGATTTCGACGACAATTCAAAAAAGACTCTAAAAAATCATTTGTTGACTGCAAAAAGCAGTGTACGACTTGTCCGAAGCTGTGTAGCTCTTTCAGTTCAGAAGCAACCAAAATCGAATAGTTACGGTGTTATGGACCCACCCATAAACAACGGACCACTGGGAACTGCTATTTGGGTTGTTTTTTTTTTTCTCATGAATCAGAGTGTTCGACATTTTCCAATTTAACTTTCATAAGTATTGCTGCAGTTGATATATGATTTTAGTCTGAACGAAAAACTGTTATACATTCTTCCATAATGCTACCATTAAAGCAAAGTAAATGCAAATGTTACTGAATGCAGTAATATGTGTGAGTGTTTGAATAAACGTGGAGCTGTACCTGTTGTTTTGTCCCGTATTAAGGACACTATCTTCTTAAATGGACAAATTGCGTGTTGCAATAATGAGACTGCTGTAATGCCCTTAGATGTTCTGGGCTACACGCACGCTGCGTAGAACAAATCAAATCAAATCCGTATTTCCTAGACCGCTGAAGCATTTTCATGCTTGATGTTGTGAACTGCAACTGTCCACATGAACTTGAAGTCATTAAGTTAGGTTAGGTTAGGTTAGAGGACGTGTACTTGTCAATTAAGACAAGTACAGTACCCGGAGGTCGAATTGACCCATTGTACAACGTCCTAGTTATGCTGTGTGTGTTAATTTTGTACATGAGTGGTGGGACCTACAGTTTAAATTCGACTCCGAACGACAGATTTTTATTTATTGAGAAACTTTTCATGGCAATTTTTATTTACTCTCAGAGTTTTTGCCAGAAATCTACTGAGAGGAAGTCACCGAAAAAATACTTTTTGTATTTTGTCTTTGATGCCTAGCCTGGGGCTCGAACCCAGGCTTTTGCGTCTAATAAGCCAACACACTACCTACTAGACTAACTCGCATTGATTACGTCTCTGCCCTTTGTACAAAACGCACGTCGCTACTACCGCCTTATATTAGGGTCTGAGCATTCTCTTCGTAAGCTTTCTATCCAGTCTTGGCAAGTTTAGTCCCCAAATCTTACCCACATCGGAAGCTGACAATGCAGTTCCTAATAGGACTGCCAATATAGAAAATTCGTCCGTGACTTCGGTGAACCTTCAACCTTTCTCCGACCAAACATTCCTTTAGGTTTTGAAACAAGAAATCGTCACTCGATGCAAAATTCGCCGATGTGGGAACAATTCTTGGATGTTTCCAATTTGTTCTCAAAACATACTTCGGCTCTAAGAGAGAAGATATTCTCAAAATATTGACTGGAGTTTTTGCAATAACAGCCTTATTATATCAACTGCGAGGCACCATTTACTGATCGGAACGAGGTATTGAGTTAATGGCACCTAAAGTATGAATACCATTTAAAACTTTAAT
Organism: Sarcophaga variegata; assembly: GCA_932273835.1. Classification (NCBI taxonomy): domain Eukaryota; kingdom Metazoa; phylum Arthropoda; class Insecta; order Diptera; family Sarcophagidae; genus Sarcophaga; species Sarcophaga variegata. The sequence continues at coordinate 117,121,502 of OW026358.1, read as the reverse complement.
TTAAAAAATGCAATTGAGCAAAAACGGTTTGAAATTTTGTCGAATTTTGTTTTGTTCTAAAGTATAATTGTTCCGGTTAGAAATGCAACGTTATTTCACTCATACTCAGTCATTTGACGCAATAAATCGATTGTGGCATGACGTGAGTTGTAGGTTGCACCATCCCGTTGAAACCAAGTATAGTACACATCAATACCATGAAGAGTGGTTATCATGGTGCGATAGGTGTCTCCATTGACCGTAATGGTTGAACCGTCCTCATTTTGAAAGAAATATAGGCCAAAGATGCCTCCACTTAACCAGACGCACCAAACAGTCACTCGTAATGGTTGTATTGGATTCTGTAATATCACGTGTCGATTTTCTGAGCTCCAAATACGGCAAATTTGCTTATTAAAACACGCACCAATATGAAAATGGGCTTCTTTCGAAAATAAGCGTTTTGTTTTTGGCAAAATCGACATCATCGTTCAGTTTCACGTTGGCCCAATAAATCCCAACGTTGCTCAAGGGTAAATCGATTTGTTACCTTCACTGAAGGTAAGTACTGAATTTTGTTACAGAACAGAATGGCATAAGTATTGCCAGATTAGAAATAACCGATGGTTCAAATTTAAACCGATAGATAGCTCAATTCCAGTGCGAGACTATACCCCAAATTTTTAAGTGCAAAGAATTATCGTTTTCCTTCGAAATAATTCTTATTTAATCTGTTCATTAAATAAAACTTGATTAAAAATAAGTACTTCGAATTGCTTGCTCTTGTTTTATATTTTCTTTGAAGCATGCAATGTTTAAATACATTTCGTAAAGTAAAGTATAAGAGAAAAAATGAATACAGAATTAGAAAACAAAAATTTAAAACGAAGCATGAAATACCGGCCAAAATAATTTATAAAAAAAAATTATAATCAGCACTTAAGCATAAACATCCCTTAACAGCGCCTAAAATAATACTTGAAATGCTTCTACGATGCTTATTAAAGCCATGATTTGTAAAAAATTACATGAAGTGAAAAAAATTCAAAGAATGTTAAAAGAAATGAACGAAAATATAAATAAAATAGAAAATGTGCCCCTAACCAATTGAAGAATTTAAGTCAAAAGGTCAACAGGTATAAAGAAAAGAAAAAAATTAAAAAAGGATTCATAATTTAAAAAAAGTTAAAAAGAAGCAAAAGTTAAAGACAACAACAATAACAATAAAAAAATGATTTTGTTGGGAAGATAGACATTAAAAATATATCCTTCAAAACTTTAGAACAGAGGAAAGAGAAATTAACGTAAAACACCCTAAAGTAGGCTTCATGAACATTTTTGGTTCCATAAGAGAAAGATTACAAAAGCGAGGAAATTCACTAACATTTTCTAAAGTTCAAATAGGCAGCTCATATTTGTTTTTGGCATACCATCCCCTTATATTATATACAACTTTTAAAGGCATCCAACAGATGACTAAATGTACAAACAAACAGCACAAAAATGGCAAGCAAAGCCAAAAAGGAAAGAAGAGTTGACCAAACAGATTGCGAAGGGAAAAAACAATAAAATAAAGAAAATTATGGTCAACAAAATGAACATGAAAGAAATGAGAAAAAAAAAAATGAAAAACATTGTTTTTATTTATATTTATAGTGAGAATAGTTTTCAGGCAATGGAAAAATAGTGTCATAGTCAAACAGATTTACACAAACCATACGGCAGTATTGAGAAGAGAAAATGCCATGGATTTTAGTACAGAAAAAAGATTGTAAAATAAAATTCATGTTTTTTTGGTCAAATAAACAAACAAATAAAGCACAACTAATGCCCTTCTATTGCAATCATAAATATTTGTCCTCATTTTTATTTTAATATTTATTTTCTTTTATTTGTTATCCTTGCGATTTCTAAATAAAATCATACAAACAGAAATTTATTTCATTTTAATATTAGTTTGGTGTGATTGAAATTTAATTCTGCCTTAAAACAAACTAAGTAAGAGGTTGAAGAGTATAACAGGCGATTGTATCCGACTATATGATGTCCTATAGATCCGTTTTCAAAGGATTTAAGACATATGTTTAAACCACCTATTTCAGAGGCATTGAAGGAAATCTTTTGATTTACTCGGACAGCCACGGCTGCGATTAAACCCCTTTCGAATGTCCTTTCCACGTCCACTCTTGTGCAAGGAGGGTTTCTTAGGTAAATTTAATAAATTTGACTCTAAAGTAACATCTTCATGGGTTCCGTGACAAAGGAATATCATCGGAAATTCCATTACTGATGAACAGGCCAAGGCCACGATGCAGCTCTCAATCTCCCACATTTTAGAGTATACAAGTATGCTAAATGCCTCTGTTAGACTAGGTACATAATATTCGCTCGTTATCTAGAGGTGACCAATTTAGTAGGCAGCATACATACATACATACGTAATTGATCATTACAACCCTTCAGTCAGAATTACGACTCACACACACCACTTATGTTGTGTGCGTTAATTTTACACATGAGTGGTGGTACCTACAGTCGACTCCGATCGACAGATTTTTTGAGAAACTTTTTCATGGCAATTTTGTATTTATCTCCAGAGCTTTTGCCAGAAATCTTCTGAGAGTAGGTCGCCGAAGACATATTTTTTTATATTTCGTTTTGATGTCTGATCTGGGGCTTGAACCCCAATGTCCAATAGGTCAACACACAACCGAATAAACAACGCCGACCTTTGTTAGAGTAGGTACATAGTATCAGCTTGTTGAAGAGGGAGGCACAATTTAGTTGCCACCTTGAAAGCACATGTATTATTGTTAGACTTCTGGTTTTGTGGGGATTAGAAGCAGACTGATTTACTTCTGTATTGCATGGCCATTCTCATGCGGATAGCATTATTGTTTGTTCCTTAGAATGACTACGGTGGGTGTGAGGAGAAGTTCTCAACCTCTCATGTTCTAGCATGCTTAACTTGGTCTGAGGAGGAGAATGACTGTTTCTTGCGTCTTATTTGTCAGTGCCCTGCTTTTACCATGAAGAGGCGGAGGGTCTTAAACTTTCATTTTCTATCAACTTTAACCGCACTCTCCACTATAAGTAATAAGCAACAGTAAGATTTCTTCTGTAGTTAGGTTAGTTTCATTTAGGAAATGTTTCATGCCTGGGTTAAATATTAATTGTGGCATCACAATGGCCTAACATGCTAGCCTATGTGAGACATTATCATTCAAAAAGTCTCCGCCACCTAACATAATCTAACTCCTACTTCTGTTAGAAACGGTTTTTCTGTCATGTCTTTTTGTTTCCGAATTTCAGTGATTCTTTCAACTTTGTGAGAAACCTAATGCCACAGACTCTACTGGTTTAAACTGTAGCTCCCATCACTCATGGATAAAATTGAAACACATAACGAAGGTGGTGTTAGAAGCTACGTTGTAATCTTGACTGAAGAATTGTAATGACCAATTATATATATGTATGTAACTAAAATTTTTCACATTTTGAAGTTATAAACATCTTTCCATCAATGAAACTTTTCGAAATCTCTGGTATACCAACCATATGAAGCACTGTGTTTCTGTTATTATAATTCCTTTTCCTTGCCTGGGTCATATTCATAATTTTATTTGTTTTTTTTTCATTTCATCTCCTCATACGGTTGAACTCGAAAAAGGAAATAAAACAAAACAATAACAACAACAACAACAATAACCTGTAAAGTAGAACAAAAAATAAAATTTGCTAGTGGATGCTGGCATTGTACTTGGCTTAGGGAGAGAGAAAAATGAGCAATACAACAGCATTTATGATTCAGATGTGAGGTTTTTTTAAATATTTGTTATTGTTATTGCTGTTGTTGTTGTTGCTATTGTTGTCGATGTTTTGCCTTGTACTATAAATAATCGTTATTTTTGCACTTTCTCCTCGGTTTGGTGTGTTTTCTACTGTTTTTTATTGTATTTTGTCAGCTTGTGTCAAGGTTACTTGGATACAATTAAAGTGTTTTTGTTGCTCTCCGATTTTATGTCAACTTAATAACGTATAAGACACTAACATTAAATATAATGGAATTATAACTTTTTTGTTGCTTTAGAATTAAAGTTCACAGCCAAAGGCAGTATTTTACATAAACCAGTCCACCTCTTAGATGACTATTGTATTTTGTCACATGATTTTTAATGGGAATCCAAGTTAATGCAGTTGTTATTGTTATTTTTTTAATATTAATTATAATTATTTTTTATAAATTTAATATTAAATATAAAAGATATTTTTAAATATTTTATCTAAAAATACATTTCTTTACACAGTCTAAGAGCCACTCAGTAGGGCTGCAATAAACATTTCCTTGGTGCAGGTCATAGCATTTTATTCTCTTTTTTGTTGCATTCATTTTTACAAAGATACATTTTTATTCACTTCGCAAGATTTATGAGCATTTTTGCTCTGTGAACATAAACGGAAATACTTTGTTCTGTAAAATGGAAACGGAAATAAACAATATGTCTTGCTTTTGATGCTTGTATATACAATGTGGACTTAAAGCCACATTAAATAAATAAATAAAACGTATAAAACCTTTTACGAGAAAAAAAGAAAATAAGAATTTTTTGTATAAAAAATAAACTTTCTTTGAACAGAATTTGTGGTTCCATATGAAATGTACCATCAATATTATATTGAATTGGAAATGGAATGAAACCAAGCTTATTTCATAAATACGCATAAACATAAAAGCTTCTTGTACTGACGTTTTTGTATAGCCTTGCATTGATTCTCAGTCGTATCAAACATCTTAAACCCTTCAGTTTTGAAACCATCAAAAAGAAACCCAATAGGAAAAGAATAACTTTAAGGTATTTTTAAACATGGTGGTCAAGACAGAAATATTCTGTTGTTTTTCAGCAAAAAAAAATATATATCACAACATGTATTAACAACGTATAAAACTTCATAACTTTCCTACTTGGACCATACAACCCCGCCAGAGAGATTTAATGAGTATGCACCGTACAATCTCACAAGAGTGCCAGGACCTACAGTTTAAAGTCAACCCCGAACGTCAGATTTTTGGAATACTGTCTCAATACAAATTTATTTATTCTCAGAGTTTGTGTCAGGAATCAGCTGAAGGAAAGTCGCAGAAGAAATATGTTTTCATATTTCGTATGGCGCATTTGTTTATGTGTCAAATTACATATCATGTCTTGTAGGGTCTTTTCCTTATTTTCCGTATTAGAAAATTTGAAATCCACTTACTTAATTGGTCATTACAAAGCTTTAGTCAAGATTACAAACTAGTTCCTCACACATCCTATGTTGTGTGTGTTATTTTACCCGTGAGACCTTCAGTTTAATGTCGACTCCGAACCTAAGGTTTGAGAATTTTTGCGCGGCAATTTATTTACTTTCAAAGCTTTGGTTAGAACGCTGCTGAGGGGATGATGATGTTTGAGATGTCCGATCTAGAGCTAAAAGCTTGTATTCGACTATAATAGAGATTAATTCTTCATTTTTACTCCAATTCTGTTAACATAGGCTATGTAGCTCTCTATTTGTATATTGGTTCTTACGCACTTCAACATAAACTAGTCTTTTGGACCGGATGTTATCACAGTACTGGTTCTGATGTAATGAACTTCGAAGGTTGGTCATCCATTAATCAAAGTGCTGAGCACCTGATATCATGTCAATAATTCTCCCCGTGAAACCACCATTCTATATAAGGTACAAGAGTAATAATGCTGAAAACTGCCGTCTAATAGCGATGTGTCGCTCATTTTTAAAAAATAAAGAAATTATACTAATTATGGTAGAAATTATGCTATGAACTTCTATGTGAACAGGTTGTAGCAATACTTCGGTGATATTAAGGAACTGAAAAGTTGATTAAAGAAGATGCAAAAATATGATCCCAAAAATTCCTTAGAATTGGTGGGAAAATGGTTACTCATTTCTGAATTCCATTTGTAAAAATTAGGAAATAAGTTGTTTATAATATTTATTTTGTTATTTTGTGCCACCATTTAGCATTTTATTCATCTTTTACAGCTTTTAGAATTCGTTTTCTTTTGATTCTTTTTTAATTTCAATCTCTTCTTCTAAATCCTTTAAACTGAACGGTGGCCTTTTATGGAAGATCAAAATATAAACTCTTAGAAAGGACGTTAAGCCGTTCTATAATTCAATTTTCTTTTTTGTAAACGTAATGAAGTTAAATGAGGTGAAAGGAAAACAAAATTAAAAAATTGACGCACATTCTCCCACTCAAGCGATGAAGTGATGGCTTTTATTTGCTTTTCAGGTCACGCCTTCATAATTTGTAATTTGCGTCTTCTTTTTTCATTTTCTTTTTTTTCATAATTTCTTATAATTTTGTGGCCAAAGCTGTTTAACGGATTTGATGGTCTTTTTAATTATAATTTTCATTTAATTTGAGCTTTTTTATTCTTGTCTGTTGGCATTTTCTTTAATTTCTATTCATATTTCTATTTTAATTCTAGAATTTTATGTTAATTTCTCTAAAACTTCTGCCATTTTGAGGAAAGTAAACTGTGCAGGACTATAAAGATAAGGAATAATTTTCTTTTTTTATTGTAAAAATTTTTTTGGAATTTACTTTCTTCGATCATTAACACGCGAAAAAATATAAAATATTCTGCATGGATAATAAAAAATCCTAAATAAACCAAATTTTTTTAAATAATTTAAATATAAATACAACCCCCTGATGGGGGGAAATTTATACAAATATGGAAAATTATTATACAAATATTTTTATTGTTGTCGTTGCCATTGTTATTGTTTTAACATTGTTGTTGTCATAACTATAGAAAGTATTGAATGAAGAAAAAATGTTACTGTCTCAGCTACCTTTATTTACGCAAGTAATTTATTGTCAGTTGTTGCATGCAACATGCTTTGTTATTACGAAACTTTCTTGCACGTTTTTCTTTTAATTTTTTATTTAATTTTTTTACATATTTTTTCCATGATATCGATTTAAGCAATTCAAATTATGAAAAGAAACATAATGAAATTGAAATAGGTTTTACAGTTTCTGTTTCAAATTAAAAACTCTTTGTTCCAATATGTAAAATTATTTGCAGATGATTTTGAAAGATTCCCTTCGAACCACAGCAACTTGGGGGATTTATTGGAAATAATCATCTTTTCGGATGAAGCATGTTAAAATCTTGATAGGTACGTTAAGAACAAAATTGCAGTATTTGGAGCTCAGAAGCCAATGCACCCATTACGAGTGATGGTTTGGTGAGGCTTGTGCAGCGAAGATATCATTGGCCCATATTCCTTTGAAAATGAGAACGGTGCAACCATTACGGTCAATAAAGACACCTATCGCACCATGATAACCGATTATATTTTATCCTCTATTCATGGTATTGATGTGTACGACGTTTGGTTTCAACAGAGTGGTGAAACATGCCACATATCTCATGCCACAATCGATTTATTGCGTCAAGCGTTTGATGGTCGTTTTATTAGCCGAAATGGTGATGTCAATTGGGCGCCAAGAAGCTACGCCTATTTTCTGTGAGGCGTTAATAAAGAAATGTATTATGCCTATAAACCAGAGACAGTTGGGCATCCGAAGGCCAACATTCGTAATGCCATTACCGAGATACGACCACGAAAAATGGTACTATCGACTGAAGTACTTTGTACTGCCGCGACAGCCATTTGAATGAAATAATACTACATTTCTAACCGGAACAATTAGTAAATTTGGTAAAATTTTAAACCTTTTTTTTATTACATTTTTTATTTTAAACTTTTAAATCAGCTACCGATTATATTTACTCACATTATGCTCATATTTAATATGTAAAATTTATTCATGAGGAGTACATATGTGACGTATGAGTGATATTTAATTCTATAAGCTTCATACATGACAAAATCAAAGATTTTTAATTGCATACTTTTTAGAGTAAATATTCTAGTGCATGTAAATATTCTAGTGATGCGTATGAGTAATATATTTCAAATCTATGTCAACTGTAGTTGTAATTAGCGTAATCATTAAGTTGATAAAGGAGTGAGACGAAATTTGTGGTAATTGGTTAAAGTTTATGGAAATCATTAGTGTAAATCAGGGGAGCATTACTTTATTCAACGACATTGAACGCAACCTCCTCAGCGACTGCATGAATTTTAGTAAGCAACAAAGCTGATCAACGAGTAGGTTTCAACAACTACGTTTGTGTGTTATTTTTATATAAGAGTCGATTCCGAACGACAGATTTTTTTGGAGATTTTCCATAGCGATTTTTTATTTACGCTCAGAGTTTTTGCCAGTAATCTACTGAGAGATAATAGCCGAAGAAATACTTTTTGTATTTTTGCTTTGATGTCTGGCCGGGGCTCGAACCCTGGCTTTACGTCTAATAAGCCAACACACTACCTACTAGACTATGGCGACTCTTAACGGTGATTATAACTTATAAGTAAATAAAAATTGAAAAGTTTCTCAAAAATCTGTCGTTCGGAGTCGACTTTAAACTGTAGGTCCCACCACTTATGTATAAAATTAACACACACAACATAAGTGGTGTGAGAAACTAGGTCGTAATCCTGACTGAAGGGTTATAATGACCAATTATGTATATATGTTATAATCACCGTAAAGATCCAAATCAGAAACAGAATCCAATGTGAGTGAACATTATTTCCCGTTTTTAAAAATTTCACTCTCTTTTTAATTTTATGTTTATAAATCGTTTAGGATTTACCAAGTCACAGAGGAACAAACTTCAAAGACAAAGCCTTTGATAAAAGCTGTTGTTGTACAACAGTTCCATTTTGCTCTTTAAATGTTCTAGTTTGGACTCAACTGTTATCTTCTATTTTCTAAAATGAATCAAACTTAACGATGTCACGTACGTAGGGTGTTTTGGAATTCTAAAAGCTTTTTTGGTGGACATTTAATCACATATTATGGAATTTACGGGAATTATTTAAAATAAAATTTAAATAATAAAGAGAAAATAAATAAAAAACGAAATTAAATACATTGGATTTATAAAATATGTTTCAGTTTTTAAATAGAAATAGATTTTATTCGTTTTAAATATTTCGACAGCCATTAACGGATTAAATTATTATCGTTAAAAAAAAAGAAAAACCAATAACCACGTATACAATAGAGTGGAGCAATGCAGTAGGGATGGAGTTGAAGAGGTCAAAGATAGAATGCAAGCATAGAGTAAAATAAAACATACAGGATATTGAAATCGAATAGACTGCCATCAGTGGTTAGACAATAAATTTTTGTTTGCGAGTTTGTGCAATAAAACTGAAATCGTATACATTTTAATGCAGTGATAAAACCACAATTATACACAATAGAATAACAATTTATGATAATATTTGGTTTTTCCCCTTTCAACACGAAATAATTCTTGACCTCAATTATTATTATTATTAATATTAAATTAAAAATATGTTGTACGTTTTCAATTCTTAATTGTTTTGTTTTCATTTTGTTTGTAGACAAATTCAGAAACAGTAAAATTGCGATTAAAAAGTTTAATTTAAAAGCCAGGACAATGAATTCGTTGTTATGAATACAATATTTAATTAAAAAAAATTTTAATTGTCTCTACGACAATGTGTTAATTTGTTCTAATGCCTTTGCTATTTTGTTATTAAAGGTTTTCCTACACTTTCTTTTCTACCATAAACACCTCTCGTGCTAACAGTACGAATAATATTTATAGCCTTGAAACTACGAATCGCATTACTTTTGATTTAAAAAATATCATGTCGACAAAATAATAAAAATCGTTGATACCCGATTTTTGTATTCCTGCACTCAGTAAGGACGTATATAAATGCTGTTCCTTACTTACAAAATTGGTCATTATAACCCTCTAGTCAATCACATAACCTAGCTTCTCACATCACTCATGTTGCGTGTGTTAATTTTATTTACGAGTGGCCGCAATCTAGACTCCCAACGACAGATTTAAGAAACTTTTCATGGCAATTTTAAGAAGAAACTTGAGAGCGAATACTAAATTTGACAACTCAATTCTAAGGTTATTGGTGAACAGCCTATAACAATATTTCGGTGATAATCAGGATTTCAGAACGAATTTTACTCTGCGCTAAAACTATCGGCAAAACGGTTTTTTCGATGCGAAATGTAGTCTTAAAATTGAGATGTGCTTAGAATTGGTCTAAAAGCGGTTTCTCATTCCCTGATTTTATTTGTAAAAATTAAGGAATACATTGTCTATAGTATGACATTTATTTTGCGCCACCATTTAGCATTTTATTCATTCATCTCTTTTAGTTTTTAGAATCCATTTAAACCTAAATATACCGGCGTTTTACTATAATATTTTCTTTAAATTCAATCTCTTCTTCTAAATCCATTAAACAAAACGTGGTGTCCTTTTTGTGAAAGATTAAAAAAGAAATTCTGAGAAAAAGCGTTATACCGTTGAATAATTGAATTTTATTTCTAAACGCCAATTAAGTCAAATGAAATGAAATGAAAGGAAAACAAATTTAAAAAACTGACACAACTTAACGTTCCTCGCACTCAACCGATGAAGTGATGGCTTTTATTTGCTTTCCAGGTCACGCCTTCATAATTTGTAATTTGCGTCTCCTTTTTTCATTTTCTTTTTCCATAATTTCTTGTAATTTGTGGCTAAAGCCGGTCGTTTTTAATTGTAATTTTCATTTCCGAATTTTTCTCTTGTCTGCTCTTATTCTTTAATTTGTATTCGTATTTCTATTTCAATTTTAGAATTTCATGTTAATTTCTCTAATTGAAGAGTTGTAATTACCGTACATTATTGGTATGTGTGCCATTGTGAAAACTAAAATAATTTAGAATTCCTAATGCAGAATGATGCTTTTAAGATTATATTTCGTAACGCACATGGTAATAACCTATTCATGAACGGCAACAAAATCAATGGGTTATGGTTAGTGACGAATATTGGATTAGTTAGGATCGCAGGAAGAGGCCAAAATGGATTACAGAAACATGTGCTCTAAGTTACTCTTTACATTACTGACCATTAAAATGCTGCGGAAGATTAGAATCCATATTCCCATATTGATGAAGCGGTGGCTTTTATTTGTTTTTCAGGTCACGCTTTCATAATTTCTATTTGCGTCATCTTTTTTTCATTTCCTTTTTCCATAATTTCTTGCAATTTTGTGGCCAAAGCAGTTTAAATTATTTGATGGTCTTTTTTACTTATAATTTTCATTTCCGCTTTTTTCTCTTGTCTGGTCTTATTCTTTCATTTGTATTCATATTTCTATTTCAATTTTGAAATTTCATAATAATTTTTCTAATTGAGGAGTTGTAATTACCATTAATGTACGTATGTGTAGATATGGTTATGGTTGGGATTATCTGATCACGTCATGGTGAAAACTAAAATAATTTAGAATTCCCAGTGCAGAATGATGCTTTTTAGATTATATTTCGTAACGCATATGGTAATAACCTCTTCTTGAACGGCAACAAAATCAACGGGTCGTGGTTAGTGGCGAGTGGATTAGTTAGGATCGCGTGAAGAGGCCAAAATGGATTACAGAATCAAGTGCTTTAAGTTACTCTTTACATTATTAGCTATTACAATATTCTCACTCTATTATGCTGTGAGTATTAATGGCGGGATTTTAAATTCGGCGTCCATATAACAAATTTAAGAAGACTTTTCTAAACCATTTATTACTTTCAGAACTTTTTTGAAAGACAGCTGGAAAGAGGTGCACAACAGAATTTATTTTAATTATTTTTTTAATATAGTTACGAAAATAAGAAAAATCTAGATACTGGTGTTTTGCTTTTACATCGCTTAACATTAAAATTATAAACGTAAACAACGATGTTTAGTTTAGAAGTCATGAATGTTCGCCTTCAAGAACATTTTCCTTTACCACATAAATGACAAGGCAACGCAGGATACTGAGTTAGTAAAAGTTCAGTCCGTCTTGTGTGAAGACGAGGTGTGTTTCAAAAGAGTAATCGTGATTTGAAGGTCTCCGTTGCAAAGATCATTCGAACAATTGTCTAGTAATTGTTATTGTTTATGCAAAGGGTGTAAACAGAGGAATAACAAATAAAGCAATTGTTGTTGTTTACATAAAGTTTTGAACAGTGGCACATAAAATTGTGCGAATAATAAAGAGTTTTAATATATGATAATAATGAAAATTCTTAATAGAAGATTTGAGAAAAACCAGATGTGAGGCTAGATTAAAAGTACAAAATTTCTATGTTACTAAATTGATTGGTGTGGCTATGACTGAATCTTTCTTATGGTGTTACAAACTTCAGTTAAAAACAATTTATTCCTGCCATCTATATTAGTAGGTACAGCCCGAATGCAACAATTCACGTACGTACGTGAAATATTTTTATAAACAAGAATTTCTTTTAATTTTTTTGGATTCAAACTTAACAACGTGTATTCAAATACAAACGAAAAACCGGAAACAAAAACCTCCTACGCTTACTTAAACAAATAAATTTCAAAGAAATAAAAAAACGATTCTGGACAAAAACTTTACCTCCTTACACCCATACATAACATATAAGTGTGTTTATATTTCTAAATAAAAAAAGCTGATGAACACAAACAAAAACAACAAAACAAAAGAAGAGAAAATAAATGAGAAACGTAAATACTGACACACAATGTTATCTGTGCATATAAACATGTTTTCCAACGTTTTTACCTTTTTTCATGAAGCAGAACAAAATGTCTATAGAAATGCGTCAACACCATACAAAGGAGCAGCAGCAATAGAAACGATAAAAAGGACGATAAAAACTATAAGGAAATTGACGGAGAAGTGCGATGATTTTGACATTCAAAAAGTAAAGTTGCTGTGTCGATAGAATATGGTGATGTTTAAAGAAATTAAATCATGTTTCATTTTAAGGAATATAACCGCAATTATTTGACATAAAATGAACAGTCTTCCGGTTATAATCAAGTGGTATGATTGATCTGTTGTGCTCAGCGTAAACAGTGGTCTGGCCTGGGCTATGTCGTTTTCAAAATACATAGAGCGACGAGAGCTACAGCTCAACATCAGCACCAAATATTAACTTTTTGGATGCTTTGGATGCTCTTAGATATCATCAGATTTTTTTTGTTCACGTGGAAATTTCTCTAAAATTGCACATCATCGCTGAAAATGATTTTTGATGAAATTTACGTTCAGCTGCCAACTGGTCCAATGACTTTTCAGCGAACTCAAGTTGTTGTCTATGGTCGTTTGCCATAGGTTTTTGATAGAGTGAAATTATGTCCTGCACACTCTCATAGCAAGCGATGATGTTTTCGTTTGATTTTTGTCGATGTATGGATGTTGGTCGGTCATTTACTAGTCCAGTGAACTCGAATTTTTAATAATAATAGCACGATTATGGTAACCGTAAAATTTGCTAAGCGCGAGGTACACACCAAACCGAACTTCCATATTCATAAAACAGTTTTATTTTTTGAGTATGTTGTTGAATGTTATATACATATGTATATACATATATATACATATGTTCATGGTAAGTTGGCAAAAGAGTTTGAATACTTTGATAAATATTGCTTGAATAAAAGGGTTGTTAAAATTCGTAACTAACGCTTCTTAAACACTAAGAGGGAAGAACTAGAAAAAATAAAATACGACTGCAGAAAAACTAGCTGAGAATCAAAAGAACTAGAGGTAGGCACAGAGTTGTGTACGTACACTCATATAATAACACTTACGTTTTGATGTACATATTTGATGTTAACGTATAAGTCCTTTGCAACGGATTTATTTACTTCAAAGTAAAAATTTTATTTCTTAAAAATTGGATTATTTAAGTTCAGAATTCACTAAGTCTAACATATCTTATTTATTTATTATATTATTTACTAATTAGAATACAATTACAAATAATATTAACTTAGTCCTTTTGCTCGGCGTAAAGACCCATGCCATGGGAATCGAAAACACAATCCTCACGCCGCTTTCACTTTTCGCCGCGTCTTAAAACGATATTTTTTTATAAAAAGTTTTGAATCAATTCTTCTAGTTGAAGGGTTGTGTGATTGTTAGGAACTGATGCTGATGGCCTGTGTTCATTAAATGTTACCAGGGTTTTTGGGTTCGCCTGTTCACTTTTCTTAATACCATCACAGGTGGGCCAAACTATAAAAGAAAAAAATAGTTACTTAAGGATGTAATTTTTTTATATTTATTAAAATTATTATTAAAATAACATTGATCTGTAATTGGCTTAACTTATAGTTGTGAGACAGAAAGGCAACATTAAGGAAGCAAAAAAATTCATATAATTTGACCTTATTAACAATATACATTTTATTGACATGGTAACTTATGTATATACATAAATATTAATGTTTTTCATTTCATCTTCATTTTATATATATATAAATTTATATATCAAAATAAATAATTACAAATCTAATCCAATTCATTTAAGATTAATTTTATGTATTTGTGGCATACTTCAATATTATTAATAAGTATACTAAAACTATTGGTATCACCGTTGAGAATATTTATGACCTCAGTTTGGTTTAATTGGATTTTGTTAAAAAATTTAATTTAAATTCATTAAAAACAGGGCAGTAGACTTAACACCCGAGATGAGAGTCTAGAAAAAGAATAATTTAGTTGAGAGTATAAGTCGTCGAATTGAGAGTTTCTGGCATCGAAAATTAAATTAACAATTGCAATGTTTGCTAAGAGACACGGAGCTATTTACAGGAACAAAGTTAATTTTATTACGTAAACCCAACTACAACAACAGTCTTGAGCCCAAAAAGTCTACTTAGCAATTATGATTCCTGCGAGCTTGCGAGGCAATCTGTTGTAAGGCAAATTGAGAACCTTATTGATATAATTAAAGTGCAATTGTAATATATCTAGATATAGTGATTTTAAATCCGTTTCCAAAAAAAGCATATAGCTTGGAGTATTTTTAGGCAATAGTAACATCTTATTAATGAAAAATCTAAATAATTTTTCCACTGCATCATACTTAAGTTGTAAAGTTATGGGAAAAGGAGTAAAATGTAAGTCTAAGTTAATATTTGAATACCAAGATTCACTAAAGCGTAAGTATAAATGTTCGGTTTAAACAAATTATAAATGTTGCAACAGTAAATATCAATCTGCCCAATCTCATCATTTATGATCGTGATGACCGCCCAAAAGCCAGGGCATAATGTTTATTGGTTAACAGATTGATAATTGTAGCTGCTGTAGTCTACTGGGTGGTGTGTTGGCTTATAAGACGCGGCCCCAGGTGAGACATTAAAAAAAAACCAAATATGAACAAATATTTCTATGGTCCAGTTTCCAAAATAAAATTTGAAAAACTAATCATTTGTGGAGACTGTGAAAGCAAAAAGTAAGAAAATTTCAAACTTGTATTGCATGCATGATTTGTATTTCTTAAGCAGAATTTTTACCAAATGCTGTTTCAAGTTTTGTTTTAATTTGTTCTGTCTGTTATTGTTGCCACAATTATGAATGAATGATTGCACATGTTCTAAATGTTTAACAGTATCTGTGTGAGTGTCTCTGGCTGCCAGTCTGTAGCCTGCAGTTGAGGGGATAGAACCCGAACACATTTTTTTGGAAGTCATCTTTAAAATAAACACATGCATGTAGTTGTAACTTTAACTGCACTCATACACAGATGAATATATAAACAAAACTTCGAAAACGCCACATACAGTGGGATTTTGTTTGACTATTTCTTTAAATGCTAAAAAACATGAGGCTGTCACAAGGCGTTTTCATCTTGGCATTCGATTGCTGATTTTTTTTTTTGCATTGCTTCAACAAGATTGCCATAATTAGGATTTTATATATAAGCAGGTATATTGTGCTGAAACTTGAAACAATACGCTTGGTGGAATTACCCTCGTTCTTGTAGCGGTCAACCATACTCATCACTATGGCGAATCAAATACATTGAGCGCTACTTTTTCACGATATGCAACTGTCTTGCCTTCCAATAATGTTTAAAGCTGATGTTATCCGGTCTTGAATATAAAGAGTACTCCAGTGATTTACAGATGATGAGGTATGATGTCTCTTAATTTTTTAAAATTAAAAAATTCATAACGAAGGGAAACTGATTAATCCTAAAGTATCTATAAATTTAGAGAAAACCCCAAATTCTCTTTTACGTATTGCTTGAGTCTGTTTACTTAAAAACCATTTTACCCACTGTAAGTGCCTGTATGCTTTATTATAAAATGAAAAATAAATTCCAAAAATCTTAGATTAGATTCTCCTGATCTTTACAAAAAGGAAAAGAAAAAGTAAATGAACTGCAAAATTTGCTCTGTTATTGCTTTTATTAATGCAACTACTGCAACTGTTGTCACTCTTCTCATACTTAAATTTTAATTAAAGTCAATTTCATTTAAAGTTGTTCTTGTTCTTTTGGATTGTATTTAACAATTTTAAATCAACTTTAATAATTTATGATGTACTTTTACCGAAATGAAATACATACTCATTTACAATAATTGCATTTCATTTCAAAAGAAGTTAAAATTTCTAGCATTTTAAATTTAAACATTTTAATTTTTTTTTTTTTATTAAAATTATGGTTTAACGGTAAAAAATCTTTTTTAAGACAGTCCTTTTTTACAATAATTCCAAAAAAAAAAAAGAAAAAACAATCCAAGCTGCTGTAAGTATTTCATTCAAGGCGATACGTATGTTGAGAAATTTCCTGCAGAAGAGCACCATGTTTTAATCTTTCTGTAGAAATTTACTGCACACAACCGACCAGTTTTACACATTAAAATTGTTCTCTTTTAAAATTTCCAATTCCAATGCCAATTCCGTTGGCTATTTTTGTCCGCCAATTAAAACATATTTTATGGATTAAGAAAACAATAAATCTTCAATCGCATGCAATAATCCTGACCTCAGAAAGCGTAATACATTTTGCGAATTCAAAATTAAATTTAAGTCATTAACACTGACAGTTAAGTTTCGAATAAAATTCTTTAAATGGGCATCTCTCAACGGCTTCCAACAGTCGGTTCTTTTGGAATAGTATTCGATAATTTTTTCGCACATTTAGAGCGATGTCTCGGCAACAACTTGATTAATTTATATTTTTCAAAATGCTGGATTTGGTATCCAAATATCATCGATAAAACCTGAAGTTACTCTAAATTCTTGAAAACTACCAAGCAATAGAGCTATAATAGCCGTCTTGTGTTGTTCCTATAACCATTCTGTTGGACGGTATGTCTAGTTGAACAAAAGTCGTCTATTACTCGGAAAAAGCGTTCTATCGCAGTCTTTTTTTCACTGTATGAAACGGCGCTTCAACATTTACTTCTTAGTTCTCTGAGTTTGTTGAAGTGACCAACTAATGAAATGGCCGCAGTCTAGTAAATAGTGTGTTTGCTTGTTAGACCTGAGGCATCGGTTCGAACCCCAAGTCAGACATCTCCAACAAAACAAAATACAAACAAATATTTCTTCGGTGACCTCCTCTCAGCAGATTTGTGGCAAAAACTCTCAGAGATTTCCATTAAAGAGTTGCTCATAAATCTGTCGTTCGGGGTCGACTTTAAACTGTAAGTCCAGCCGCTAATGTATAAAATTAACACACACTACATAAGTGGTGTGAGAAGCAAGTTCCTGACAAGGGTTGTAATGACCATTTATGTTATGTATGTGTAATCTGCCCGTCATGTTCGAAAAGTAGCATTGTTCGAGTCGCTGCTTTTTTTCAGTTTATTGATATTTTTAGCGTTCTTAGGTTTGTAAGCACCCCATATTCGAAAACGGCAGACGTTTCAATAAACTTTATACCTAAAAAAGATTTTTCACATCTGCCAACATAATTAGACTGACAGTTTGGACACCTCTAATAGCATAACTCTTTAGTATGGAAGTTTACTTTTAATGCGCTTTAACCACACAATGCCAAATTATTAGAGACGTCGTGGTTTATTAAGAAAAACAAAAACAAAAATAAAGTTACCGAAAAAGTTATAATGTTTACTCTTCTTTTATATGAAAATAAATTCTGTGCTCTTCATAAGCTCGGATGTGCATGCAACACAAATAACAGAATTAAAGTGTAAATAAAACGAAAAATTAAATAGAATTTATACAGCAGAAGAGAGAGACATTAAAACAAAATTTACTCTCATATAAAGAACTGAATAATAGTTGTTGCCAAATTAGTTAATTATGTGAGATAATTATACGAAATTGTATTTATTTCAGTATGAAAGAAACCCACACACTTGCAAAATTAAATACACTAGCTGAAATCTAACTCTAAAAGAGCAAAATAAAAATAAACTGTTACAAAAGGACTGAGAAATTAATATAATTAGAGAGAGAGAGAGAGAGAGAGAGATAATGAATACAACAGTTAATGCTCAAATACGTACAATGCCAGTGTATGCCATTTACTTATAGAGAAGAGAAAAAAATGTATATAATATATGTGAATGCACATACTTTATAATTATGATGGTGGTGGTAATGATAATAATCAGTATAGTAAGTATTACATGTGTAGTAGTAATAATGATAATAGAGTCAAAATGTGTGAACAAAATTTAAAAATAAAAAACAAAATTTTGTATTTGCTACACTTAACCAATTATATTGGTTTGTATCCAAACACATGAGTGACTGTATGTAATACAGTCGCAATGTTAAATGCAGTAGTTGCAGCATTGGGCAAAGAAACCTAAACATAATAAATAAAGAATTTTTCTACAATTTCAAACGATACCTATCGTAGTACAACTTCTAATATATAATGGAATTAACTTTAAATTTTTTCAGCCACATGCACTGTCTCATTGTAATTGTATTTGAACGCCATTTAGGACTCAACATTAATATAATGAACGTTATTGAATTTAAATTAAATAAGATTACTCAGTATTTTGTATACATTTCTAACATCTGTTTTTGTATAACTTGTAGTAAGTTGTGGGAAAAATAATTGTGATAACTAATTAGCAGTAGATGGTGATTTAACTGTCAGCTTTTAGTTTTTGTTTAAACTTTAAATTCGGACCTACATATGTTGTCAACAGAAGAACTACTTCTGGTAACAGATCGATCATAATCGAAAGTTATTAGTAAAAAAGTCGTGTTTCATCTTAATGATGGTCAAACCTAAATTTGATTTTCGTTAAGTCATTTTAATAGAAATTTGATAAAATAAATCAACTGAATCAAATGAATCACAATAGAAAAGAACTTTCTTTAAAAGAGTTATCCATTAAAATACGATACAATGAATTTTCATAAATGGTTTCTTATCCTAAAAACTAAAAAAGTATGAATTCCCTCTCTACATCATTCGCCAGAATGAATTTGTGATTAATTGGAGACCTGGCTGTATAGAATGAGAATCTTCATGTGTAAACGATTTTATAGACTGCTGTTTGTGAATGGTTTTATGATCTTAGTTCTTAAATTGTTTGAGGGATCACAATTCGTAAGGCCCCTACTGTACGTTAAACAACTATATTCGTGCCAGAGTGACAGTATTCATGTTGAGTTTATCTAACTTACTGTTATCCCAAGCAGTGATGCTAAAACAATCCCAAGCAGAAAATGGCTCTCTGAAGACATGTGGATACTGATCAAGTAGTAAAAGGCTCTTGAGATCAAAAACGTCACAATTACTGCAAACACAGCATTTAACTGTAAATCTCTAACGGAAAAATTTAGGATGCAGAAACTAGTTAAGTATAATATTCAGATGAAACTTGTCGCAGTAGAGATGTGTACACGCTATGACAAAATAAGCAGTTCAGTTGAATTCTTGGATAGCCTGGATTATGCGTTGACACCTACAGTGAGCGTCAAAAGAAACTGTAGACTGAGATAAAATTCTAACAATCACCAAACTTAACTTATACCACTCAAAGAGAATGCCCGAAAATATTTGACAATATTTTCAAATTTTTTGTAACTTTTTTTTTCAATTTTAGAAACTGGCAATGAAACAATTTTAAATATATATGTTTTCTTTAATGTACAGTTTATTTTGTGACGCTCACTACATATAGTTGCGTATAATCATACGAACATGCCCAGAAAGTTACACAGGGTTAAGTTGTTTGACGTTTCAGTAGTAATACGAATAAACTCTACTAAAACAAATCCTGACAAATCCTTGATAAAATGTTGATCTACCTACATCAACAGTTAAGCTGTCAATATGTAAATGTTGTTATATAGTCTTCTCACAAAGATCCTAGCATATGCTGTAAGAGCGTTACCCACTTGTCCTCCAGGAAGTGGAGGACAGGAGTTGGAATCTAAACATAGATACGTTAATTCTGTCAGCTCCGACTTAACTTCCTTATTTGTTATTGTATCAAAAATTTTCTTTCTTTCTGTTACCACATAACCTTTAAAGTACGTGCCAAATAAGTAAA
The DNA here is from genome assembly GCA_932273835.1 of Sarcophaga variegata. Taxonomy (NCBI): domain Eukaryota; kingdom Metazoa; phylum Arthropoda; class Insecta; order Diptera; family Sarcophagidae; genus Sarcophaga; species Sarcophaga variegata. The sequence goes on along the minus strand of OW026358.1, from coordinate 117,101,058 downwards.
AAGAAGAATTGCAAAATTAAATATTTATTGTCTTTGCTTTTTTAAATTTCCACCAAAGTAACGTCTTCAATTCCTCATATTTCTTTCTTCACTGTGAGTACAAAATTCTCTTAAGAAAATGCTTGAGAAAAATCTACCCGTGTACGTTTATACATACAAAAATAAATAAAAAATTAAACAGAGTTTAGAATGCCATAAAAAGTAAAAAAAAAATAAAGGAAATACAAAAAAAATTCCTTTTTTGATGTCGTGTCTCTGGCTGTGTTGACTAATCTTGTCTAGAATCTTGAAGACGAAACCATCAGAGACGACAGCACAACTACTGCAACACACAGTGAATAGAGTAAAACTTTGGAATACACCAAACATTGAATGAATACGGGTCTTTACCACCATTTTGAAGGTATTTTGTATTTTTATACTTTAAAATTTTGAATTTTTTATTGGAATTGCTTTAATGTCTTTTGCAAAATTTGTATTAAAGAACATCGATTGAAGTTTTTCGTTCATAGAAATATGAACCAAGAGAATAAGTCAAATGAATTAAAAAAGCAGATTAGAATTAAAAAAGTTCGAGAAAACCTAAACAAATCAAATGAATGATCCAAAGACCAGCAGACAAAAAGACAACATTTAGCCTCAATAACATCATCGTTAGTGTCTTCGACATTAAAAAAGAAAAGTGGAATCATCCGATATTTGCTGTAAACGAAATATACTTCCAACTGACAATGAGAGTAAAAACAGCCACAACACAAAGAAAAATAATAGAATCAGAAAAAATGTTGCTGCATAAATGTTGTCAGAAATGAAAGACACTACAAACAAGAGTTTATTCTGGAATTGTTCGTTGAAGGCCAGCATTCAGGAGTGTTGTTCTGAGTTTTATTGCCAATGATGTTGATGACAGCTCTCTTAGGCTTACACCACGTTTAAGATTACTTTACTTAGCGAGGCAGTGCTTTTTCATTACATAAATACATACATAATTGGTCATTACAAAGCTTCATACAGGATTACGACCTATTTTCTAACACTACATATGGTGTGTGTTAAATTTATATATGAGTGGCGGCACCTATACTTTAAAGTCGATTTCGAACAACAGCTTTTTGAGAAACCATTCATGGTTTTATTGACTCTCAGAGCTTTTGCCAGTAATATGCTGAGAGAAAGTCAATGAAGAAATATTTATTTCGTATTTCGTGTTGTTGGAGATATTTGACCTTGAGTTTTACCCGTGGCCTCACGTCTAATAAGCCAACGCACTATCTACTACACTACGGCGTCTACGAAAGACACATTGCTGACAATTAATTTGCTGTAATAACATCCTTCAAATGTCCGCCTTATCTTCCCTGATTGGAGTGCATACGAATTGTTCAGTTTTCTTTGACTTAAATCAGGCATGAAACCAGCTAAATTTAATCAATGGCATGTGTAATGTTGCGGCTAATACGCATACACTTTCGTCTTCCGAAAACTCCAAAAGTAAAAGTCTACCGAAGTCAAATCCCACTCGCATCTGGATGGGTAATTCATATTACCTCCATGTGACAGGAGCATGCCTTCAAATCGCTGGTGCATAATATCCCCTATAGTTATGTATAAACATACATATGTACGCCACTCTAACATTATAATGCTATATCAATTGTAATTCATTAACATAATTTATTCTTCTTTTAACATTTTTCTTTAATTTTCATTTTTATCAAATATTTTCTTAAATATCATTTATTATGTAATACTCTTTATTTTTAATATTATCAACTATTTTCCTAATTACTAATTATCTCTTTTTACTCTTTACTTATAAATTATCAAATATTCCCTTATTGTTAATCCTGTTAATCCCGTTAAATCATACGATTTTTGTAAAGTATAAATAAGCTTTCGTTTTTTAAAGATTGTTAATTAAGAAAAAATCGTTGAAGTGACAACATTAAATAAATATTGATTCTAAATAAAGATCATTCTTTTACTGGCGCAGTCGGGTTTACGAACTACATTTAAAATTGTTAAATTAATTTGAAGTGAAAAAAAAGCAGAAAAATTATTAAACACTTGTTTCTAATAAAACTAAAAAGTGAAAAGGTATTGCAAAAACATAAGAAAATAAAGAAATATTTTTGTATATAAAATCACAATACTGACATTTTTTTCCAATAAAAAGTGTGATAAAATATAGTTAAACAATATAAACCAAATATAACTTAAATAAAAAAAAAAAAAACTTTGAATAAAAATATATACAATATATAAAATACAATGATAATTAACATAATCGTTATTATTTAAAATAAATAATTATCATTAACTATAAAGAAAATAATTTCTAAAAGAACTGACCTTGAAAATGTATGGTCTTTATAACAAAATAATAAACTAAAAATAAATATAACAACAACTTCATTACGAACTTAATGTAAATTTATTGAGCAGCATAAAACGAAAAAAAAAACGTGAAGCGCACAACACAAATTACAACAATAAAAATCAATAAGTTAGATCAACTACAGAGAGAATTTTGAGAAAACAACAACTACAACAAATATTAAAACTACAACAACTATTAAAATCAACTACAAATATTAAAACTTTTAAAATCAACAACAACATCACAAACCGGTTTTGCCAGAGAGTGAGCAAGAGGCTTGTGGAGACAGAGGCCAGAATTAACCGAAGATGTCTACAGCAACAATGATTCCCTTCCAGCTATTAGCCGATGTTCCTAAGTTTGGGGGGAAACCAGAGGAAGTGGAGATGTTTATTAAAAATGTTGAAGCAATCCGTCAACATGTTGATTCAACATTTAAAGAAATATTTGACTTGAGAATACGCAACAAAATCGTGGATGAGGCTAATGTGTCGCTGATTAACAATAACAATCCAACGAATTGGGAAGCGGTTAAGGTAATATTAACTATTAATTTTAGTATTTCTGATAGTGTAGAAAGTATTATTAATAAAATAAAAACTTCGGAAATAAGAAACTCGATTAATCAATTTTATGATTATATAGAATCACTTAAGACAAAATTAAATTTGAAAACAAGTCTTGATAGAGATAATGAACGATGGTACAGTTGTGCAAATAATGAAAAAATGGTTTTGAAAATTTTTATTGGGAAATTGCCTAATGAACCCAAACTTGTGTTAAAATCTAGAAATCCATCTTCTAAGCTAAATGCAAAAGAAATTTTGATTGAAACAGAATATTTTTACGTGAACAAATTTCAAAGTTCACAATTTTTACAAGCATCTTCTTCTAATATGAATAATATTAGTAATTTTAATGTTAATCGAAAGAAACATTTTTCTCAAAAAAATGCAGGAAATATTAATAGTAATTTACAATACCAAAATAATAATAATAATTTTGAAAATCCAAATTTTTTAACTCGAAATTTTTATCGAAGCGGAAATTCTTATAATACAAATAGTGGAAATTTTGGAAATGAAAGCTATGACAATAGTAGAACTTTTAGAGGAAATTATAGTAATATTAGTAGAAATAACGCAAATCAAAATGTAAATGGTAGCGGACAGACAAAAAGTAGTAGAAACGAATATCCTATGGACGTAGATTGTGTTGAAGTGTCAAATTTTCAGCTTCAGGCCGAAGAAATTTACCCTGTATAGTGTTGAAAACAAAATCTATTCCAGTAAAATTTTTGAAAGACACAGGTTCTGGTACTACAATTGTTAGAAAAGGTTTATTTCATTCTTCTTTTCAATCTGAGTTAGAACATCCTATTATTTTAAATACTATTTGTTCGAAAACAGTAACTACAACTAAAGTTACTATTCCTTTCTTTAAAGAATTTAATTTACCTAACTCCAAACTTGAACTGTTAGAGACCGAAATATTTAATGAATTTGATGGAATTATAGGCTGTAATATTTTGAAACCATTGGGTGCAAAAATTGATTTGAATGAAAATATGTTAATAACCAATAATGCAAAAATTCCAATAATATTTGAAAAATCTTCGAAACCGTACAATGAGAAGGATATCTCGTACTTTGAAAACATAATCATAGATATAAACTTCAATGAACCGAGAATTAGTTATCTGAATGATAAATTGAAAGCGGAGAATTTGAATGACGAGGAATTAATAGAGTTGACAAAGCTAATTAAAGAATTCAAAACAGTTTTTTATATAGAGGGTGAGCATTTATCATCTGTTGGTAAATATAAGCATATGATACCTACGATTAATAATATTCCCGTGTACAGTAGAACATATCGTTTTCCACAAGTCCACAGCTCTGAAGTTGAGAAACAAGTTAGTGAGATGTTAAAATCGGGGATAATAACTAAGTCCTGTAGTCCATATAATGCTCACATTTGGATAGTTCCTAAGAAATTAGATAATTCTGGCGAACAAAAGTGGAGAGTTGTGGTAGATTACAGAAAACTAAATGAGGTGACTATTGAGGATAAATTTCCTATTCCCAATATGGAGGATTTATTCACAAAATTAGGAAGTTCTCAATATTTTAGCACACTCGACTTAGCAAAGGGGTTCCATCAAATCCCAATTTCACCCGAAGACAGGCATAAAACGGCATTCTCCACGCCAACGGGACATTATGAGTTTAACCGTATGCCCTTCGGTTTGAAAAATGCGCCTGCATCTTTTCAAAGGATGATGAATGAGGTGCTACATGATTTTATAAACAACATTTGTGTTGTTTACTTAGATGATATTTTGGTGTTTTCTACATCACTTCAGGAACATATAGTTTCCTTGAAGAAAATTTTTCAAAGACTGTCAGAGTATAATCTCAAAGTACAGGTAGATAAGTGTAATTTTTTCAAACGTGAATCTGAATATTTAGGACATATTATTACTCCGGATGGTATAAGGCCAAATCCGGATAAAATCAAAATTATTCAAAAAATTCCGATTCCGAAAACAATTAAAGAAATCAGATCATTTTTGGGTTTAACTGGTTTCTACAGAAACTTTATAAAAGATTATAGCCGAATAGCTCTCCCTATTATTTCAAATTTGAAAAAAGGTTCAATAATTGACGCTAATGACCAGAATTACATTGATTGCTTTAGTAAATTAAAGACAATTTTATGTACAAATCCTGTTCTGGCATATCCCAAATTTGACAAATTATTCGTTTTAACAACCGATGCTAGTAATGGAGCATTAGGAGCAGTGCTTTCCCAAAATGGACATCCAGTTTCTTATGCGTCAAGGACATTAAGCAAGCACGAACTTAATTATAGTGCCATTGAAAAGGAGCTCTTAGCAATTGTTTGGTCAGTTAAATATTTTAGGCCATATTTGTTTGGCAGAAAATTTAAAATTCAAACAGATCATCGTCCCTTAACATGGCTAAATTCATTGAAAGAACCTAATATAAAATTACAAAGGTGGAAGATTCAACTGAATGAGTACGACTTTGACATAGAATATATTAAGGGCAAAACTAATGTAGTAGCAGATTATCTTAGTCGTCTAGAAGTGAACGTTCTACAGGAGGAGCAAAATCCTAGCTCGGATTTGGCAACAATTCATAGTGGACAGGATAATTTAAATAACCATTATTTCAGAGTCACCTATAAATATATATAAAAATCAAATTATAATTATGTTGGGAAATAGTTTCAGATATGAAAAGGAAAACGTATTTAAAAATATAAGACACAAAATTACATTAAAGTATTATTTTGAAGAAAAGTTATTGGAATTTTTGAAAAAAATATTGCCAATAAAGGGTACTGTAGGAATTTTTTGTAGTAATTTGGAAATATATAAAAATTTACAACAAACGTTGATCCATTTTTTTTCTAATGTACCAGGAATGAAGTTTGTTAAGTGTACAAATTTTATAAAAGATGTTTTAGAGAAAGAAAAACTATTGAATATACTGGAAAAATTTCATAATGATAAGAATCACAGAGGTATTGAGGAAACCTATTTAGAATTGAGAAAAATAGTATATTACCCGAATTTGAAAAAGGAAATACACAAATTCATTAATAATTGTGTCGTGTGTAATATGTGCAAATTCGACAGATTACCTATTCGAAACAAGTTTTGTGTGACTGAAACACCCTTAAAATCAAATGAAATTGTACATATGGATATATGGTTTTTAAATAAGAATACGACATTTTTATCATGTATCGATAAACTGACAAAACATGTATCTATACATTATTTGACTGATAAAAATTCTGTAAGTATTGTTGAAAAAATTCGAGAAAGATTTGCCATTTTAGGAAAACCGGTAAAAATTATAGCAGATAATGAATTTAATACTGCTCTTATAAAAGATTTTTTGAGGTCAGAGAATGTAAATTATCACTTTACTTCTCCAAATACACACACAGGAAATTCAGACATTGAACGATTCCATCTTACACTTAATGAACATATTAGGTTGTTTAAATTGCAACAAAAGGATCAGGATCTCGACGATAGGTCTTTGGTATATAAATCAGTAGAAATTTATAATGATTCAATTCATAGCACAATTGGTGTTAAACCTAATGATCTATTGCACAACAAAATTGACTCATCAATTTGGAAAAATTTACATGATACTGTTCATGGAAAAAAACTAAAAAGAATTGCGAAGGCTAATGAAGATGGCCAGGATTGTCATGAATTTGGAGAACGAGAATTTGTTAAAAATTTAGGATTTAATAATTTAAAACAGAAACCAAAATATATCATAAAACAAGTAAAAGAAAAGAAAGATACACATTTTTTGGACGAAAAAGATTGTAAACGTGATAGACAAATAATAAAAAGAAATTTTAAATATCAAAATCAAATACCCGATGAAAAATTTGAAAGAAAATTAACCGGCAGAAATTATACAAATAAAAAAAAATAAAATTCATAAAATTTCCATTCCATTCCATTGTTCATTATAGCTCTAGTAAAACTTGTTACACAAATAAATATACATATATAAAAATTTATGTAAAATAAAGAGAAAAAAAAATTTTAAATTGTATACATATATTTATATCACTATATATTAAAAATATTGTAATACAAAAATAAAATAAAAAAAATGAAATATTTAAAACCTTTGTAAAAAAAAAATTAATTGGCTTTAAGGAATATAAATTTTTGTAAAATTTATGTTATATAAATAGATAAAAAAAAAAAAAAATATTATTAATTATTTTTTGAAATATGTACATATAATACATTCCAGGAGTAATGTATTGTCGAAGGGTGGGGGAGTTATGTATAAACATACATATGTACGCCACTCTAACATTATAATGCTATATCAATTGTAATTCATTAACATAATTTATTCTTCTTTTAACATTTTTCTTTAATTTTCATTTTTATCAAATATTTTCTTAAATATCATTTATTATGTAATACTCTTTATTTTTAATATTATCAACTATTTTCCTAATTACTAATTATCTCTTTTTACTCTTTACTTATAAATTATCAAATATTCCCTTATTGTTAATCCTGTTAATCCCGTTAAATCATACGATTTTTGTAAAGTATAAATAAGCTTTCGTTTTTTAAAGATTGTTAATTAAGAAAAAATCGTTGAAGTGACAACATTAAATAAATATTGATTCTAAATAAAGATCATTCTGTTACTCTATGGCATGAGCTGTGTGACAAGTAGCGGCATTCTGTACAAACCACAAGAAATTGGTGTCCAAATAATCCAGTTGAAGCCAAAAGTAGTAATCATCGACAAATAGTGCTCAGCGTTGACAATAATGGCCAATGTCGTTACCAAAGAAATATGAACCTCATCGCTGGAGACAATTTTTCAGCGAAAATTAAGATCAGTTGCCAAGTACTGCTGAAGCCATTCAGCGAACAGAAGTCTTTATCTATTGTAGTTTGTCATCAATTTCTGGATTAGTTGAACTTTGTACGGGAACAGACCCAAATCATGATTTAACATTTACCAAGTTGTGGCATGCGGAAACACAAGTTCTTTTGAGCGATGCATAATCGACAGTCTTGAGTTCTGTGGTACACTCTCAAGGACCACAGCGATATTTTCGGCAAATTTTGCGTTTTGTCGACTTACGGGTTTTGGCAAATGGCAACTAATTTGAGATGTAGCTTTTACAAGATAGCAGTTATCAAATGTCACTATTCGGAAGCCCATGCTGGAAGTTTCAACTGTCAGATAAAATGAAATTCGTAGTCAGGTATATTTTCACTATTCAATTAACCCACTTATAAAATATGTGAACGCAGATCATAACCTTAGTATTGTTGATGCCATTAAAAACCATTAAAATATGCTTTTCTTGAGATTTTTCTTTCTGTTGTTTCAATTCTTCAAGAGTAGAAATTAAAATACAAATGAAAAAAGTTTAAAAATAAATACACACCACAATGCTATTATATGTACATATATATGTACGTATTTCCACATATGGATGGCATGTGTATGTGTGTGAGTAAGCAATTTTTATGTTAAGAGGATTCTAGTTCTTTTAGTTCTTAATAAAAATAATGACGTTTGCTTTTCTATAACGAGAACCACTATAACGACTGCTAGTAGCAACTAAAATAGAAACCAAATTGCTTTAAATGCTACCTCCGCGTTTGTCGCCTTTGGGGTCCTTAGTTTTCATTTTAATACCAACGCAGCTGCAGAAGATAATGTTGCCATGGTAAACATTTCAAGGATTTTCTATGTGCAAGAAAAAGAAGAAAATAAGCAAATTTAATTTTCAAATAAAAAAAAATTATGTAGTTAAGGATCTTCTTCTTGAACAGCAATTCTTGGCCAGGCAAACAATGTTAAATAAGACACAAAGTTACACATACAAATATACAGAGTGTATTAAATCCACAGTATATTTAAATTTGTTTTCAATCCAAAACTATTTTCACAGACTCTAGTTAAGCCAAGGACCTCTCTCCTTCTCATCTTATTCCCGCTACTTTTTAATTCTTCCACTTGCAAATGTAATGATTGTAATGCCAGTGAGTTTAACAAGTCTATTGTTTTAAACATTTTCTTTTGTTGTTGGGTCTGTTGGTCTTTGTAATTTAGTTTTTGGTGTTCCTTCCTTACAATAAGTTACAATACAATAAGTCGAACATACGATTACGTAGACTAAAAAGATTTCAAGGATATATCGGGTGACTCAACTATCGGTTTAAATTTGAATCATCGGTTAATATGAGTCGATTTGCAATTGAGCAACGTTGGGATTTATTGTAAATTTATTTCCAAATCAAAGACGATTGGTCGGGAATTGCGTACAAAATTTGGTCGCAGAGAAGTGCCCTGTAGAGCCCGACAAAACAGAGACAATTGAGCATTTGAAGGCCAACATTCGTTATGCCATTACCGAGATACGAATCCCTACACTCCAATAAGTGCACGAAAGTTGGTCCGATCGAATGAGTTACATTGAGGCCGCGGAAGCCATATGAATGAAATAAGATTCCGTTTCTAACCGGAACAATTGTAGTTCACAATAAAATAATTTGGCATAATTTCAAATGGTTTTTGTGCTATTTCACTTTTAATTTTAAACTTTTAAGTCGTCCACCCGTTATATTTACTTACGTCATGGCTTAAATTTATACATAAGTGTGTAAAATTCATTCATACAAGTACTTATGTGACGTATGAGTAATATTTAATTGCAATAGTTTCATACATGACAAAAACAAAGATATTTTATTGCATACTTTTCGGAGTAACTATTCTAGTACATGAATTATGGTGCGTATGTGTAATACCATTCAGAACTTTATTGAATTATTGTGTTACATTTTTTTTTCGGAGATATCGTTGAATGTCGTTTTTCTTTTATTGCATTTTTAAGTTTAAACTTTTAAATGTTCCACTCTTTATTTCCTGCGAAAACTGTATGTTATTCTAAGGGTAGTTTACTGTAAGCAAATTAAATTTAATTCAAAACTACGAAATGCAATACGGTACTTAAGTTAAGAATACGAAATTTAGAAGAGACAGGACTATACAAAGTGCCACATTATTTATTGTCATATATGCGAGGTACAAATCATTCAAGCTTTTTATAAACTTTAAATTCTATTTAGATACACTCAACCTCAAATGATTACTTATGGAATTCCGGGTAGATAACAGAGAAGAGAGTATTAAAAGGGCAAACATATCGAAAAGGAAGCTAAAGACAGGCTAGATAACGTAATTGCTAGAGTTTTGAGCATTTCGTCAGTCTGCCTCAAAATAGCTTGAGAATGGTCAAGGGCGGTTTTAACTTAATATGTAGATTCTGAAGGGAAGAAACCGAATCAGCACAGTTATCCTTACTGACATAGACTGAATTTCGTTTGGAAATCGGGTGGTTCCTCTTATAATATCATGCAGAGAATCGTTAACAAAGTATTCGAATAAGTTGTTCAACGGGGTATATAGTGAAATCTATCTAAACTTTAGGATGCTGCTCGGTGTAAATAATGACAATTCCTTACCTAACCACTGATATGCACCCAGTTATTGTCGTGAAGAGGTGCCTTATACTGTGTCTCCTCTAAGCCTATTGCTCGAAAAACTTAAGAATGGTGTTCGGTGTCAATAATGACAATTGCCTGCCTGCACCCAGGGAGAATGTGTTACACTAACTCCTTCTCATCGTCACGCAATTTACATGTTGGACCAGAAACAACTCACATTCTGAATATGTGTACTCTGAGTCTATTGTGAGTCTACTGTGCGGTTACCAGCCTCAGGATACTCCTGGATACTCTAATGAATGATTTAGATATGTTTTTATAGTAGTTTCGTAACAAAAGAATCGATTGCCTCACACCCACATGATTTGAGAAGATTATTTGCCTCTCTTTATCATCCCTTTCGTTAAATATATAGTATATGACATACATAATTGGGCATTACAACCCTTCAGTGTGAATTACGACGTAACTTTTCCCACCACTTATGTTGTGTTTGTAAATTTTATACAGTTTAAAGTCGACTCTGAACGAAGAATTTTTGAGAATCATAACAATTTTATTTACTCCCACACTTTTTGCCAGAAATCTGCTGAAAGTCGTAAAAATATTTTTTATAATCCACATTTCGTTTTGTTGCAGATGTCTAACCCGTGGTATGGACTGTGGCTATAAGTCTACTTAGCCAACACAATATTTACTAGACTACAGTGACTTTCGTTAAACATACCTTTCCTAATACCAGATCACTTGTCTATAACCGGAGCTAAAACTCCACTCCTAGCAAGCTGATTTGCATGTTCAGAACTGGGAATTCCCACAGTACATGTAATCCTGTAGAGTGTAAACTAATTCTGTCTATTCAGGCTATTTATCTTCTCTAGACAGTCTTATACAATTTTGACTGAATATCATAAGAGATGAGTACTCGAAAGGCATTCTGACTGTCGGATAGTATTGCTATGTCTTGTCTTTTCTACCTCCCTTTCAAGTTTTATGGACCACATCTTTTGATGTCATTAACTTCCGCATGGTAAGTACTCCGGACCAGAACTCCCGCTTCTGTTCACAGATCTTGTGTCTTCACCACCATATGCAGCGGACTACAACCATGACAAAATTTTACATTTTTAAAGAAAATTGTATGACCAAATTTTTTCATGAGCTCGCCTTAAATATATACACCCTCAATCTCAAAGGACGGATAATAGGATTTTATTTCTGCTTTTATTTTCATACGTTTTTAATTTTTAATTTTGAAAATGAATTTTGTATTGTCTCTATTGCTCTCTAAAAGTAATTGTCATAATTTTCATTACAATAACAACAAACCGGTCAAATATAATAAATACAAAAATAGCAACAAAGTAATGTTGTTATAGTTACAAAATAGGTTTCGTTGTAGACGCGTCTTTATATAAAAGAAAAATAAAGAAAAAGATAGAAAGAGGAGGGAACATAAATATTTTTTTAGAAAAGATAAATTTGTAGAAGAGAAAGAAAAAATAATTCATAAAATTATGGCACAATAAAAACAAAAAACAATAATGGGTGTAAAATGGTTTTTTGTTTAAATGTACGTGGAAGGATACGAATGTAAAAAGCAAATGAAATAAAGTAATACTGACCTGACCTACTCTCCACGTTGAGGAAAACTGAGTGTACAAAAATAAATATTCCAAAAAGAAAATGCAATAAAAATGACTCCGTTGGAGTTCACCGCTTTGGTGCACTGTTCCAAAAATGTCGCTGCTGTAGTAGTCTTGATTCTACAATACTTTTCTTTGTTTCTGAAGTAGATTACCACTCTCTTTCTATCTCTCGCTCTTTATTTTAATACAAAAATTTCTACAAAAATGTAAGATATACGCGCTTTTTTGTTTTCTGTTGCTATTTTTAAAGCAACCTTTTATTTAAATCCAACCAATATTTAAAATTTTAATAAATTTCGTCTTCAACATAATATTTATTTGAGTATTAAATTTGAAGGAAGAAAAATGAATTTAAAAAGAAGTGCAAATAATGCCGTATGCCTCAAAAAAATTTCCACTGCTTTGCGGTACTCACCAGAATAAGAATGAAGTACAAAAGCAACACAAATATTTATAAACAAACAGAGCGCATTGCCTTCCAGTTGAATCGAAAGCTCATTTTGCTAATGAGCAAAAACAAAAACGGAATTTATAAAAAATGTATGAAAGGAATGTCATAAAAGAAGTCCTAGGATATAAACAATGTCACACTGGAGCGATTTTTTATAATTTTTTAATAATAGTTGAACTAAAAACTTTTTAAATAATCTTTATATTGTAGTAGAATTATTAGAATTTTTTTTTAATTTTTCACGAAAAACGCTTTAGGCAACAGTCATCAGTTTGTTGATTCTTGTCGAAATTTTAAAAATCTACGCCATTTAGTTTGGGCTTCATAATCTATAATAGTAAACTACGCAGCGTGATTTAAGAAATTAGACTACAAGTTGCTACCTTGTCCGTCTGGTTCTGCTGATGTAGCCACGGATGACTATACATTTTTCAAATCTAGAAGAAATCCTTACACGGAAAGAATTTTGACTCAAATATTGAATCAGAAATTATCGAACCAGAAACTAAACTGGGATTTCATCTAACTAACACAGGAGCCATGTTTTAAAATGTAAGGTAGTGATTAAATTCTTCCCTTGTTACGCTAAGAAAGCAATATTATTATTCCTAGTCACCAAGGAGTAGTTGGAAATGAAGCGGCATATTACATAGCTAATACAGCTACGGAATCACTAAAACTGATCTTCAAAGATATTATTGGTATTATAAGCCGAGTTCAAAAGTTATATATAATGCAATGGAACAAAATGCTTTGTGCATTCCATATTTTAGGCAAATGAGTTTATTAAGTTTGAATTACAGTAATTTCGCGGGACGATTCTTGTCTTTATAGCCTTTTAACATTACAGATACTAAAAGCATAGGTGCAACTAATAATAGCGAATGAAGAACATATAGAGAAGGCATTGAAACACTTTCTGTGTTTTGACTTTTAAATGTATGTGTATAAAGCTCTGATGTTCTCAGAATTTCTAAGCATGTATTCTTATGATTCTTTCTTGGGTTCGAGATGTTCCCCATTCGAAACAAACGTACTTTGAGAGACCTCTGTCGGAAGACTTGTTATTAATCACATGTTATTCTTGGATAATCTGATGCATGACGTATGTAGATCTCTTATTATTGGTACGTTCCAATAATACGTTTTGATTCCTTTAAGCCCACTTGGTTTGAGAAGAGTCAATGCCTCTTTTTATATTTCCTTTCGTTGAACACAACTTACCAAACATTCGTCTCCACCCCACAGAAGTGTTCTGGCTCTGTCAACGGCATGAAAGCTCCTCTTGATTATTGATGAGAACTCCCACATGGATTGGAATCCAGACGAGATCATACTCTAACTTCGTCGTATTATCTTTGATTTAACTTCATAAGAGCCGGATGCTTAAATGGCGAACTGAATGACAGAATGTCGGCCGAATTAATGTGGAAATATTATTATGATATCTTTAGTATTTGTTGCATTTACCTAGAGTTGTCCATTATCATCCTTGTGCTATTGTATTCATTAATTCAAAAACAAAAACACCGTGTAGTATATTACAATATGTAGTGAATTTCGAGGTATTATCTGTTGTCTTTTTATCAATTTTTTCTTTGTTTGATTAGAAAAAATTTTATTCACATAGAGTTTATGTTTTTTGGTTTTCTTCTTCTCAAGAGATCTTTTGTTTTTTATTTAATATTTTTTTTTTATTTTTTGTTCTTAATAATCATCATCTTATACAGTAGAACATTTTCTAGTGATTACATTATTTATTGTCAATTTTACAATACAATACTCATTGTTTAGAATTAGTTTTTGTTAAATATTTCAATGACAAAGTGGTGATTGTATACTTTTTTCACTTTTTTTTTACAATATTTAGAATTTTTGATTTTTTGTCTGTTGTCTTTGATTATCGGCTTAGCAAATAAAACGTTTTTTTTTTACTTGTTTCGTAATTTTTTCGTAATGTTTATATCTAGACATCCACGCTTTGAGGTTTTTAACATTTTGTGTTTAATTTGAAATACAAATTACAGCCGTTATAACTCTTCTTTACGAAATTTAAAAAAATCTCCAATTAAACAAATACACAAACTTTAACAACGATAATACGTTACCAACTGAAAATGAGAAACTGTGACTGCACTTTAGTTTAAAGTTTTTCAAAATGTTTCAATATAAACAGAATTCTGTACATGTATTAAATGTTAGCTCTTTACATAAGGATTCACATCCTTAAGTACTAATTCTTTTACATTGCAGCCTGTGTTAATGGTTCTTCTGAATTCATTTTCTCTCGGTTTCTCTCTTTATCTCTGTAGACTTTAATTGCTGTTATTTGGTATGGTTTCTATATTTCTGCATAACTGCTATAGTTTTGCTTTACTTACTGTTATTTTCGTTGGCTATGTTATGTTTTCTTACTCTCTGTCTTGTTATTGTTTACATCCGTGTATCTCACTATTGTTGTTTTTCAATCGCAAACAGTTTTTAATTCAAGTTCAACATACGTTTCAATATTGTTTTGCCGTCTTTGTTTTCATAATTACTCACAGTTTAGCTGAATAATAATAATAGTGTTAATAACATTATTAGTCGTTACAATCAGTGAATAGTTTATTGGAAATTGTTGCTATTGGTATGTAAACCATATAAAAATTAAGGTTATTTAACGCTAGCCTCAATTGAATTTAAAATGGAAGTATAAAAAAAAATATTTTTTTATTTATTTTGTTGTAAATTTTAAAATTTTTGTTTTCAACATCCAATAAAATTTCTTTTACGTTTCGTTTAATTTTTCAAAGCATTTATAACAGAAACCGATTAGTTTTAGCATAACCGTTCAAGTAACAGAAGAACAATTGTCATTAGAGTAGCCATATGTTAACAAAGGAAAATGTTACAGAAAGACTGTTTACAACTTTTGAAGCAAATATTCAGAGAACAGGTGAACAATATTTTAATTGTTGCGTATGTAGTTGTGATTTCATATCATGCAGAATAAAAGGTGATGTATTTATAAGAGGTCTGATGTGATATTTAAAAGCCCCACTTATTATAATCTCTAATGGAAGCTCTTACAATAAATATTTTCTTGTGAGATATGAAGTAAGTGACTGCGAAAGCCACCGTCGAGATATAAAATTTATAAAACATGGCAGACGGCATTCGCTGTTAAGTATGAATTAAAATCCATTATATTTATGTACACCTTAAACTTTTCTAAACTTCTTAATAAAATTATAGAAAAGCACTGTAATAATTTTACATTATCAGTCTCTGCAGATTTCCTTTCTCACATTAAATGTTTTACCTATAAATTATTTTGAAGTATCAAGCAATTCTTACATTTTAAATCACATTTGTTCAACATCTGCTGTACGAAGTCGCCTTACTCTAGAAGATAGTTTTTTGGCTTCAAAACTCAGATTTGATGTCTCGAACAAAACAGCTTCCTCTCAACAGTCTTCTGGCTAAAAAATTTGCTTAAATCGGTTGTTTATAGTTGCCGTTTGAATTTTAGGTCGCACTCACTGATAAAAATTAACATACAAAACTATAAACTGAGTTATAATAGCCAATTAAGTCTGCTTTATGATTAAATCGACATCACTATATCTACGGCCTCGTGAACGACCAACCTTCCTTAACTGTTGGGTAAGCTGGGCACCAGATAGATGGGGTGCAAAGCGAAATCAAAAATTATCAGCCATAAGATAGACCCTTTTTCTAAGAACCCAATGAATTAATAAATTTTGACTATTCAAAGCAAAGTTGGGATTTATTGGGTTAACGAGCACGATGATGTTGATTTTGCCAAAAATGTAAGCTCATTTTTATCGTGCTAGGTACGTTAATAAGCAAAATTGTCGTATTTGGGGCTCAGAAAACCTACACTTGGTCTAACGGAGGCCAATGCACCCACTACGAGTGACTGTTTGTCTTTGAAAATGAGGATAGCGCAACAGTTGCGGTCAATGGAGGCACCTATCGCACCAAGATAACAGATTTTTTGTACCCGCTCTTCATGATATTGATGTGCGCGATGTTTGGTTTCAACAGGATAGTGCAACTTGCCACACATTTAATGCCACAATCGATTAATCGCGTCAAACGATTGATGGCCGTTTAATTAGTCGAAATGCTGATGTCAATTGGCCGACAAGAAGCTGCGATTTGACACCGTTGGACTGTTTTCTGAGGGGCACCGTTAAAGAAAAGTGTTATGCAAAAACCAGAGGCAATTGAACATTTGAAGGCTAACATTCGTGATTCCATTGCCGAGAAACGACCCTACACACTCGAAAAAGTGCATGAAAATTGGGCCAATCGAATTATGTATTGTAAGGCAAGCCACGGCAGCCATATGAATGAAATAATATTCCATTTTTAACCGAAACAATTGTACTTCGCAATAAATTTTGCAAAATTTCAAACCGTTTTTGTTTTATTGCATTTTTAAATTTAAACTTGTAAATATCCCACCCTTTATATATGTATAAATATGATAAATTATGCTCTCAAAGTGTTTGTGTGTACTTTTGTTTTAAAAAAATATTTGAATTTAAAAAGACTTACTTTATTTAAATAAATCAGAATTTAACACGATTAAATGGACTGTTATCAGTGTTAAGTGTTAAGAGTCTTATCCTCAACTATTTACAGCGCCATAATGTCTACAATTTTGGTCAATTTGAACTATTTGGCCAATTTTAACATTTTCTCTGATTTGAATCAATTTTTTTTATTTTTTTTTTATTTTTGATCTCAAATTAAAAAATAAAGTGTTTGATTCGTTTTATTGCTTGGCAAATATTTAACTACTTTTGTTACAACAATAAATGTAAGTGCACAGTGGGATCGAAGACCAAATCCGTAAGTGGGTAGGTAGGTAGGTATATTGAAGTAGAGCAGATTGACTGGGAGCTTATAGTGTGCTCACTATATGTCTTACTTTTTATATGCGATCGTTATCTTAAGTAAACTTGGTTCACTTCTTTCAGTATACTTCTCTGAGACGAGCTACATACATATGTCTGGTAAGGTGTCATCCCTATAACATTGAAATTTGAAAAACAGTACGACAGACAATGATAAAAAAATTGTACCATCGCTTCGATAACTTTACTCGTGAGCTCTATTCATACATACATACATACATTCATTACAACGCTCCAGTGAGAATTACGACTAGTTTTTTACACCATTTATGTTGTGTGTTTTAATTATACCTACAGATTAATGTAATATATTTTGTGTTAGTGTGCCTATAGTGTCCCTATAGTATTCTTATTTATTTGAAGAGGCTTAGAATATTAGACAGCTCTATACCATGGCAAAGTTAATTGCCGAAGTTTTGAGAAATAAGAATAACTGTATTCGATGTCAGAATTATTTCTAATTTTATTCACAATTTTCTTCAGATTATATACTATTTCTCATTCTATGTTTTCTTATAATAATCTTAAACTATTTGTTTCCCCTACTTATTTTTGTGTATATTTTCTTTTTCTTTTCCTCTTAAATCTATTAATTGTTAAGTGACCTACAATAATATTAATATCGTATTCATTTGTATTGCATTTCTAGTGACCCATATTAATCAACACAAGCCACTTGATATTGCATACTCTGCATATTACGATTATTTTTCTGAAGTCACTTTACATTTGCTTACATTTTATTTTGTTTATTTTAGTTATTCTATATAAGGGTGAATGCATACATTACAAAAAAGTCGATTCCGAACAACAGATTTTTAAGAAACTTTGAACGGCAATTTTTTATTTACGTTAGAGTTCTTGCCAGAATTCTGCTGAGAGGAAGTTGCCAAAGGAATATTATTTTCAAATTTCATTTTGTTGGAGATGTCAGGCCTGGGGTTTGAACCGCGGCTACCCGTCCAATATGACAACACAGACTACAGCGACTATTGAGGTCTATTCATACTTACTTACTTAATTGGCCATTAACAAGCCAATTAACGGATTTCGGCCTGCCGCAACACATCCTTCTAGGCGCCTCTGCTTCTTGCCCGCCTACGCCAGTTGGTCACACCAATCGATGACAGGGTATAGTGCCATCACTTATTTAGTTTTATCACTGATAATCTAAGTAGTTTATTCGTTAAGTTTTAGCTATAAAAACAGAAATAAAATATTTATGAAGGGAGTTCAATTTTAACTGAAAAAGAGTTTGTTTCTTTTAAAAAATCCCTATAAATATATTTATTTTTAAGTATAGTGATAAGATAGTTTTAAAAAATATAATCTCTATAAATGTATTTATTTTTAAGTATAGTTTTAAATTTAGTGATAAGATAGTTTTAAAAAACATAATTATAAATTATTTTTTTTTTTTTTATAAAAAGGGAGGTATATTGCCATCACTTATTTGGTTTTATCACTGATAATCTAAGTAGTTTATTCGTTAAGTTAGATAAGTTTATTCGTTAAGTTTTAGCTATAAAAACAGGAATAAAATATTTATGAAGGGAGTTAAATTTTAACTGAAAACAAGTTTGTTTCTTTTAAAAGGGCTTCTTCGACTTCGTCCTTCCAACGCATACAAGGTTGTCCTCTTCGCCGACTTCCACATATCCCCGCATCAAATACCCGTCTCGCCGGAGCATCTTGCTCCATTCGAACGACATGGTCGAGACAGCGCAGCCGCTGGATATTATATCACTGTTGGATCGGATGCGGAAATCATCGCCAAATCGTTGTCCTTTAAACGTTTGCGTGGTTTAGACTTTTGAGGGGATCTTTTTAAAGTCTTTTGTTGAGGTTTTCATTGGAGACAATTTTTACGTGGTGGGTTCCAAGTCCTACGTACAACCCAAATTTAACGTCAAGGAGATTGGACTTCGCTGCAGGCATTAGTTAACATCTAGCTGGGTTTAGAATGCCATCTTGATGCACGCAGAAAGACGAGAATCGTCCTGGTGGTCGCCTTGATGACCACAGTCAGAAACGTTACCTTGTTTGCATGCATTTCACCCCTCCTTGAGGTCTGTTCATCATTTTCTAATATGCTAATACAGTGCAGGTGTTCATATAATACTCATTGCTCCGTGTGTATTCAAATGCTGTTACTTAACTCTCCCTCTTTAGTATTAAAATTCTCTCAGTTTCCCTAGACGGTATTGTCCCAAAGAATATTTATAATACTTCTTATTGAGTGGCATTTTCAATTACTATTTCCGCTTGATCTTCAATACACAGAAAGGCACCGATTGTGTTATTCCATACATTGCCACTATTAGTCAATATATAATGAGTAAGAAGAGAATTCACGACTAAGGATGGTAATCCATACCACTGAACCATATGTATATGGAATAAAAACAAATAAAATCATGTCATTTTGTAAGATTTGCAGTAATAAAAGAGACATGAAAAAAGTCCTTTATTTTCAATATAATGAAAGAGAAAAAGCAAACTAATAAATACACACTCTTTTCACAAATATACAAATACAAATACAAATAGAAACAGTAGTATGCGGCAATATAAAGTTTTCAACTTGAAATTTTTTGGATCATTACAGTACTTACTTGTTTGTATTCAAATGACTATTTTAAAGCAGCAAGTTTTTGTTGTTGGTGTTACCATTGTTTATTTACTTCGTATTTGTTTTTGTACTTCTTTTTTTCTAATCAAATGGAATACTCATGTATACATATATATATGTGTGCGTGCATATTTGTGTTTTCTATAGAAGTACACATTTAGATAAATAAAAACAACTTTTACATACAATCACTTACAACAGAGTCTAAGAGTTTTAGTATGAGTGTATACGTGTGTGTAAGTCTTGATTCTGTATGTTATTTGCGAGATGTGATATTCTTTTCGTTGTGACCAGAATTCATGTTAAAAATTCTTTCTTCAACGAGAATATTATTTTTCTAGACAGTTTTTAAAAAGAACTTGAAAAAATGAAAACATTTAGTTGTGGAGAACAGAAAATATAAATTGAATTGTTGGGATTTAGAAAGGACTTATTGTTGAAGTTGAAGACGTTATTATAACATTTACGAATTGGCAGGTAATAAATCTTTTCTTATCCATTTTATTAATTAATTTTCGTGTTAGATTTTGTTCCCTTGAGAGGAAATTACATCTGACGTTGACATACATATACATACATAATTGGCCACTATAACCCTTCAGTCAGGATTACGGCCTAGCTTCTCACACCATTCATGTTGTGTGTGTTCAACGTTTAACATTATATGAGAGAACACCCTGTCGAATATTAGGTAGCGGTTCTTTTTTATGCTTTGTTGTCTCTTGCATTCTTTTTAACATTCTTTTCATTACTACTTAACATTAAAGTAATTTTGCATAAAATCACTCTAGTTTCGGCATTAGACCAAGTGTGACCTTCTTTTTTGTTAAACACTAAACATTTTTTAAACAAATACAAAACAAATATTGTGACTTTTTTTTTTTGCAAACAAATAGAACATTAAATTGTAAAAATTGTGAACAAAAACAATATAACAAAAACATAAATTGAAATTAAACCAATTAAATTAAAGCAAAACAAATTTGTAAATAAAATAATATAAGAACTACATACATATTGAATTAAATAAATAATACAAATTAAAATTATAAAAACAACAAATCCAAAAACATTTTATTTCAAATAAAATTAAAAACAACAACAAAAAACGAACCAGCAACACATCAAACATTAAACAGTGTGTGTCAATTTTATACATGAGTGGCGGGACGTACAGTTTACAGTCGATTCCGAACTTCAGATTTTTGAGAAACTTTTCATAGCAATATTATTTACTCTCAGAGTTTTTGGCAGAAATTTGCTGAGAGGAAGTCGCCGAAGAAATATTTTTTCATATTTCATTTTGATATCTGACCTGGTGTTTGAACCTTGGCTTTACGTCTAATAAGCCAACATACCACATATTACACTACGGCGACTTCGTCTGACGTTTACTTCATTTAATTAAAGCTTCATTAATTAAGTTTTTTTTTTAGATAAGCAAATTATTGCGCAACAGGACCACTGAGTGCTCAAAAAGTGGCACCTGATTTACTGCCTGATTACTGTCACGTGCGCTGTTGATATTACACTCTCTGGTGGTTTAGAAGTCTTAGTGGTTCCTGCTTAACCTTTATGTGAATAGCTATGTATGTTGTGAATTTTAAAAACTCTGTATTCCTGTATCCTTCATATATCTCTGAAATTTCATAATATCCTCACTAGGAGTGTTGTCTAACATATGCTGAAGTTTGATTAAGATTGATCAAATCCAATAATAGATGTGGTCATCTTCTCTTACCTACCCCTTACGCTACATACCCGAGCATGGTATATGAAAACAAATAATAATACAAACATTTCGTATTTTGATTCCGTAGGATTTCAGAGATTTCAATAAATTCAAAAATTATGACCACGGAATCTAGCAGTATATGGTGGTAAGACGGGTCAGATTGTTCCTTATTAGTTTACATAGTCTGTTCTGCTTCATAGGGTATTCCAGCGAGTTCATCATCATCATCAGTTTCTTCTTCCAGTTTATATTCTGGTAACTTGATTTCCTTCACATCTGAGTAATGTGGAGTCACTTCAGTTTTGTTTTTCTCTGCAATAACTTAAAATGAAAATTGAAAATTGATTCATCATCACTATTGTCTGCTAATAACTCTCAAAGCCTTAAAAAATTAATTTCCTAGTTTAAATTAAAGCAGTTTCGAAATTTTAGAATGAGCTTTAAAAGACAAACAACCTTAGAAAATAATATTTGACCTTCAATGATATCTGCGAGACAAAAAATGTAACGCAATGATTTAAAAAATGTACTAAATGGTAAGATTGCCTGATTTTCCTACATGTCCATGTAGGAAAATTTTAAATGCTTTAAAATCCCATAGAAGTTAGTGGTATATTTTCTATTTAATAGCATTTGAAATTTATTACTCATACGCACCATATTACATGTATTAGAGTAATTATTCTGAAAAGTATTCAATAAAAATTTTGTCATGTATGAAACTTTTGGAATTAAATATCACTCATACGTCACATATCTAGTTGCCATGAATGAATGTTACATATTAAATATATATACTACATATGAACATAATATGAGTAAATATAGGCGGTGGGTCATTTAAAAGTACTTTGAAAATTTGGGTTATTTGGTCGCATAGGATTCTTGGGTAGCTTTGCCAATTTTATAAAATATTTGAACTTTCACATGCTCATGGTGCTGAAAAAGGAAAATAAAATTAATTCGATTTCATTTCAAGCATACGTTATTTATTTCAAAAGAAACTACTGCTATAAATGAGATATAAAATTCAAATGTCAACATTTTAAGGATTTTATTGGATACTGATAACGTTTTAAACTGCTCAAAGCACGGCTGCATTCAGTGTGACAGCCAACAGAAGTCAACTGCATGCAAAAGTTGTTGGCATCTACTTCGATGTATTTTTTATTAAGAATTTTAAAGAAATTTATACTGTGTGAAGAAAAAAACGTAGTACTTAACTCTTCAAATAAAATAAAATAATTTTTCATGGCAATTTTATTTGCTCTCAGAGTTTTTTCCAGAAATCTGCTGAGAGGAATTCGCCGAAGAAATTTTTTCCAATTTTTGTTTTGATGTCTGACTTTGGGCTTGAACCGATGCCTCGCGTATAATAGTACAATAGTCACACTAACTACTAGACTAGGGCTTGTAGTAGAATATTTCATATGATTCATTATTTAATTTAGGATGCTTTGGAATAATGTTAGTAAAGCTAACTTCCAAACTAAACCTAAGCTCTCCGGTCGCTCTCTCCGAAGTGCATGAGAGCCGCAGAGATACTTAGTGTATGTTATGGTGATTGGAACCGATTCGAAATCGGAATATTGGAATTGATTTTTATTCTGGCATGTTAAGTGAATTTATAATGCTCGGTCATCACAGATAGATGGCAAGACAAAATTATCTTCCTACCATATTTGCCTAAAAAAATTTAGTCAGCCTCAAATCCGTTTAGAAATAGCTAAGATTCTCAATGATCGACATTAAATATTTTTATTATCAATCCCAAATCCTTTCTCTCAAACGTAAAACTTTAAAAAGGAATGTTGGAAAAACAGAGAAAACTGCCAAATATGCATAGAAATTTCAGCTTTTGTTGCAGCAAAAGAAAAGGGAAGCTTTTAAAAAAGTTTTAAACGTGTGACAATAAATAAAATGTATTATTCCTTGTGCCCTGGCTGAAAATGCTTTGGGAGTTAGAAGTAAAAACAGCTGTAAAAAAAAAAAACAAGTAACACTCTAAAATGTATTTCGTCCAATTTATGTTCTGGACTAGATTGGCAAATAGCTCATGCATACCGCAATCACATAAAGAACACAAACTTTCTTGCGAACTAGAAAACGTCAGACTTCGCATAAAAAAGGAGTATATTTTGCCAAGAATGTACTTTTATGGAAGGAACTCTGTTTTAAAAATATAAGGTTTACCCATACGTTGCATAAACCATTTTTACTCTGAGCAAAGATAAAAATATATGCAATCTTTAGGAGGTGTGCTCAAAACAAGGCAATTTTTTAATTGCCTTACACAAGTTTCTTGAGCTATACGGGAAAGGGAAAAAGCATGCAATAATTAAAAATAATTGTGAGCCTTTCTTAATGAGCAGATATATTTTCCTGGGGTAATATTGGTTTTGCAAAATTCTTTATTCGGCTTCTAGCAAGAGTAATACTCCTTATAAAGCTCACAACATTCTAAAATACATTCTCCAACTGAGAATTCTGAACTTTGGCAGTTGAAGCTGCATCTGGCAAATTAGTTGTCATTTATTAAGTATGTTTTCCTAAGTCACCATGGACAAGCATAGACAAATAGTGTGTTCGATTAATGACCTCTGGAGAATTAGGCAACTGTCCTCTATTTTCATTGAAAGGATCTTTCTTTTTTACCAATGAGACCAGAACCATTTCGGGATGAATATCGAATTTGTGATGGTCCCAATCCAATACATCTGGTAAAAGTCACTATTTGGAGTGGATCTTTCGCTTGCGACGTCATCGTTCATATATCTTGGTGGACGACATTGGCCAGGCTATCACTATCTACCAAAACTAAGTGGGTTCAATAGGACGGAACGACATGTCACACGGCCCATGCCACGTTGCATATTTTGCATGAGCGATTTGGGGCACAGTAATCTCACGTGTGGATAACGTGGACTGGTCACCGAGATCATCCTTTTTCTGATTGTTTGGGAGTTTTTTATTATTAATTGTTATTCCTAACCCTGACTTAACGAAATGTCAACTTTATGTTTGTTTACTATTCTGGATAATTAACTTTATGTACTAAAACTGACTTTCGTAACAATTTGAAAGTTAAAAGAGTCACATTGAGTTTTTAACATTGAAATATAAAGGTCTGCCACTAATACTTAATATATTTGGTTTTATTTAAATAAGGTAAAATTAAAGTCAAATCGTTTCACTCAGAAATTCTCGTACACTGATAGTGTTTTCTGAAGTCGCAGGTTATGCGACTAAACAACAAGCCATTGTGGTCCTCAATGTCAACTTAATCCAAAACCGGCGATCAAATTCTGTCTGCTTTATATGCCATGGTAGTGGAAAATTTGACATTTTGCATTTGCTCCACCCGAAGAAATCGTGGTCAACATTTTAACAATATTATATTCATAGCTCATAGACATCAACAGGTTCTGGAACCGAATAGAAAATTTCACACTCACTTTGTTGCCTTTAAAAATTTTAGAACAAAAATGCTTAATGAAAGACGCCATATAAACCAAATATTTTGGGCCTAGTTTTTGTGTATGAAGTTGCTTTTTATAATGTTTTATTAATACGTTTACTATGGTCTGTGCTGCACATGCTAATTAAGATTTAAACCAAGAGACAAACTGTGGTTTTGTCCTTATGTCAATGTCTTTACATTTGTGTACAAAAATGAAAATCTCTTGTCATTCTCTAACCATTTTCTCTTTAAGGTTTCCTGTATGAATGTGTATATCATTTAACAAGAGTTTGTCTGAAATCATATGAACTGATGTGATATCATTAGGAAAGTGTCTACCATGCAATGGATACTCTGGATTTGCATTTGCTTTACTTAAAGGATAACAGAATGACAATATAAATGCAAATCAAGTTGTATTGATATATTATACAAGGCTTTGTTTATTTCCTGTGGTATCTCGTATTGTATGCATGAGTAGTTACAATTACCCGGAAAGCATTTGGTTGCGTATATCAACCTTTTGCGTCTAAGTGTCTCGAATATTTTGATACTTTTTTGGAAAAATAAAATAAAAAACCTTTCTTCCCTTTCTTATTGGTTATCTTTATAGCAACTTTTGAGAGCAAAAGACTTTCACTTCGTCAAGATCCTCCACCATTTGCATCATAGCTAATGAGGGTAAGATAAGATAAAGTCTGATAATATTCATACATATTCTGTTTATTTGTTTGAATTGGTTTTTTTAAGCGTTTCCTATCTTAAATTTGAAATACAACATAGTGTGCGTGTAAAATATCATCGATTTTTTTTATTCTTTAAAGTCCTATTGTTCGTATCCGCCACATCTTCTCTGGATTGAGCGAATTCGAATTGTACTATTTGCTATAACTCTGTCGCATAAATCAGGCTGAATTTGACCAATAGTTTTGTGGTCCACATTACCTCCAGTTTAGATAACCATGCCTTCAAATCGCTCTTGCGAAATATCTAATGTCGTATGATCTGTTGGGCACGTTGTTCCGGCCAGTTGAAACCACATGACGTTGGTGTCCAAATCAGGCCAAAAGAAGTGTCTCATCATCGAGCTATATTGCTCGCCGCAATGAATTCGTAAAGAAGTAGCTACAGAGAACTTCGCCAGCCAACAATCCCTACCAAGCAGTGACTTTTTTTGTCATGGATGCTCTTGGACTCCGTATCCTTCCAAATTCGACAATTTTGTTAGTTCTCAAAATCGCCTTATATGTTAAAATTATTTTCCGCTGAAAATTAAAGACAGTTTCCAACTGCTCAAGGGCCCACGCAGCGAACACTCATCATTGTCTAAGTCTGCCTGTGGAGATTTGGCAAAACAGTTGGTGATCATAGACCTATTCTGCCTGTCGTTGACTATAATGCCTTGGCCATCATCATTCTCAAAGAAAGATTGACCAATTAAACCCCCAGCAACAAAATCCACACCCAATAGCGACTTTTTCCGAATGCATTAGACGCTCTTGCACTTCATTCTGAATTCAATTCACCCAGAAAGGAGCCTTATTGTTGAACATGAATTTTCTATGACAATTAGTGCCTACTTCAGAGCCCAATCAGGGAACGCATTTCATTGTATTTTGTTGTCCCTAGTGATTAGGTAAAATATACCAAATATATGACAACTAATTTGAAAGATGTATCTTCAACCAGATGACCATTATCAACTGCCAAATGAACTCCCATCGGGTAATAATCGGATGATAATACTGCAATGGTGGAATGTTCTGTTATCCTCAGAAGAAACACAATAGCTAAAATAGCAGAGAGCGCCTATCAAAAACTATATGTGTCATCAATCATCCGCAGAAATGCTGCAATATTCACCCATCAGCTGAATTAGAAAGGACCTACAGTTTAAAGTCGACTCCGAACGACAGATTTTTGAGAAAATATTCATGCCAGTTTTATTTGCTTTCAGAGTTTTTGCCAAAAATTTGCTGAGAGTAAGTTGCCGCAGAAATGATTCTTTCATATTCGTTATATTCCCAGATGTCTGATCTGGGGTTTGAACCATGGCCCCACGTCTAGTAAAATAACACACTACCTACTAGAATACGGCGACTTCATGAATACAAACCCGAGTAATAAAAGTTCAAATCTTTTAAGCTTATTGTACTTTGTGTCCTAACCACCGACTGTGTCATCGATAAGCGTCATCATGCAAAAGTCACGTGACTGCTTCTAAAAAAGTGTAGGACTGAACGAGCAATATAACCTACCACAGCATCCAGTATATCATTCCGAAAAATCCAAGGATCTGCTACATTAGATGAGAAGCCTTGATCAATGAAGCTGAAACAACTGAAGTAAATAATGTGAGAATATTTGTGAGAATATTTTTTTAATGTGAATTATTTTGTCTATGTAGAAACGGGAGATAATAAAAAGAGTGAACGGATACTGTTTTGCTTCTGTGTATGGTCTTGTATCAAACAAGGACATCTAAAGCTTCCAATATTTAACTGGTCTTCACAGCCTAACGTATATGCAATCTCTGGTCATTTAAAACTAGACTCACTTCACTTCAATATTTTTTGCAATGCTTGCTAGTATATAATCCATTATAAGTGCATCTGTATGCATTAAGACAATGCAATTGCATGTGCGTATGTATACATCATTGCCTATATCATGTTATATTCATACTCATGACACTTAAATAGCAGTGATCATTAGGGTTTTCCTTATAGCTGACATATCTTTGTTATATATTATCTGTGTGTAGTGCTCTTTCCAGGCAAGCATGTGTCAATTAATATGCAAAACACTTAGAGTTTATTGTTGTTGTAAAACTAAATAAATATGCTGTGGTAAACAAAAAACACAAACAAATATAGGCTGAACACAAATATCTACACATTTGATAAGTACATCCATCCATATTGCCGTAAATGTAAAATGATTAGAATAAAGGACTGCGTATATGCTTATAGATTTAGGAGAAGTCATTAAATTTTTAAGGATGTATTTGGAAAATAAGTAAATATTTAATAGTTGCCTTTGGGGAAGGGAATTGAATTTGCATTTTATTTGTTTTTGTTGTAAAGGTTAGTAAACTTTTAGGAAACCAAGTCAAATAACTTTAAAGAAAGCAATTGTAAAATAAATTCACCAAATACCCATCATAATGGTATTTTGATGACTCGCAACCAATGCTTTTTTGCATTTTCTTGTAAAAGTATTTTACTATTTTACACTTTACACTGAATTCCTTATTCTAACTAACCACTGCCTTTTTCTTTCCCCTTCATATTTTCTAATGAAATTCTGTTTTATATTCATTTTCATAGAAAACTTAAGCATCTCCCGAATAAATTATTAAAATTCTATAACAACATTATTCCAATCTTTTCATTACAGCTCTATCAGAGACAACACATATTAAAAGTATCGCGGTGTATGTACTTATGCTGGGCTCATATTGCAAGGATTATAGAGAATAATAATAATGAATGCCTGTAGGACCATAAGCGAAAATATCAAAAATAAATTAAAATGTATAATAAATTAAAAATATTATTTTGTTTGGCACATATTTTCTCAAATAGAGAAAATCCTCTAAAGAAAGAAGAGAATTTCTAGACAGGGATAATATTTTTGTGATGCAAAATGGATTTGGCCTATGTTTATTCATTTCGGTATTTAATTTAAAAAACTAGTAAGGACTACTAGGCTGTATGTTACCCTACGGTGTTGAAGGTTACTCTAATCAAACTTCAATATTTTTTGTATTTCTGCTAAGAATAATAAAGAGAGGCGACTATTGAATACATTACTTTGTGCATAACTGAGGAAAAGGAAAAAATTCCTGAGGATATATGCGAGGTTAAAAAAAACCCTATGACTGTATCAGAAAACTAAGTAAAGAAAACAAGTAGTTGCCGTAATCCTTATAAGAAGTGAGGCCACGGTTCAAACCCACGTCAGACATTACAACGAAATATGAAAAAATCAGACTAAAGACAGAAAAAGCTTTAATCATCACAACATTTAAGGGATTGTTTAAAATACCTCAACTGTAGACCGCGATTACTGTTAAACTCAGGTAGTGTGTTCCAACAGGGACTTCCGAGCAGTTGATAGTGGCCATCTTGTTGAAGCTATATCTGTAAATTTAATTGTCATTTTTTCAGTCTGTTTTTCCGAATCACCATAGACGACCATAAAGTAGTTAATGCTTGACACCCTAATTTTCTTTTAAAAGCCAACTTAAGAGATGAGTCCCACTTCAGGTTAAATGGGTAAGTAAATCAGAAAATTTAAAAAATTTTCGATTTTGGAACGATTTGGTTAGTATCGTAAATCAGAATTATTAAAAAAATTTTCGATTTTGGAACGATACTAACCAACAACATATCCACGAGCATCCCGAAAAAGTCACTGTTTGGTGTTGATTTTGGGTTTATAATTCATTGAAAACGACGATGGTCAGGCCACTGTTAAAAGCGAGTACGAGTCGATGATTACCAATATCTTTTGGTCATATATATATGTAGTTGATCTAACCACCAACGACATTTGGTTTCAACCGGAATGAGATCTTGCTCACGTTTGACCCCGATAGACTTTTTCTTGTGGGACTGTTTAAGTCGCAGATGTATGCGAATAACCCGCAAACAGTATCAGCCCTCAAATTTTGCATAACCATGCCGATTTACACGGCAGGCTCATGAAATTGGACACTTTCGAAACAGAACCTATGGCGGACGTTTGAACATATTAACATCATTCTCACATAACTATATCAATAGGTCTTTAAAGCGAATAGAAACTTTCAATCTTCTTATTTTCTATACTAGCTCCGTTAATTTCATTTTAACCGATTACAGCCAAGTAAAGTGCCCATTACTTCCTATAATATCCTATATAATATTCTTCCAATGTCGTCGAATATCCTCAAAAATAACTCGTAAAATTCCTATTCAGAGCAGGCAGATACATACATAAGTTGAAAATCCAAAAAGGAAACAGTATTCCATGTGCCATTCATTATAAACAGAACACACACACATACACTTCCGATGTAACGTTTTGTAAAATGTGTGGCACTCTTTAGAATTCTCTATTTTATCTACTTAAGAGCACCTGGCATTTTAAATACTAATTTTATTTCATTCTTTTTAGAAGGAATAATAAATAAAGGAAAATACATATGAAACGAAAAAAATAGTGTATAAAGGATAATGCATCCCACTGCGTCTCTCATAACTGTAAATGAAGAGTAATCTTCACTTACATATGCGAATAAGGTATGACTTTACAGAAAGGGAGTATTAGTGGACAAGCTTAACAGGGCAACACTTTATTATTTATGGCCTTAAATGTTATCTGAAAATTTTATATTTAAACTTAATTTTATACTTGAAAATAATGTTGTTTTAAAAGATACCAATTTAAAAAAAAAAACGGTTGGTTGGCTAAAAGATTTCTGTCAGAATGTAAATTTTTAACACAAAGTAAGCTACTACGCCAGTATATTTTGAAGACATTTGTTTGTTCTTTCTGATGCAAGTTATATTGAAATGAAATCGTTTATCATTGACTATAGTTTTTTTTACAGAAACTAGAGTAAAAAGGCCTTGAATAGCCGACCACTGTGAATATTTTTTAACTTGGATCTCAAAAATTTATCCATTTAAGGCACCGCTCTGCTAAAAGCCAAGAAAAAGTTATGCTGCATAGTTATCACACGAATGACAATAACAGTAATCTGTCGTTCGGAGACGACACAAAACTATAGGTCTGAGAGTAAATAAAATTGAAAAAGTTTTTAAAAAAATCTAACGTTTGGAATCGACTTTATGTTGTGGATTTCGTCACTCATGTATAAACTTAACACACACAACATAATCCTGACTAAGTAACAGTAATGATCAATTATGTACACATGTATGTGGCGAAAATTCTGGAATCCGCACTGAGATTACAATCGAA
The DNA here is from genome assembly GCA_932273835.1 of Sarcophaga variegata. Classification (NCBI taxonomy): domain Eukaryota; kingdom Metazoa; phylum Arthropoda; class Insecta; order Diptera; family Sarcophagidae; genus Sarcophaga; species Sarcophaga variegata. Next base: position 117,069,788 of record OW026358.1, on the reverse strand, counting down.
ATGGGGCAACAAATGTTTAATGGGGAGTTAAACCAATTAGATAGACCACCACTTTCAGATACAATAGACTAAAATTATCCAAAATGGGCCTCTGAGTGCAGACGCCCTGATAATGGGAGCACAAACACTTTTTCAAAAGCTATATTGGCGAGAATCTGTAGTGATGAGGAACATCATTTCTGAAAACCTGAGTATTCTGCAAAAACTGCACGTCATAGACCATAACTATGAAAGTCATCGACCAAAAGTTGGAAGTCATTGACCAAAAAAACAAATCATCAACCAAAAAAAAAAAAAAACATCGACCAAAAAATGCAAGTTAGCGACCGAAAAATGTAAGTCATCGACAAAAAAAAAAAATAAAACTCATCTACCTAAAAACTGCAAGTCATAGACCAAAAATGCAAGTCATCAACCAAAAAAAGTCATCAATCAAAAAAAAGTACATCTAATAGAGGGTGTTTTTTATAGAGGTATAGAACTTTAAGTTGGCATTACTTTTCAAGATGGCGACCGATTTAACAGCTGTCAAGTGATTTATTCTCAGTTTGGTTTCATCATGAATAGGCTCACGCCTGAACAACGCTTGCAAATAGTGCAATTTTATTTCGAAAATAATGGTTCTGTGCGGAAAACGTATCGCGCACTACGTCCATTTTATCGTCGACAAAATCGTCCATCAGAGCAGTTAATTCGATTAACCATGGAACGTTTTCGTACCACGTTTACTCTTATTGATAACTCGCATCCCCAGAGACGCTGTACGGTGCGTACAGAAGAAGCTATTGCTGCTGTAGAGCGTAGCATTGAGGAAGACCCGAATGAGTCCATCCGCCATCGAGCACAGGAATTGGATCTGTGTCCATCCACTTTATGGAAGATTTTGCGGAAGGATCTTGGTTTGCGTGCTTACAAATTCCAACTCGTGCAGGATTTGATGCCAAACGATCATCAAGTATGGCGTAGATTCGTCGAATGGGCCCAAAACGAGATTACCGTTGTTCCCGATTTTCATAAGCGAATTTTGTTTAGCGATGAAGCGCACTTCTGGTTGAATGGCTACGTCAACAAACAAAACAGCCGCATTTGGAGTGAAGGTAATCCTCAAGTGTAAATGGAAACACCGTTACATCCAGAAAAACTGACTGTTTGGTGCGCTTTATGGGCTGGTGGAATCATTGGTCCGTACTTTTTCAAAAGTCAATGGTGATCGATATAGAGCCATGATTACTAACTTTTTCATTTCTGAATTGAATAACCATGATGTCCAGGAGATGTGGTTTCAACAAGACGCCGCAACATGTCACACAGCTCGTGCCACAATAGATTTATTGAAAGACACGTTTGGTGACCGCCTAATTTCACATTTAGGACCTGTGAATTGGCCTCCAAGATCTTGTGATTTAACACCGCTAGACTACTTTCTGTGGGGCTATGTAAAGTCATTGGTCTATGCGGTAAAGCCATAAATGCTTGACCATTTGGAAGACAACATTCGCCGTATTATTGTCGATATACGGCCACAAATGTTGGAAAAAGTCATCGAAAATTGGTCGTCCAGATTGGACTACATACGCGCCATCCGTGGTGGTCCTATGCCAGAAATCATATTTAAAATGTAATGCCACAAGATTATCTTTCGGATTAATAAAATGCAACTTAAAGTTCTATACCTCTATAAAAAACACCCTTTATATTTAAAACCCAACTCATCTATCAAAAATGCAAGTCTTCTACAATAGACAATCAACTGGCGAAAAATGCAACAGTTTGTTGGATATTTATTTATAAATGCATATAATAATACACTCAATGAGAATTATTAAAAATTTTTAACTTCATTTCCCCACAACTTAATTTTTTATCCCATTTTGACCGATTTATATAGAGCACTGTTTTGCTCATGTGAAAAAAGTTAGCTTCGTCACCTATAGCTCTGGTTCTAAAGCTCGCTAAGGTCATTAGGGCCACTTCCCCACAAGATTTTTTATCCTATTTTGACTGATTTATATAGCGCAGTTTTTTTTTTATATAGGCTTAGTTGCCTATATCTTCGGTCCCAATTTACGCCCGACAGTAAGCGAACCTGTTTTAGACTCCTTGATGCAATGGCTATTCAGCCCACTAAAACATTTGCTGGCATCCAAAAAGCAATTAAAAAAATTAGAACTCAGAAACGACGATCAACAATTTCTCGGTTGGTGTACGATGAGTATTATTTGTGGACTTGTCCAGCAGGGAGTGTTTAGAAATCAGGTGCTAAATGATCTGGTAAAGAATCATATGAGCACAACAAAAATAATTCAAGACCGTTTATGGCTGTAAAAACCGATTTGCAAATGTGAAACAATATGTCGCATGGGACGTTATGGAACTGCGATTTACTTCTATAATTGACCGTTATAACCACTCAGTTAGGATTCCTAACTAGTCTTTCACACCATTTACGTTTTGTGTGTTAATTTTACCATGAGTGGCGACTCATAACAGCAAATTTTTGAGAAACTTTTCGTTGGAATTTTATTTACTTTCGGAGTTTTACTCAAAAATCTGTTGAGAGGAAGAAGAAGTATTCATATTTCATATGGGGCATTTTCTTGATTGAATTTTGATCGATGTGATATCACTGCTTTGTTGGCAGCTTGGTTTTCCTTTTTACTATGACAATGATTAAAGCTAAAATTCATGTTTCATTATTTTTTCGATAATTTTGTTTCAACAACATTCATTGCGAACATTGTCGCTGACTCTGTTCTTCAATTTTTTGTATTATTTCTTAAAATAATAAAAAATTATATTCCTACAATTAAACCATGGTTTTCCTTATAAATATTACAATTAAAACGAAAGCTAAGACACATTTTTCCTATCAAATTTAATCTTTTTATAAACCATCATATATTGGGAAATTCTATCTGCACAGTCCCCATAAGTTTTCCGTTTTAATTATTTTTTCCATTAAAATGGAAATGGAAAAACAATACAAAAAAGTTTCACTTTTGGAAACAATTCCATGGAGTTCATAAATAATTTATTCCCAAAACATTAAAGGTCACAGTAAAGTGCCAAAGAGGTCCTTCAAGTTTATGAAACATTTTCTTGTTGTTTTATATTTTTTATCCACGTATACTTACATATGCAAAAATAAATTTTGTTTCAAAGAATAATATATGATAACGGAAGTGTTCACATGAGAGATGTTTTTTGAGTTTTTCTTTTCCTTCCTTTATCATTACACAGTACCACAAAATTTATCGATTCATAAATGAAAAATTGTTGTAACTTAAGATTGTTAATAATGTTTTGTTTGAGATAACTTTACGAAATAAATATCTTCTGTTTTGGAAAAGATCGAGTCCATGTTAAATTTTATTTTATTGTTGGGTTAAAAAATTCTATACATGAGTCATAAGTGCAGTACTGAAAAAATACTTATTAGGGGCTGAGATATGCTAGGAAGGGATATTAAAATACTTTCTGATAGCTTGGTGGCTCCCAAAGTATTGGGTTCTGATGCAGGGGACTACATGGTGTCCCAGTATCGCAGATCTGCTAGTGAAATAACAAAACGTTATTATCTTCATGTAGTCACCGTAGTCTAGTAGGTAGTGTGTCGGCTGGCTTATTAGACGTAAGGCCATGGTTCAAATCCCAGGTCAGACATCAAAACTAAATATAAAAAAATATTTCTTCGGCGACTTCCTCTCAGCAGATTTCTGGCAAAAACTCTGAGAATAAATAAAATTGCCATGAAGAGTTTCTCAAAAGTCCATCGTTCGGAGTCGACTTTAAACTGTAGGTCCCGCCACTTATGTATAAAATTAACGCACACAACATAGTGGTGTGAGAAGCTAATCGTAATCCTGAATGAAGGGTTGTAATGACCAAATATGTATGTATGTATTATCTTCACATCCCATAGGAACAACGAGACACAACGGCATTCCAGGTACCAACGAAGCAGGTGAACTAGCCAGATGTAGCACAGCCATTGAACATTAAATTGAATTCTCTAATTTTTGAATCCCTCTAAGTCTTGTGAGCTTATAAGTCCCAGTGCAGTTATGAACTCCGTCAACGGCAAATGGGCAGTTTCGGTTGCGTGCGAAATGCCGCAGAAAATCTGGGCATAGTTGGTTTAAGGGCACACGAGATATTTGCTTAAGCTCCAAAATGAGTGTACTGAGTATGGTTGTCGAGGTCATTACTGGATATTCATTGTGGACATTAATGCAAAGTGCATGGTTCTTGAACACTTGACAAAAGACTTTCTCTGCAGAAACTGTAGGGATGAGAAGGTAATGAAAAAATTATATTCCTCTTAGGTACATACACCGTACTATGTCGTGTATATTTTATAGATAATTTGAATGAACTGCTTCATCAGAAACTCGGCATAGTTCAGTGTGATATGATATATTGCCTGTCTTTGTCAAGATAGCTGTGTCCACGATATTTACTTATATCGGTTGGAATCGTGTTGGCTTATTAGATGAGAGACTGTATTACAACCCCTAGGTCAGATATCTCGAAGAAAACAAAATATTGAAAAAAATTCTTTCGGTTAAAAACTTCTGGAGCCAAAGTATTTACTGTAGCTCCCGTCAAGCATTAATAAAATTAAACCAAAAAGCACGAGTGTTGTGAGAGGCTAGGTTATAATCCTAACTAAAAGTTTGACCCACAGTAGTCTGGTGACTACTGAGTATATATTTAAGCTTAACATTTTCCCCTTAATGTTCTAAGATATTCCTTCATATTCTGATTATAATTTTGATCCATGAAACATTGTCCATTTCATGAAATACATTTTATTTTGGTCTGCAGTACCAAAAATGCAATTGTAGTTGCTTTTCACTTATCGGGAAAAACTTTTTAACCGTTAAGTTTGTTTGCATAAAACCACTTCAATGCTGCTAAACATGTAGCGGTTAAAAAAAAGTATGCAATCAGCAACTGTGCAACAACCATCAAATGAAATGAAAACCACATTTGTTTGAACTTTCCAAATAGAAAATGAAATAAAATTTTAGGGCCAAAAGCCAATACAAACAAATGAAATGAAACAGAAATTGTTAAAAGCAGAAAAAAAGATCTTAATAAATGGCAAACAATGGGAACAAATCAGTCATTACAACCACATAAAAGGCGATTGTGTTTCATTTGATTTTGATTTCAATAATGAATTAATTTTTGAACAAACGCAAGTGGGTTAAAAGAAATTATAACGTGTAAAGGGAAAAAGGTTTCCTCCTATAAAGGTTTCTTCTCAAATTTATTAAATTTAATTTTCAATTTTAATATTTCCATTTTCTTCTTTTCTAAGAACCAAATTAATTTAAATAGTATTACAGAATTGGAACTTTTACGTTGTTGACATAACCAAAGTCAGGGGAATAAAATAATAAAAAAAGATTTTCCATTCAATATTTTTGTATTCATCGTTTTGATTACATTTTACAATTGCTGTGCAGTAATTTCAAGCGAAACTGGTGACTTGTTACCATAAAATCTAAAAGAAAAACTTTTTGAAGAAAAAAAAAAAAACTGGGGTATAAGAATTGCATGCAAATGACACAATAAAGAATTAAAATAATTTGTTTTTTTTGGTGGCATTTGTATAAACTATTTCCACAATTTCTTAGATTTATGTACACCCCGCCTCCACCTGAACCGCTTGCCACTTTAATTTTATTTTTAAGAAAGTTTTTTTTTCACATTTTTTATGTGTAGGTTCTTGCAACATATTCTGAATATGCAAATTATTTGAAACTCGAAAAACGTAGCCTAGGGGAAAAAAGTTCAACTCCTCCCCGCCATATAATAAATGAAGATTTCAGGAAGTAAAGAAAATAAAAAATAAAATAAAAGGAAAAGAAAAAATATTGAAAAAGTCATGATTGCCGCGAATAGAAACTTTTTTGTTGAAATAATTTTGTTTTTCAATAAAAGGGAAGATTGAAACCGCTAAAATATTGGAATAGAGAATAAAATTATTTTATTAAATAACTTTTAAACATTTGGGAAGCCCAACGTAACTATATTTTGTTTAAAATATTTAATTTTACCTCATATGTTCTTTTGCCACATAAAGTAAAGTAAGGGTGCGTAGAAAAAAACAATAAAGCAACAGTACACATACACACAATTGGTCAATACAATCCTTCAGTCACGATTATGAACTAGCTTAGCACAAAACTTATGTTCTGCTTCCTTATTTCATACCTGAATGGCGGTAGCTACAGTTTAAAGTTAACTCCGAACGACAGCTTTTGAGAAACATTTCATGGCAATTTTATTTACTCTCGGAGCCTTTGCCAGAAATCTGCTGAGAGGCAGATCATATCTAATAATTCAACAATCACACTACGGCGACTGCACACATTTATATGAACCCACATATTTATTCATTCATTATTTAAGAAAACCTTACAGACCTTATTCCCTGTGTGTCAATAAGAAATTGTCTTTGACGAATACTAACTTTGTTGAAAAACCCCTTTAAGTTTATGCCAAAAGCGAGTAAGTTTTACGTTCTGTACTAGAGTGTAAATGATATCAAACTTACTTTCCATGAAAACAGTCTCAAAAATCTATCCTTCAAAGTCGACTTTAAACTGTAGGTTCCGCAACTCATGTTTAAAATTGACAACCACAAATAACTGCTGTGAGAAGATAAATCATAATCCTGCCGGGAGGGTTATAGTGGCCAATTATATGTGTACGTGTATGTACCTAGAAAAGTCGTCAAAAATTTTAACCATTTCCCCTAAGTTGGAATGCGAAAGTATCATTTTTCAATATCCCTGTATAGTTCTAACCGAATTCGCATTTTAACATTCAAACTTCTAAATCGTCCAGGCACACAGTGGTTGTGCCCATATGACAAAAATAAAAAAAAAATTTATTCTATATTGGGTTTTTAGCGAAATAAATAGTCGCTAATGTCATCAAATTTCTCTCTTCTGAATTTGTTTTGATAATATCTAACGCTAATTTTTAAATGCAAACAATTAAAGTGCGATTTTATATAGAAGAAGAAAGTTGACTAAGCGACTGTGAAAACAAAGTGAATATCAAATTGTTAAAATACATTTAATTAAAGTGCCCAATCAAAATGATTGAAATGGAAATTAATGTGAATGGTATTGACATTATTTGTAAGAAATAATAACTTAATAAATTGTGTTATAGTTTTCGTAAAGTACTGATTTTTAAGAAGTGTTTTTATTAACACCGTTTGAAATTCTTTGTAAAAAATAATTAGAGTTTTAGTTAGTTTCCCAATGAAAGCCAATGACCAAATTGGTTTATATATTTAATATACTGGCTTAACCTCAGTGTTTATTGTGTTTTTAAAATTTGTTGTGTATCTCGTTTGATTTAATAATACTGATATTTTTGTTTTTATTGATAGTTTTTTTTCTTATTCTACATAATAGAAACATCTCGTCAATGCATATTTTCACGAATGACAACTTTCGAGCTTTGGTGCTCTAAGAAGGGTTCAAATTTCACAGCAAGTTTATGACGAAGTAATTAAATTAATTAATTTTGAATGCGAAGAAGGTGCGTTTTGTGATTTATTGAAATGTGTACAATATTTATGTAAAAGAATACGCTTAAAATCAGACGTTTTAAAAAATCATTCAGACTGGTTAGCTAAAAAGAGGTTGTTTTTTTAAAACTGAAAAACGTTTTTGTGTCACCTAAAGGACAAGTATTAAAAACGAATAAACGTGGTCGCCCTTCATCTAATTTCTAAAGTTCTTAAAAAAGAACAAAACAACAAAGTTGGCAGAAACTGATGCGACTGCAGCGGATGCCTTACGTAGTCTATCAACAGATTAACAGATGACAAGAATAAATTTATGGATAGGAAAAGGGAAATTCAAAGCAAATTTAGATCAGAGATGGCTTTGTTAGTAGACAGGCCTAGACAAGGGGGTAGCGGCACGTCTAATGATGGCAACACCGCAAGACGTTTTTTAACAACCCTGGTTTAGCTGCTAAGATAACTGACGTTAATGAAGGGCTCATAACCAGATGTGCAATATTACTGCAAGCTATGACATCAGGCTACAAAATAAACATCGACAAATTTAAAATATTCGCACTTGATACAGGTAAAGAGCTTGTAGAGAAGTACCCTTGGTTCTATCTCCCACCTTCTGTACACACGATTCTTTTGCACGCTTCCGCTGTAATTGAAGACGACATAGTTTCAATTGGAGAGCTTTCAGAGGAAGCTGCAGAAGCAAAAAATAAAGACATTAAAAGATATAGGCTACAACACACACGAAAAATTTCTAGAATTACAACAAACACAGATTTACTAGATATATTATTGCTTAGTTCGGATCCATTCATTTCAGGTCAACGAAAGTTACCACGTAAAAAGAAAAGTACGCTACTAATATCTACAATTGAATTGTTGCAAGAGTAGCTTTCTTTATATGTTTGAAATTTTTTTTAAAACAATAAAGTATTTGAAAGATTTCTGGAAAACGGAAAATTTATTCTGAATATTTTATCAAGAAAAAATTTAAAAAATGGGCGGTAGGGGCAAGTGACCGCGCCCATTTTTTTTTTAGAATATTGTGGTTATTATATCCGAAATGTACTGTGAAAATTTCAAGACTACATCTTTAATATAATTATTTTTGTCGCTCCTTCCCATACAAGTGACACCACTGTGAGGCATAAAGAACTTTAATAATACTTTTTGTACCTTCGAATATTCCTTTAATAGTTTTCTATTGCAATTAATTCAAAATAATGTGTTCCATAGTGCCCCTTTTTAATTAATAGAGATGGTCAGTGTCCTATGAAATTTGTTTACAACTCAAAGATGCAGTCGTCCAAACCCTAATTTGTATTTACGTTGTTAGTTTGGGTTTAAAAAATTTTAACAAATTAAATTATTTTTAGTTCTTGTTGTAGTTGCAGTTATTGTTGTCAATATTTGGTACTGTACATAAATATTTCTATCAGAAAGGAGGTAAAGTAGTTTGAATATTTAGCCAGAGAAGAAAACAAAACATAAATAGAAATAAACCTAAATGGAATAGTTATAGAATTTTTTTTTCATGTCTAAAGGAAAACGTATTATTTTTCATATTTCAACTGAAAACTTGTCAGCTAAAACTTTATGATAAAAGAAAATGTAAAGTCACATGAAAACAACATTAAAATAAAGTGGACAATGACTAGAACCATTTCTAAAAGAGTTAGTGACGGAAAGTATACCGATATAGTAAAAAAAAAATTTGGTGGAGAAAAAAGTAGAATGAAATAACAATCCTTATTTAATTGGTCATTACAACCATTTAGTCCGGATTAGAACCTAGCTTTCCACAAGTCGCCAAACACGCAAACATTACAAAACTTACTGGCATGTATTTATTAGCATAATGTTGATTGCAAAGTTTTAAGAAAATAAAATAGTGAAATATAAGTGCGGCGTATATGGACGGCAAGCATTGGAAGAAAGCATTAATAACTAAAAGCTAACTTTCTGTAATTTAGCGAAATCTAGTAGGTAGAGTGTTGGCTTAGTAGACGTAAAGCCAAGGTTCGAGCCCCAGGCCAGACATCAAAACAAAATTCAAAAAGTATTTCTTCGGCGACTTTCTCTCAGCAGATTTCTGGCAAAAACTCTAAGAGTATATAAAATTGCCATGAAAAGTTCCTCAAAAATCTGTCGTTCGGAGTCGACTTTAAACTGTAGGTCCCACCACGCATGTATAAAAATTAACACACACAACATAAGTGGTGTGAGAAACTAGGTCGTAATCCTGACTGAAGGGCTGTAACGACCAATTATGTATGTATGTATGAATTTGTATACATTAGTGACAGGACCAATAACTTAAGATCGGCTCTGATGACAGATTGTTGAGTAACTGTTCATGTCAATTTTATTTACTGCTTAGACGATTTCTTAAAAAAACAATTTTTTTATATTTTGTTTGGTTCGAAATGTCTGAGCGGGGGCTCGTACATAATTTACAAGACTACGCTAACTTTATGATCACTACTCTTTTGAATAAATGAAGGGATTGGTAGGCTTAAACGAATTCCTAGTCTCTTGGCAAATATCTACCATAAAACTGTATTTGTTTGGATTATAATATCATAATATCCAACGGTTTCAATAAAAATTACATTCCTAAAATGTCAACAAGACGACACAAAGAAATCAAAAAAGTAAACCTATTATTTTTGGATGAAAATGTTTTTTTACTTCTTTGAAGTTTATAAAAATATAGAAAGAAAATTTGTTTTAAACCTCAAAGTAAACATTTTTCACACAATCTCATCAGAATTAGTGTGTTGCATTGCTTAGAGCGATCAGGTTTGAATGCAACACTCCTCATTTTCGAAATCTCGAATGATTTTCGAATTGAAAAAAAAAAAACGGAACTAAGAAATGTCGTGTCTCAGAAATATTTTTTCTGACTGCATACTTTGTTGCCAAACAAAATACAAAACTTTCTTTGTGCACATTCTTTACCAGGAAGAATACATTGCAAAATGCACCTGGAACTCATGACAATAACAATGAAGTTGTTGAAAATTTAATCAACTTTAATGTAGTAAAAACGCTAATAAACCGAAAGGAAGTAAACAAAATAGCAAGAAGAGTGGGATACACTAAAGTGGAGGATATAAGAGTGAAAGCCAAAAGAGCTGAGTAGTTCTATCCACATCATCTTTGCATGAGCGAGTAAAGAAAAATGTAACTTTGGTTAAATGCTTATAGAAAAGCATGTACGAACATCACTCATACGCTGAAGCGCCTCTTGTGTTTGTACATCATCAAATAAAAGAAGATGGAATGAAGTCATGTTATACGAAGTAGAAGTTTTCATATTATTTTGTTGTAACTTTGAAGCAAAAGATAAAAACTTTTGAAAGTAAGTAATTTTTAAAGATTTTCAACTAAGGTGTTGCAAAATCGAAAACAGGTTAAGAGCAATCCCAGGAAACATACTGAAACTAATAAATTTAAAATAATAAATTGTGTATGGTATGCATACATACATAGTGTATCGCATCCATCATTTAAGTGTAACTTAAAACACGTTCTTATAAGGTTTGTCGTAAACTAATGTGGGTCTTACTTAGTTTTTGTTCATTTTACGTAGTAAGAGCAATTGAGATAAGCACATAAGTTACTACTTAAAGTCGCCGTAGTCTAGTAGTTAGTGTGTTGGCTTATTAGACAAAAGGCCACGGCTCAAACACCAGGTCAGACATCACCAACAAAACGAAATATAAAAAATATATCTTTGGCGATTTTCTATCATCAGATCAGCAAAAACTCTGGGAGTAAATAAAATTGCCATGAAAAAATTTCTAAAAAATCTATCGTTCAGAGTCGACTTTAAACTGTAGGTCTCCCGACACTCCTGTATAATTTTAACACCCACAACATAAGTGGTGTGACAAGCTAGCTGGTAATCCTAATTGAAGGGTTGTAATGACCAATTAATGAATGTATGTATGTATCTATTTAAATGCATGTGTACACAATTTGTTCATGCAAAATTTCATTAAATATATGAATAAAGAATTCTACAGCATATCAAGTAAACATGATTCTTTATTTATAGAAATCAGAATCTCATCATGAATTGAGTGTAAATTTATAGAAGCCAGTTAATGAGTTTTATTATTTGCTTTTGCTATAGTCACCCTATACAAGGCAGTCATCACTAATTATTATACAGTGAAGCTGAACAAAACATTTATTATTTATCAGTTTTATTTTAAAAGCTTTAATCATTGACCACAAGAAACAAGATTAAAAGTTAATATTATGCATTGGTTCCTCTGCAAATAGACTTGGTGTCGGGTCCTGCTTAGCTACTTTTTACTGTTCACAATCTCACTTGATATACATGAAAGTGGTCAAAGAGTGGCAGTCAATAATGGAAACATTTGTATTTGTTTTCCGCCTTTTACACTTAATGGCCGGTGTGTTGGCAGTTCTCAATATATTGTTTGTACATTGAAGGCTTAAATTATCTCATAATAATATAAATACACATTAAGAGTATAAAAAATAATTTAAATTACAATGATGAAAGGACAATTAATATTGTTTGATCAACGACAAAAAAAAAATTTAACTGCCCATCTTAGCATATCATTTCACTGACTGTTATCAAAGTAATATCGACATAATACCAAATGGCTTTCAATTGCTTCAACATTGAAAAGTGCATGAAATGAAACTTTGCAAATGTAAACATATTTTTTACATATTGAGGCCAATAAACGGATGTCTGGTATTTAGTTTATAAAGGTTGTTTCTTGTTGTCCACGGATATGGCGTAGGTGTTGCAATGTTGGAATAGCATTTCCAAAATGTCGTTTTCCGACGCTGGAATTTGCTTAACTCTTCCCAGTAAACGAGGGAGTTTATGTATCCCTGCAAAAGCAAAAGACTGGTCTACACTAATGACCTCAGCGTGCAGTGAAATCAATTGCTTCCCAAGAACAGCCAATGGATTTCGGACATTAAGTTAGGATTACGACCTAGCTTTTAACGCCACTTATATTGTGTGTGTTAATTTTTATACATGATTGAATACCTACAGTATAAAGTCTACTCCAAACGACAGATTTTTGAGTAACTTTTCATGGCAATTTTATATTCTCTCAGAGTTTTTTGACAGAAATCTTCTGGAGATAACTGAGCTAGGGTTAGAACTATAGCCTCACGTCTAATAAGCCAACACATTACCCACTAGTCAATGTCAACTTCTAAGATTTATTCTTTGAGTATATATTTGTATATATGAATTTTTCTGACTAGCACATGATCTGTTTGAAAGCGCTGTCTGACCGTAACTCTAAACTAACAAAATCTGTGTGAGATAACATAGAATTTTTTAGTCGTATATAGAGTCGTAAAATCCTTTAGAAGTAAACACCTATTGATGCCATTACGTGTGGAATATAACATCATAACATAGTCGAAAGATATACTGGCTTATGACATCGCCATCCTAAAACTTACAACAAACAGTGACTTTTTCGGCTCTTGGATCTTAGGTCATTTTTCAATTAAATTTAGGTCATCCATGGAGGTTTGGCAAAACAGACTGAATAAAAGACAACTAATTTTATAGATGTAGCCTTAACAGTATGTCCTTTCAGGATTTTATGGATTAAAGAGGTTAGACTATTCGGTCTGAAATCATTCACAGTGTATAACGATGGTTGTCGATGTCTCCAATCGAGGGTAGCTCAAAATGTGTTCGCAATTATCAGAAAAATGAGTGTAAAGGAGTATTATAAAGGTCTTGTCATTCGAAATGGTCAAGTTATCATTACCCGACCTGACTGCGCAGCCGGCAAGCATTATTGGATTTTTTCATTTCCTCACAAAAGCACCTTTAAGAGCTCATTCTGGAATAACTTTTGTTTGTGGTCCGTCAATTCGTCTGTTAGATTGGACTCATTAAACAACCTCCTATTTTTGCTCAGTAATGCGGTATTTTCGGAGTTTCACCACTGCAGTTTAGTCGTACCGATGCCGTCTTCCAGGCAAAGCAATGGTATTTTGGGGGCGTTTGTCACTGCTTTATGCAGACTGGCAAGTCTTCTAACATAGCAGAAAACACTGACATAAAACGTCCCGCTCACTTAATCACTTACTACTGTGATGTCAACGACCTCCCTACGTAACAATTTCCTCTTCCTGCAGCAAATCAAGTCACATTCCAAATAACGTTCATTTTCAATTGGTTGCGTTATTTTTCGTTTAACGTTTTCCATTATTTTGTTGTTTTTGTACAGTAAATAATAACTTTAGTAGAACAAACAGTAGAACAAAAAAAAAATTAAATGAAGGATAACTTTTCTGGAAGACAGAAAAAAATACAGATGATGGCACGCACAAATGCTGTTTTGCCGATGTGCCAACTTGAGAGTGTAATTTTTGTTAATTGCTTAGGGAAGAGGAGTTAGTTTCTAAAGTCCAAGTTTAAAACTGTGCTTAATGCCACAGTTGGTGCTGACATTAATGTAGATGACATAAACAAATGAGTTCCTTCCATTTCTTCTAAGAGGAAAAATTAAAGGAAAAACAAACAAATAATATTTAATCTTTTCTTTTTTTATCATTTCCTTTGCAAACAACTTCTAACTTCTTCATTAGAATAAGGAAATAAAGTAATTGTCTTCAACAAAAAGTTTTTGCCGTAAATGCAATCATTAAGTAAAACTAAAATGCAGTTGATTGTGGTATTGTGTTTGCGTCACGAGATGTAGCGAACGAAACGAAATATCGAGTATGAATTCAAAATCGTTGTGAAAAGCATCGACTTTAAACTGAAGGACGTGCTAGTCATGGATAAAATTACTATGCACTCCTGGGAAGATGCGAGAAATTAGTTCCTAATGCTGAGTAAAGAGTTGTAAGTAAGAAGGACTAATGTATGTATATTAATGCTTTGGCACTTCCATGTATCTGTACTAATAAAAATGGATAGAACACCCGGAAGGCTTCGATTTCTGTGGAATATCCGTATGTTGATAATTACAACTCTTCAGTCAGAATTACGACGTGGATTCTCATACCACTTATGTTGTGAGTGTTAATTTTACAGTTTAAAGTCGACTCCGAAAGACAGATTTCGATTTTCTCACAATACAATGTCGTTTAAATCACCGCCAATGGGTTTGTTGCAACAGTCGCCCCTTTTGTTCTACCATATTCTCGCATATTACGGGCGGTATCCTAGCGATTTGGCTTCCAAATGTTCCATCGTTAATGGATTATTCTCTAGACACGGTCTCTGAAGTACCACGACAAAATAGCCTAACATAGCAAATTAGCGTTGCCAAAAACCTGAAACTGCTGTATCGGGAAACTTCGCATGTAATGACGATGAAATCGGCTTTATTGCAAGATACCATATACTTTATCATGCGTTTAGAACGCTCTGGGTTGTTGGTTACGTTCTTTTAGGGTCATCTGCGGCTTTTGCAAGTACCATGTGTGATATTTTTATTTGTTAACGTATTCCTGAAGAAATTTTTGTTCGACATTCAGCCCTGTCAGTCCATTGACTTAACTTCCAATTAGCATGTCAAATACATTGTGCTTCAATTTTCACTGCAGCGTCGTTCAGGCGGAAGTGTCGGCAATACGGTATACGACTGTCGTAGATGTCTTAACAAGGTAGCGAATCGATATAATGTTTGTATCACATGGATACCGAGAAATAGAGACTTTCCGGGTAATATTAGAGGGAATGAACTGGCCAGAAGGGGCACGACCATCGAGTCGATGAATTCTCGACATTGGTGGTTCTATTGAGTACCTGCAAGCTTATAATTAACAATGCAGAACGGGCAGAACGGCGTAGAAAATCTGGACAATGCTGGATAGAAGGCGCGTGGCAGCTCTGTGTAAACTCCAGAGAAGTAGACTCAACACTGTTGTCGCGGTTAATGCGGGGCATTTCATCATAGCAACGCATGCGAAGCGTATTGGTCTAACACATCTTTCTAATTTCTGAAGAAGCTGTGGAGATAAGGAGGAGGATGAGACTGTTCTTCACCTACTGTGTACATGCCGGCAATTGGTCGGAACAGAAGAAGGCAACTGGGTGCCTACTGTATGAAGGATCTGGATTTACTGTCATGTATTGATAATCCGAACGACGAATTTTTGAGAAATTTCTCATGGCAATTTTTTGTTTACTCTAAGAATTTTTGCCAGAATACTGCTGAGAGGAAATCGCCCAAGAAGTATTTTTTCATTCCGTTCTGTTCGAGATGTCTTAGCCAGGGGCTTAACTTCAGACTCTCGTCTAATAAGCCAACGCACTGCCTACTAAACTACAGGGACTTCTAGACGGGTGTATTTTGTCTGTTTCTGATAGCACGTTGCTGAAAATTAATGACTAGAAAGTTGATTAATAAACAAAAAAAAAGAGAAAAACGGTTACTGAATATGAATGGAATGCCTTATAATTTTTTTTTTTTTTTTTAATATAATTACAACTGAATAAAATTCATTTAGTAATATTACAATATGAGGCAAATAGTGTGATGAGTAATAATTCATTAATTATTCTCAAGAATGGTAAACTATATATATACGAATATTTTTCTAGTTGACAGCTAAGTCCATTGGAAGAGTCCTATGCAGTCTTCTATAGGGGTTGTGAAAAAAAAATATTTCATTAAGATCTTCATTAGTATGAAGCTGAAGTTTTGTTGCGTGCTTTTGTGCATGATGTTTTGTTTCCTCATCTACGGTGTTTATCTTTAAATCTCTATGTAGATCATCGTTACGTATGAACCATGGAGCATTGACGATAATACGTAAAATTTTGTTTTGTGTTTTTTGAATCATTTGTAGATTGGTTTTCTTTGAACAACCCCAGAGCTGTATTCCGTACGTCCATATTGGCTTAATTATTTGGTTGTACACCAGTAGTTTGTTACTTAGAGATACTTAAGAATTACTTACAAGTAACCAGTATAATTGTCTGAATTTTAATTTCATTTCCTGAGTTTTTTTTTTAATGTGTTCTTTCCACTTTATTTTTGTGTCAAGGGTCATGCCCAGGTATTTGGCAGTATTAGCATGTGGTATTTTCATATTGTTTATGTATAACGGTAGGTATTTTATTTTTTTGTTAGTGAAGTTCACATGAATAGATTTACTTTCATTGAGTTTCATCCTCCATTTCCTGATCCAAACTATGATATCTGAAAGTGCGTTTTGTACATTGTTAGTGGATTCTTTTTCGTGTTTGCCTGTTGCTAGAATTGCTGTGTCATCTGCAAACGTCGCTATTGTTACAGATGGGGTTATGGGAAGGTCTCTTGTGAACAGTAAGTATAATATAGGTCCAAGGACACTACCTTGCGGTACGCCGGCTTCTATCTTTTTTAGATTTGAATATTCATTTTCCAATTTTACTCGAAAATGGCGATCAGTGAGATATGACTTTAAAATTTTGTAGAACTCTTTTGGTAGATCTTTGTGCAATTTGTATAGAAGTCCTTGATGCCAAACTCGATCAAATGCTTGACCGACATCAAGAAATACGGCTGAACAAACTTGTTTATTTTCTAATGACTTTTCAGCAACATCTATAATACGATGGACTTGCTCAACTGTGGAGTGACGCTCTCTGAATCCAAACTGATGTTTGGGGATCAAATTACGTTGTTCTATTATGGACTGTAGTCTTTTAACAAAAATTTTTTCAAATACCTTTGACATTACAGGAAGTAATGAAATGGGTCTATATGATGCAATTTCATTTGGTGGTTTACCCGGTTTTTGAATAACGATAACCTCTGCAACTTTCCATTGCAATGGAACATATTGAATGCGAAAACATGCATTTATAATGTATAATAACTTTTTTAAGGCTTTTTCAGGTAGTTTCTTCATAATTTTACCGGTTATTAAATCATAACCTGGTGCTTTTTTTGGGCTTAGGTCTTTATGTATAATGTTTTTTAACTCCTCTATGGTAGTTAGCTTTATACTTTTATTATCTATTTTAAAACTCTTCATAACATTTTCATCAGCTGTCTGTCTTGGCAAAGGTTTAAAAATTTCTTGAAAGTGATTAGCGAACAATTCAGATTTATCCTTGGCATCCTTAGACCAGTTGCCATTTGGCTTACGAATTGGTGGTATATGCGGTGATACTTGATTAAATTGGTTTGTGGCTTTCCACAAACTATAATTTGTATCTTTGTTTGCAGATAGGTTTTTCAGGTATCTAGACATGGTATTATTTTTTGACTCATTTATTAAGTGTTTAAGATCTGTACATAATTTATTAAAAATTGTTTTATTTTCTGAAGTGCGTTCAAGTTGCCACGTTTTTCTCGCCTTACGCTTCTTATTTACGAGGTCCCGTATTTCTTTGGGATATGTAGAGGTGTATGTAGATTTTTGTATTTCCGGAGAGCTTTCCCAAGCCGATGATTGAATAGAATCAATTAAGTTATCTAGCTCATCTTCAATATCGTATTTGGTCTTAAGAGGCGTTTGCAAATTAATTTTTTCATTTAACAAGGTAGTAAATAAACTCCAGTTTGTTTTATTATTTATTAAAGCTGGTGAAGCAGGTTTTTGTATGATATTATCACTAAGTGTCATAATGACGGGTGAATGGTCAGATGAAAGACCACAATAATTTTGTACACATACATAATTTTTAGAAATACCTTTAGCAATATAGAAATCGATCAGATCTGGGATTGAGTTTGGATTTGAAGGCCAGTATGTGGGTTCATTTCCTGAGAAAATTTCGCATTTAAACTTGCAGCATGCGTTGTATAATTCACTACCTTTGGGTGATGTGAGCCTGGATCCCCAAATTTTATTTTTGGCATTGTAATTGCCTCCAACTATGAAATGGGTTCCTAGGGATTGAAGCATATTTAAGTATTGGTGATACTTGATATTATGTTTTGGCGGAATATAGATTGCACATATTTTAAATGAATTGTGGTGTTTTAAATTAACTGAAATACAAGCCAATTGAAACATGTCAGTTTCAATTTTCGATTCTTCACAATGTTGTATGTTTTCTTTTATTATCACAGAGGATCCACCTCTTGCCCGTTCCGCAGGATGGATTGCGTTATAAAATTTATAGCCTTTGATGTTGGCATATGATTGTTTTGTTAAATGACTTTCTGATATAAGAAGTGTGTCAATTTGTTCTTCATTTAGGAAATATTCAAGTTCATGTAAACGGCTTAACAAACCGTTACAATTCCATATAGCTATTCGAAGTGTTGAATACATTTTGGTGGATTATTGATTGGTTTGAGATCTAAGCTCTATCGAATTGATTTTGTTAAAAATTTTTTCATTGGTATTATTTTGTTGATCTAACCTTTGATTAATTTTTTCAATATTTTTCAAGATTTCGGCTAGGATTCCATTGTTATTTGGATCCTGCGTAGATTGGTTTCGAACTATTTGGGAAAATGTTCTTTTTTGAGAATTTGGCATCTGTGGTGTGGGTTGATATTGAACTATTTGATTATGACGTTGTTGTGGTTGATATTGTTTTGTTTGCATTTCAAATTGATTTGTTTGATTTGCCTTCTAATGGAATGCTTTTTTCACCCTATAAAAACCTATTTTCATGTGCAGCTCTCAGTTTGTTTAACTGCCGTTACTTGATTGTTGAAAAAATTTAATTTTTAAAGCTATTTTCATCCGATATTTTATTCGCTGAAAGGAAATATCATCATCAGAATTTATTTAAAATTACGTCAGCGAAAGTATTTATTACAGACATAGACATTTTTTTTGTACAAAATAAGTAATCGTCCAAAAGTAATAGTAAGGCAGACACAGTGTCTATGTACGTAGTTATCTTTACAAATTTATCTTTCGAAATACATTTGTATTGCTTAACGAATTGTAAATGAAATTTTTTTAACTGATTAAAAAAATTTTGTGTTGTTTTCATTTTACTTAAGAAACATTCCCCCAAAAGACTTATTTCTACTGTCCATTACTCTACTCAGTTCAGTTTTTAACTTCAAGCAATTTTCTTGAACAAGAAAACTTATAACCTGCATACATCGGCACTTTGCTCCAAATGGAGAAAATTTCAAATTTAAAAAAGAAAATTTCTGTAATAAAAAAAGAGAAAATTAACTACAAAAGAAGATACAGAGCGTAAATAAAGAAAGGAAGGAAGTTTACAATACTAGCCCGTAAGGGAAAAAAAATTTTCACACACACGAAAAGTACACACTCGTTGAACATTCCTCAATAACTTACAATTTCTCTTAAGAAGATACCTAAATATGGTATGTACACGACAGGAGTGTAAAAGATTGGAATCTTTATATGAAGATTTAGAAAACAAAAAAACTCAAATTATCATCCGCACAGAGAGATATCGATTTATAGCGCACGCCATTGACAGTGATGTACTGTCTACTCCCAAAAGTGGCCATTTCAGAACGTTTTGAATGCTCCTGGATCCCACATAGATTAGAATCGCCCGCAATATGAGCGTTGAGTTTACTCATCTAGAAATGGGCCTCGTCGTTTGAGATGATTCTTCGAGGGAAAGTAGATTCCGTTGACAACTGGCTTAGAGCTCAGTCAGCGAGCAAACGTCATTGACTAGGCGTCTACTTTCAGTTGCTATGGCAGTTGCATTTGGCATGGGTACAGGTGGAAGTCATAGTAGTCTAGTAGGTAGAGTGTTGGCTTATTAGACGTGAGGCCACGGGACAAACCCGAGGTCAGACATCTTAAACAAAACGAAATTTGAATACTTCTTCGACGACCTACTGTAAGTTAATAAAACTTCCATGAAAAGTTTCTCAAAAATCTATCATTCGGAGTCGACTTCAAACTATAGATCCTGCCAGTCACATACAAAATTAACACACACAACATAAGAGGTATAAGAAGCTAGGTCGTAATCCTGACTGAAGAGTTGTAGTGACCAAATATTATTTAGTTCTCTGAAACTTCTATCAAACCTTGATATACGACCCGAACAGCATATTGTTTATTTTAATTTTATTTTCTCAAGTAACCTTAAGCCATGAACATGTACTTCTGGTGTTTTCTTTCGGATACAATAAATAATTTATTTTAAATAAAACTGAAAAAACAAAAACATTTTTTAACAAAACATTTAAGCAAGGAAAATTCTGTTATATGAAGAAGGAACACAATTCTTAAGTTTTTCAAAAGTTTTACCAGTTCAGACTTTTGCTTTCCACATAAGAAACTACGAAGTAAATAAATTTAAAAATGTGGAGATATTTTAATATAACACATGAGGATGGCATGTGTATTGTACCATATAATTTAACTTAGTCCAAGTAAGAGGGAAGTTTAAAAAGTAACAGCATTTTTAAAGCATCTCACAATAAAAAGTATTATTTAGACAGCCGAAGAAGAGTCTTCATTCATGAAAAGAGAAGAAATTCACTAATAGCGTTAAATGTTATAAAGATGTACGTTAGGTGGTTTAGGAGCTGAATAAATTTTTCTCCTAACAATTAAAATAAATGAGTCGTTCCTGATTTCTTTCAAGTAAGGGGCGTTAAAATATTGCTGTCATATTTCTGTCTAAAATTGGTTTATGAGTTGAAGCCGCATGACCATCTACTTCGTTTTCGCATCGCTAGATGTGCGAACGCAAAACTGCACGATGATGTCGATTTTGCCCAAAAATAAATAATTTTTCGGATGAAGCTCATTTTTGTCTTTTTTTTGTGGGTACGTTAATAAGCAAAACAGCCGTATTTAGGGATCAGAAAATCCACCCTGGTCTTATAGAAACCAATGCACCCATGACGAGTGACTGTTTGGTGCGGCTTGTAGAGCGGAGGCATCATTGGCCCATATTTCTTTGAAAATTAAGACGGCGCTATCTTTACGGTCAATGGAGACTCCTATCGCACCATGATAACCGAATTTTTGTACCCGCTACTTATGGTATTGATGTAAGCAATGTTCTGTTGCAACAGGATGGTGCAACTTTCCACACATCTCATGCCACAATCGATTTATGGAGTCAAACCTTTGATGGCGTTTAATTCACTGAAATTGTGATGTCGATTGGCCGTCAAGAAGCAGCGATTTGACAGCGTTGGACAAATTTCTGTGGGCCGCCGTTAAAGAAAAGTGTTATGCCGCCAATCTAGAGACAATTAAGCATTTTAAGACCAATATTCGTTATGCCATTGCCGAAAAAGTGCACGAAAATTGGTCCGATCGAATAAAGTACTGTGAGGCAAGCCGCAACTGCTGTATGATTGAAATAATATTCCATTTCTAAACGAAACAATTGTACTTGACAACAGAATAACAAATTTAGCAATATTTGAAACCATTTTTGCTATATTTCATTTTTAAATTTAAACTTTTAAATGGCCCACCCATTATATTTCTTCACTCACTCATATTTAATATGTAAAATTCATTAATGAAAAATACATATGTGACGTATGAGTCATATTTAATTCCATTAGTTTCATAAATGAAAAAATAAACAAATTTTATTGCATAGTTTTTAAGGTAACTATTCCAGTATATGTAATATGTACTATGATGCGTATGGGTAATATATTTCAAATTCAATTAAATAGTAAGTATAGCATATTAAGCATTTACAAGCTATAATATTACAATTCTAATGGATTTTTAAAAATATTTAAATTTTACGAGATAGCCTAACCTAAAAGTGAATACGAAAACCACAATTCTAGGCTATATTCTAGTGGATACTACATCATGGCCTGTGTCTTCCGCATCTTCATAACAAAAAATTAAATTTGGCAAAATTTGCAACCGATTTTGTTTCATTGCATTCTTAAATTTAAACTTTTAAACGGCCCACACTATATAATCAAATTATCTTGCGAAATCGATCACCATAAGCAACTACAAAATATCATTTAAAAATGCTAAAAATAAGAACTTTCTCAGAAACAACAGAAAATCAGAGCCAATTACAAAAGATATATGCGACTAATAGCTCTACGCTCTCTAGCTAGCGTTAAAGAACAAAATAAACTTAAAGGTTTGATGTTTTGTACAATATGAAACTAAATAACTGCTGTTGCGTTGTTAAAAAATATGAACGAAGAAACTGTAACTCAAAGCAATATTAACACTACCGAAGTATATTACATACTTACGTTAGTTTATATGTAACACACAAAGTGAAGTGTGAAAGGTGCAGCTGTCTGGAACGACTACGTATCGAATGATTTTTGAAACGTGTTGGATGGTAAAGTTAACATATTAAACGTGCTTTATGAACATACTCACTTAATACAAAAACATATTTCAAATTTTATTTCCTTTGTTTAGCAATGGCTTTTGTTATTGTGTTTACTGGCTTTAGGCAATTTGGTACTGTTTGGTGTGAAAATCTAGTATAAGACAATAATAACAACATAAATTCTAGTATCAAACGATGTTTAATATCAACAATCTACAGCATAAGAGTCAAAACTAAATCTTGGTTAAAATTTATTTTCAGTCGGCAGACAAGTGCATTACTTTCATACTCATGAGCAAAACATTGTGATAAAAATCCATATCTATTCCTATAGGATTTTTGGAAGATTGCGAAAGGAAATCTTGAAAACCTTGAAGAAATTGTCTACATGCATACATATACATATTGGGTTACGACTAAGCTTCTGATACCACTTATTGTGTGTGTGTTAATTTTATACATGAGTGGCGGGACCTACAGTTTAAAGTCGACTCCGAACGATGGATGTTTGAGAAGCTTTTTATGATAAATTCATTTACTTTCAGAGTTTTTGCCAAAAATCTGCTGAGAGGAAGTCGCTACAGAAATATTCCAATTTCGTGTTGTTGGAGATAACTGTCCTGTGGTTTGAATCATGGCCTCACGTCTAATAAGCCAACACACTATCTACTAGACTAGTTGTTGAACTATATATGTGTAAATGCGTTTTGTTTAAGATGTCGTGGCTCACATTTAATAAGCCAACACACCACCTACAAGACTACGGCTAATTCACGAAAGAGCCTATTTATAGAATATCGAATATGTTAGTCCTGGCCTAAGCGAAAAGACCTAGAATAATAGATTACGATTCTGTCCTAAGATGAAGTTTTGTATTTCAATTATTTTTTACTGTATCAAAAAGCTACCATTTAAACAAAAATTGCATTTAAATTATATTTTATAAATATTTATAATCTATGTAAAAATTGTATACATTTGTTTATATGCAATCACTTCGATGTTCCTTTGGAAAATGTTTTGATATCTGATGCCGCGTTTCCAATATAATTTTTTTATTTTTTTGTTTATCAGTACGAATCATTTAAATTGTTTTACTGTGTACAATTCAATTAAATTCCATTCTGTTTGATTTGAAATATTTTTCCTTTTCTTTTATTTGTCATGTCTGGATCGGGCAATAATAAATGGTTTCAGTTTTTAAAAAATTCTTGTTTGAAACAACAGACAGAAATATTATGCCAGTAGAGCTGGCAAGATTAAATATAAAAACGTTTATATTCTCATGTCTTTTCTTTTTTGGTGCAGTCTTGCAAAAACATAAAGGTTTGGAAATCGTGAAATGAAAAACAATCGATTGTTTGAGTTTTATAGTTGATTGAATAAAAATTGAAATTTTTATTTTACTGCAGTGAACGACGAAATAAAAAAATATTTACATACATTCATAATACATACGTACATGCATAATTGGTCATTACAACTCTTCAGTCACGATTACGCCCTAGCTTCACGCACCACTTATGTTGTGCATGTTACTTTTATAAACGAATGGTGTGAGCTTCAGTGTGAAGTCGACTACGAACGATAGATTTTTGAGAAAATTTTTATTCAAATTTTTTTATTTACTCTCAGAGTTTTTGCCAGAAATCTGCTCAGTGAAGTCGCTTTGCTTCGTTTTGTTGCATATGTTTGACCTGGTGGTTTAAAACATAGTCTCACGCCTAATAAGTCAACACACTTTCTACTGGACGGCGGCGACTATAAATATATATATTTGATTATTTCAATTGCAATATTCGAATGATATTTATTTCTGAACCAAACACTTGCAACAGTAATTTTCTTTCCCAGTCTTCCCAACTTCATTAAAGTTACGATTGTTCACCACGTATTAAATGAGATTTATGGATTTATTTTGAAATGAATCAAATTCGACAGTCTTACTTCATATTTTTTCAATCATTCTGCTCAACTAAATCCATCACCTAGGAACAGCGACGCATTTTCCCAGAAACCACACCATAAAAGTGCAATAAATTTAAAACAATTCCATTGTTCTAAAACAGTTCTTAAAAATAAACAATTGATTAAAAAATTTAAATTTCCTTTGATCCAATTAAGCATTAATGATTTTTTAAACCATTCTGGTTCAGAGATCAGCAATGAATTGTTTTTACGCTACTTATAAGCACTCCAGAAATTTTTAATATAAGTGAGTCAACAATATTGAAAGCTAACTACTCTGATTCATTCGTACTCGCTACAACGTTGATTTATAAGTACAGTTTGCAATGAGTATGCGTACTATGTTGACATAAAACTCATACCATTCGAAATATGTTTGATTCATAAGCCTACTTTCATTTATATTCATAACTTTAAAAAAATACATACTTATAATACTTACAAATGATTCGAATGACTGGAATCATTCATCAAAATTTACAGTCTTAGTTATTGTTGCATTTACAAAAAAAGAAAAGCAAAAACTACAGAGCAGCAAGCAGAGCAAACACATGACCTTTTAATAAGTATCTTAGTGTTCGTATGCGAATTGTACTCATTTTGTGATTCTGGTAAATGTTGAGTTATGGAGAGTTGAAATCAACCACATCATGTGTTGTTAAGTATGAATATGAGGAGTACTTCAAACTTTGAATCTGAGGAGTGGTTCCATGATAAATAAGTATGAATGCGTAAAGGTATCAGAAATTATGGGTATGGTTCGATTCTACTCATCTTTTTGAATACTCATAGCTGATCTCTGTTGTGGGTAAACATCATGTCATTCTTCTATACGATACGTTACCATGACGTATGAGTGATATTAATACACCTACGAAATTACTTATATGCCTTCGCCTACAGCATGTAAAAGCATTGTAACGTTATACGTTTGCAATGAAAATTTATTGATTTCCTCATTATTATCTAAGGAATAAAATGATTTTTTTAGGGTTTACTATTCAACGGCCTCTTTTAATTAGCCGCATTTTGCTTAAAATATTGATTTTAAATTATGGTAAGCAATACTATAAAATTTCTCTTTTAAAGTCAAAAAACGTACAATAAAAAACGAAAAATAGTAAATCACTGCATAGATTTAAAGCCCTTTCAATTAAAATAAGGAGAAACTACAGATATGCCACAAGAGTCCCGAAAAGTTGTTTTCAAAATTTAATCGTTCGGAGCCAACTTTAAACTGCAGATCCCTCCCCTTAAATATAAAATTAGCACACACAACATAAGTGATGAGAAAAGATTGGTCGTACTCCTGACTAAGTGATTGTAGTGACCAATCTTGAGTCAATCAGTCTTGAATAACTTGCTTGATTAAATAACAAGATTTCTTAAATTTCTGATAAATTTCAATTTCATTTCATAATTATCATATTTGCCTTCAATTGATTCTCTTTTTGTCCGCTTTAAATGATATTATCTTTGTTATTTATTTTCCATTAAAGTATGTTTTCATAAGTAAGTTTTTAACAACAAATCTTTTTTATTATAAAATCAACTACTCAGGATAGATATTTTATAACACCAAAAAGGAATTCTACACATGAGCTAGACACACTAATAAAATTCCATTGTCCATTCCAAAGTATATCCAAAAACTTCGTTCACATTTTAACTAAAAGATGGACAGAGGAAAAAAATGTGGTGAAACAAAACTAAGAGCATTAACATGAGAACTATAATGGACTTTGACTTTCAACATTCAGCTTACTCTGCCACCCACTTTATAGCTGTCTGGTGGTTGATACTTATCATCCTGCCAAATAGCGAGAAAGGGAAAAATTAGTTAAGGGACAAGAAACAGAATTTCTTTTGCGTTAGTATGGTTTTGTATGGTTAGCATTACTTTTTTGTTAGTATGGGTTTTTGTGGAGACTTTCTAATGTTATTGTTTATTACTGCCATCAGAGAAAATTTGGTTTACAAGCTTGGGGAACTCTAATATTAAAAATAATATATGACTTCATGTAATATTTCGCTTTAAGAATATTTACCCAGGCATACATGGCAAGTGGACAATATTGGACATTAAGGCTGTAATAGGCGCCATAAGCATAATGTTGTATAATAAATTGATGATTCAAGTACTTTTTCGTCATGTTGAAATGTACTGTTATTGTCAATAAAATATTATTACTAAAATGGAAAAATTTGGATCCTGGTGTTTTGCTTTTTCATCGTTTAATATTAAAATTATAAACAAAAGTTACAAAAACAGAAAACAATGAACTTGTTTACGAATTATCGCACTGCGTAATATAACAACAAACATCAGCATAAAAAATGATAAACAAGTCAACAAAAATATACCAACAAACACCAGCACAAAAAATGGTAAAGTAAACAAAAATACAACAACAAACACTACAGGAATAAATGTAAACAAAATACACACACAACAACAATGATGAAACAACGATCTTTACATTTATAGAGGTCTTGAGAAGGTGAAGCCACCAACATTCGCCTTCAAGAACATTCAGCAGACAGTTTACGTTGCCATATAAAAGGTAAAACAAAGCTGCTAACTGAACTAGTAAAAGTTCAGTCAGTCTTCTGTGAAGGTGCGGTGTGTTTGAAGAGAGTAATCGTGGTTTGAAGATCTCCGTTGAAAAGATCAATCGAACAATTGTGTAGTAATTGTTATTGTTTATGCAAAGGGTGTAAACAGAAAAATAACAAACAAAGCAATTGTTGGTGTATACATAAAGTTGTGAACAGTGGCACACAGAATTGCGCGAATAATAAAGAATTTTAAACAAAACTAAACACAAATGAATTTCTACTTTATTGCAATCTACGAGCTCATATTCTAAACGTTTTTTAAAAGCTAAAAACGTAGCAATATCATAAAATCATTTAGAAAATTACAGTAAGTTAGAATACATACATCCTAAAACCCTACATAATTTAATTCAAATTATCTTCTTAATTATAAGACAACTACAGGCAGTATTTTTCGTCGATTTTGAATGAATGAAGCTGCTTAAAGTCGACTCCAAACGAGAGATTTTTGAGAAAATTTTCATTTTTCCAAAAACCTA
This sequence comes from Sarcophaga variegata, assembly GCA_932273835.1. NCBI lineage: Eukaryota > Metazoa > Arthropoda > Insecta > Diptera > Sarcophagidae > Sarcophaga > Sarcophaga variegata. The sequence goes on along the minus strand of OW026358.1, from coordinate 117,041,947 downwards.
TTGAAATGAGATCGCCGAAGTTATATTTTCCTATATTTCGTTTTGTTGGAGATGTCTGACCTGGGGTTTGATCCAGAGCCTTACGTCTAATAAGCCAACACACTAACTACTATACTATGGGAATACAAATGGCCACACAGACAGCAATTTTGGACGCCAGCTGTGGCACAGAGCATATAGAAACGATTTGAAAAGGTTTATCCACTAAGAAATATAAAAGACGACGCCATATGATTTCATTTAAATAAAATATTGTCACACTAAAATATTAAAAATATTGTCACACTTAAAAATATTGTCACACTTAAGCACATATAATGTGTTGCTTCTCATTAAATTATTAAAGAAAAGCATCTTAATACTTTAATACATATAATAAATTTTTGTTTTGGAATCTTTTGAGTTATTTATTAGACAACACAAAGTAAAACTAATAATTAAATCCAAATTAAATTCAAAATTAAACCCAAAAGGAATTATGCTTGTACTAGATTCATCACGTATACTATAGGAAATGAAACTCATCTTTATTTTATAAAGTAGTGCATGTGTAGTATATATTTATGTATGTATGTAAGAGCATACATTTGAGAATTCCTTGTGTTAAGTGAAGCTTCAATATGATTTAATTAAACTTGTATACTGAGCAAGAAAAGAAATTAAAATAAAACTTATTTAAATAATAAAACAAATATTCTTTTTTTACCAAAATACGTATGGGAGGTTTCAGGAAGTATTTGCTTTCTTTTAAATGAAGCATAAAATACAAGTAAGTTTATGAATGTAGATTAATTGTGAAACAAAAGATTAAAATTTCCATTCATATGTGAAATCAAGAAGGTATTATTATAAATACACTCTCCATAGGCTATGTATTTATACCAGATGGTAAAAAATTAAAAAAATAGTATTTAAGCTGACTTTCTCCAACCCAGGATACCACTCCAACTACTTCGTGTAATTTTAGTGTTGGTGGTTTGGAGCAAAGAGCGTTTCTTTTATACATCTGGCTACGATTTTTGGAATTAAAATATTGTTGATAATTTTGAATTTTGTTGAGAACTATTTCATAACTTCGGCTTTATAATAACGTTCTTAATAACCAACTACTCTAAAAAGTTTTTAAATGCAATGTATTTTGGGCTATTGTTTTGTAAATATTCAATCAAAAGTTTTTCGTTTTAATTCTACTCTTAGAGTTTTTGCCAGAAATTGGCTGAGAGGAAGTCGTTTGTTGAAGATGTCTGGCCTGGGGTTTGAACCGTGGCCCCACGTCTAATAAGTTAACGCACTACCTACTAGATTACGGCAACTTTAAGTTAGGAATCATTGAAGTAAAGTGCTCCCTAATGGTAATAATTATCAGGCCATCATCATTCTTATAGAAATACTGTCTTCTGACGTCTGACGACTTAACCAGGATATGTTGGATGGACTTCGATCTCATGTGCATTGGTATCGATTTGAAGATTTTATTTCTTCTCAGGTGATTTATCGATGAAAATAAGGGTCAGTCGTCAACTGTTACAGAGCCCATTCAGCAAATACACGTCTTTGCCTATGGTCATCTGAATAAATGACAGCCAATTCGATAAATGTAGCTTCATCAAAATGGCTGTTATCAATATTTAAAGTTCCGAAGTGCCTGTGGGAAGATGTTACATATCCAAATAGTAAAAGTTTTGGCAGCCTAAGTTCGACTCTATGAACACATTCGTTTTCTGTTCGGTTAATATTAAAACATGGATTTTTTATAACACTTTTTCAGATTCCATAGTGACTCTTTACAGAAGTCGTTTGTAAGTACTAGCGTTCAGAAAATCAGTTTGTTGGTACAAAATGCAGTACAATTTTGGATGAACTTCAATAATTATGATTATGTCAACTTTTTTACCTCTGATTGAAGAATGATTAAGAAACATCGAAAGTTTTTCTATTTTTCAAAACATGTTTGGCTCTGGTGAGTTCAGCAGAAGGTTTTTGAAGAGCATTTGTTTAATGGGTTGAAGGACATCTCTCGCAACTAGCATTGAATTTATTAAGTTCACCATGATAGTAGAACTTAGCTTTTGATCAATAAAGCAAGAACACTATCTAAACATTTTCTCTTTCATAGCTAATTATGAATCGATCACAGTATGTTAGTCTAATTATGTTAGTCTTTTAATATTATAGCGATGGTAAGTATTGTACAGATTAAAATATAAATAATTTCCCAATATGACATTCGATTTAATAATTTTTAGTTCTTTTTTCTAAGGTTTAGTAAGACATAAGATAGAAGTACTTTAAAGGCACTTTATAGTAACATTATCCACACGAAAACTCTTTAATTTCACTATAAAGTCTTAAACTCATGATTTCGCATATTTCGTGCAACTCGATTAATGTTATTAAAATTTTAGTTGCAATATATTCGCTTGAATTTCTTTATGAACCGCATATTCGCTTATGAATTTATATTCTTTTTTATTCCACAATTTTCTCGCAGTTGTACAGAAAATTTCCATGGCTTCTCTGGCGTGTAAAATTCTCTCTAGCAGTAGCAGCAGTTGAGCAGTGCTAACAATAAAAGGAAAATAAAAGTATTTTCTTTTATTGTGCCTGAAGCACTTTTGTGACAAGTACCCTTTTATATATAATGCTGGACAAAAACAAAAAGTCAACTGCAATTTACATCATTTTAAATTTATTTCTATATATTTTCTTTACATACACCTACAAAAACACATTCACTTCAAACCTTAACCTGCAGTAAATATGCACATTTAAGGGTTCATCTTTGAAATCAATATTTTAACACTAAATACACCGACAGTTTGATTACAAACCTCTTAAGTATTAAAAATATAAATAAATTATTAGTCAGTTTTCAGGTAAAAAATTTCCGGATGGATAATCTTAATCAAAATGAGAGAAGGAAAAGTGTCTTCTTATTCTCCTTCAACCGAACCAGGATTGTTAGGATTTCTTTTAAACCCCATCACATCATTATTATCACTAAACGGTTTCCGCCATGATACACGCTGGCGTGGTATATTTTAGCTATTCCTTGATGTTGAAGCTGCTCTAGTTAACTTAGCTACGTATGAGCAATACACCTTTTTAAATAAATCTAAGATTGCTCATTCGCTAAGCTGACCTCAAAATGGCATTCACATTATTTCAGTCATTTTATTTACTTACATACATGTATTGTTTGTACAAGGCAAGACTTTTAAGAGTTTAAGAACGTCAAATTAAAATTTATTTAAAAAATTACCGGTAATTTATTTATTTTGAACTTTAGAGCATGCCCTGGTTGTATTTATCTTTCATTAAACACTAACTATCTTTAAATTTAAATAAAACAAAGATAACTCACTATCATCGACATTTTTAATTCGTTTGAAAGACCGATGGTATTACATCCCTCAAGATTTTTTTGTGTGAAGCATTTACAAAATGTACAATTTCGATGACCCTGACGCATAAATCTGGCGTAATTTAACCGATGGCAAGTGTTATGTTGACTTTAAGGACCGATGTGATTTGTGGTTTTTTCGCATATACTTGGGACTGTAGAAAACACCACAAAACTACTAACTGCGCATATCACATAATCTCCGTTGCCAATTCAAATAACCATCACCACAGATGATTATGCCTTTAAATCTCTCGCGCAGAATATCCAATGGGGCACAAGCTGGCTAACGCACAGTGCCGTACTGTTCATATCTCATCTCTCGTTGATATCCAGATCATTCATTTCAAACCAAGAGATCGATGTATGTGCTCGCCGTTGACAGTGCATCGATGACACCTCCAGCCCAAAATTCACACCAAGTATTAATTTTTTTCGCTATACACTGGACTTTGTCAGATAACATGCCAATTGGTATTTTGTGTGTTCGAGTTGTCATCTACCCCAGAGCCTATTCAGTGAATACATATCGTTGTCTATTGTCGTTTTCCACAGTTCCTGAATCAGTTAGAATTTTGTACGGGTGAAGACGAAATTGCATTGCAAAATTCCTCGAATTCTGGTCTGGTTTACTAGGCCGACCAACAAAACGAAATAGGAAAAAATATTTCTGCGGCGATTTCCTCTCAGCAGATTTCTGGCAATAACTCTGAGAGTTAATAACATTGGCATGAAAGCCTTCTCAAAAATCGGAGATTGGAGTTGATTTTAAACTATAGGTCCCGCCACTCATGTATATAATATACGCACACAAGCGTAAGTGGTGTGAGAAGCTAGGTCCTCATCCTGACTAAACGGTTGAGTGACCAATTATGTATGTGTGTATGTAAAAGACCGAGTTTTTATGAGCGCTACCAAATCGACTGCCACCGATTCTCCAGAACACTACCGCACAACGATGATTTTTACGTCAGATCTTAAGTTTCGATGATATACGGATGTTGCTCGTTCGTTTACTGAACCATTAAATTCGAACTTATCAACCACAGTCCTTACGGTAGGATGATAATTCAATGATAATCCTACGAAGCTAGCTCCCTTGATATTGTGACTTTAGCAGTGCATATCGCATTATGTAATTCTAGGTTTTAATAACACTTGCTCACGCAAATTAGGCTCTTCCAAAAATATCGTCGAATACTTTATACTGCTTTAATCATGTTCCTGAATCTGGTGATACATTCAGTCGCATAGAACTTTTTCCCTTTTACTCTAGGTTTCCACAAAAGCTGCCTCATTCTGCACCACGTATTACTAATTTTATTGTATTTTCCAATCATATTGCTTGGCTAAAAAATGGTACTCGGAGAAAACCCACAAAAAAAAAGAAAAAACGGGTGCCCTGGTAGTCTAGTGGGTAGTGTGCTAGACTATTAGTGTGAGGGTCGTGGGTTCGATTCTCACCAGAGACTCTGGTCTGTGACACTACACCGAGCATATGGTCAAGTTACTCCGCTCGTATATAATTTGAATATAATTTGTAATTGTATTGTAATTAATAAATAAATAAAAAGAAAAAGCATATCCATACAGCAAATTTGGGAAAATCAGGGTTCACTAGAACTCAGAAAAAAAGTTAAAAAATATCAGAAAACTTGCTGTCCCTGAAGCTTACAATTTCTGAGACATTAAAAATCTTGCAAATTAAGAGGTTTTTCATAACATTCCCACAACTATGTAAGTCTCACTTCACAAATACCTGACAAACCGTTAACTGATTCTTATCACTGCCTCAAGTAGAACACACTGAACATCTGATTAATTGTTGAAAACCCTGAAAGCAATTGTCATATAAATCTTATCGTGATATAAGTTATCTATGGTGTAAATATATATGAGTGAATAAATGAAAAGAGCACAATCAATTCAACGTAATTGAGGCGTTAAATTTTACTTTTTTGAACCATTCTCTGTATCTGTGTCTACACATTCTTTTCAGACGTGTCCAAGTGGAAGGTGTTTATAATTGGCATTATAGGGCATCATTTTGTTGCAGAAAGACAAGAACAAAAGAAAAGTAATAAAACATAACCTCCGGAAAAATATTCACTTCTTTCAGCAAATGAAAATAAATTGTCGGTTTTGTCTTTCTCATTTCCTTGAAAAAGTAATAAAAAAAAGTGTAGAGAAAAAGAGAGAAGAAGAGAGGGGAAGCCAAAATAAAAAAAAACTCATAAAACACTTTTATGCTCATAGCAATCATGCGGGAAATATGAAATTTTATAACTATTTTCCAATTAATTAAGCAACAATGTATTGTCTTCCCTTCCCCGTTCCCTTTATGATGAACAATTTCAATACCTTTAAAGTGATGCCGTTTTTGTCAGTTATTAAGTGACACTAAAAACAAAGACTCATTTTGCTTTAATTGCTCTGCTGCGCTTGAATTGTGTTTGTAATTGTGAATTATGCTTCGGATTTCTTTTTTGTTAATTCCTGAAAAGAAAACCTATTTTCGCACTTTAAAAGACAAATATTATTTGTGAGAGAGACTGGAACTTTTAGCACACGCCTTAAAAATGCAATTTTCTTCAATTACTAAACAGATGGCCGTTGAAGATAGTATAGTAGCGCTAGCTATAGTGCTCACGTTATTGATGTTGACGTACATAAACTACGTTGTAAAACGGAAATAACTGAGACAACCTTTTGAGCTGATTGAATAAAGTCTTCTATTAAATTAATACCATTATCGCGATAGTTTATATATGGACGGCATTACTTTTGAAGTATTAAATTAAAAATTTGGGTGCCCTGGTAGTCTAGTTGGTAGTGTGCTAGACTATTAGCGTGAGGGTAATGGATTCGATTCCCACCAGAGGATCTGGTCTGTGACACTACACCGAGCATATGGTGAACGTTATTCAGCTTGTATATAATTAAAATATTATTTGTAATTGTATTGTAATTTATAAATAAATAAATAAATTCCCAATTAAATTTCCCAGTGAAATTTGTTCTCAAACTTATTTAAAGCAAAAGAGCACAGAAATCCAAATAGATTGGTATTAGTGTTGTCTGAATCCATTTTTTTTACCATGAAATGAAAAAGTACTAAATTAAAGTAAATAAAATTAATTTTCAACTTTAATGGATGAGTTTTTCTTTTCTTCTTATTACTACGGTTGCTCTACTGCTCCTGCTGTTGAAAGTAATTGCCTTGTTTTCCTTCAGTTGAATAAAAAGTGTCATGCATTTAAAATTAGATTGCCTGAGCGAAAATAGGGGAGTACAAAGCGTAATAATCATGTGCGATAAATCGTTGTTAAGCAGGTGTAGAAATTTAATTCTTCTCATTGAGAGGAGGGATAGTGCTTACAGGAGATGGAAGAGGTTTAGGACGGATGATTTCAAAGCTATACATAGATTTACACGGATGGAAGTTACCAGGAGCATAAGAACTGCAAAAAGATTGTATTATGGCGGAAAGTTTTCCAATGCTATGGACAACAAGTCTAAATGGAATGTAATTCGTGAAATAGGAATAGGCCGAAAATGTCCAAAGGCCGATATTGATGTGGATGTGGACAAGCTTAATGACCAGTTCGTTAATTCTAGGGTACCAAGGTCTAACGGTGACTTGTATGATGACCTCTGTTGTGTTCCACCACAGTATTCCTTTAGCTTTCGTTGCGTAAATCAGTTTAAGGGTTTTGGAATGTATTTCAGAGGTAAAATCGAATGCAGTTGGTTCTGATGATTTGCATCCTTTATTCTTGAAGGCTCTAACTCCTAAACTTTTGCCTTACTATACTTACTTGTTCAATACAGTTCTGACTAAGTCTTCTTTTCCTGAAAGTTGGAAACTGGCTAAAATCCTTCCCATTCCCAAAACTAATTGTGAGTTCAGGCCAATTGCAATCCTTCCTTTTTTATCCAAGGTATTGGAGAACATCATGGCCAGACAAATCGATGAATATTTGAGGGGCCACAATTTCTTAACGGTTAATCAGTCGGGCTTCATGAAAGGTAGGAGTTGTACTACCGCTCTGGTAAATGTAGTTGAGGAACTTAGGTCGGAACTTGATGGGAATAGTGTGGCGTTCTTGGTTCTGCTTGATTACTCTAAGGCTTTTGATACAGTCGATCATGCGGTTCTATTGAAAAAGCTCCGAAAACTGTTTTATTTCTCCGAAACTGCCTGTAATCCAATTTATTCTTATTTGATGAACAGATTTCAGAAGGTTCATTTCAATGGCAATGTTTCGGATCCACTTACTATTAGTAGAGGTGTTCCCCAGGGGTCTATACTTGGACCTTTGCTGTTTTGCATGTATATAAATGATCTACCTGATGTTTTGGTTAACTGTAATGTTCACATGTATGCTGACGATGTGCAGCTTTACACATATACTCCAAGGGAGAATATTTATTCTTGTTTGGACTACATTAATCGTGACTTAGCAAGGATTGACGGATGGGCCTCGGCCAATGGACTATGTATCAATCCTTCTAAGTCTAAATGTATTACACTTTCGAGAACAAACGGATCATTTGTCATACCTGAATTGAGTATCAGGGGAAATAAAATTGAATTTGTCAGGTCGGCTACTAATCTGGGTATTGTCTTTAATGACAAATTATCGTGGTCTACCCATATAAGTGTCATTGTTGGCAGTATTTATAGCATGCTTCGAAATTTGTGAGCTGTCATAGATTCAACTCCTTTTGTCATTCGCATGCAACTTGCTAAAACGTACTTGATTCCGGTACTTTTATATGGATGTGAGATATACGCAAATTGCAGTTATGATGACAACCAGAAACTTAACCTGGCGTACAATAACATAGCCAGGTATGTTTTCCTTAAGGGGCGTCGGGATCACATTTCTCATTTAGCTTACCTGATTCTTGGTATCAAATTTGATAATCTCCTGAAAATTAGATGCCTCCTTCTACTTCATAAAATAATTTACACGAAACAGCCGAAGTATTTATATTGTAAAATTAAGTTTGCCAGATCCCATCGGGGTGTGGGGATTATACAGCAACGATTCAGGACTCTTCTGTCTCAGCGACAGTTCTTTATACACACCATTAGTCTTTGGAATTCCTTACCAAATAACATCAAAAATCTGGGCAATGCAAACGCGTTCAAAAAGGAGTTATTTAAATTATTTTCATAATTAAAATTTTAATCTCATATTTGTAAATTTTGTGATTTTAGTTTTTAGGTCATCATTATTATTGTTATTATTATTATTATTATTATTATTATTATTATTATTATTATTATTATTATTGTTATTATTATTATTATAATTATTATTATTATTATTATTATTATTATTGTTATAATTATTATTATTATTATTATTATTATTATTATTATTATTATTATTATTATTATTATTATTATTATTATTATTATTATTATTATTATTTTTATACTTTACCTTATTAATTTAATTCAATATTTATATACATAAATTAACTTTCTCTAATTTTTTATATTTAATTAATGTTAATTTTTTATACCTTATTGATTGTAAACATAGCACTGTCACTTATAAGATTTAGTATCTTGTTGTGCTATGTAGATCATTATAAATCAAATAAATAAATAAATAAAGAGCGAAAAAAAGATTCTGTTTTTACATCGTCTTTCAAGACGCAAACGCTTATGGTAAAAGTGAAACGTAATACTAAAGACTTTGATAAGAAAAAACTCTGAGAGTAAATAAAATTGCAATGAAAAGTTTCTCAAAACAATTTGACTTTCGGAGTCGACTTTAAACTGTAGATCCCGTCACTCATGTATAAAATTAACACACACAATCGTGTGAGGAAGTAGGTTGTAATCCTGACTGAAGGGTTGTAATGACGAAGTACGTATGTATATATGTCAAAGTCCCTATTGGTGGACCATATATATATGTATATATATATGAAGGCAGTAGTTCGAAAAAAGAAGCCATCCATTGCATTGCATATGAAAAACCTCCAGCAGTAAAAGAGTAGTCTGGTAGACGTTTCAATAAAACGTAGGAAAACTGTATGAATGCCTCGTCAGTTAGCAACAATAACAAAGATGTGGATTTACTTCTGCATACTTAAGTAAAATGGACAGGATAAGAAGGGAAAGTCCAGATTTAAACATAAAAAGAAATCAACTGAGTGCTCTCGACAAATGCTGCATACAGGAAACGCATATTCATTCATATACAATTCAATAACATAAAAAAATTAATCTAATGGCTAAATTGAAACGAATAAATAAAAGAAAATATGCCATTACAACAAAACCTTACTTCACCTATATTGCGTTTGAAAAAGAACAACAAATAATATCCACCTCATGCAACTCCTATGTGTAAAAATCATACACAGAAAAGGCAATAAAAATATGTCAGAGCTTATTCAAGTATAGTAGTAGTAGTATGAATTAAAATATGCATAAATAAACGGTTTACATGAATAAATTTGAAGCATGTGTTTAGGGGAGAGTGTGTGAGTAGGAAGTGTGTTGTTTATGTTGGTAAGCATTTTTCCTTTTTGTCCATTCTCATTGCCAGAAACACATTTACTACTGAAAATCCTTGCCGCAAACAAAAACAGCATTGCCAGACTAACAAATACTATGATAGTCTATTGTAGGTATAAAAGAACAAAAGCAACACTAACAACAACAACATCGTTGATTTGAAAATAGTAACAGTAACGTGGCATATTTGCCTCCAGTTCTTGTAAATATAGCCGTCATAGCAGAAGAACAGGACAGTTGGTCTTGATTTTATAGCACACTAACGTACTGAGACATATTTTCTGTCACTGAGGGTTAGCACTTGGAAACCAGAATTTGTTCACAGAATTGTTGACCAGCTACAGATAATTTTAATCTTATCCACACACAAGTCCACAGATTGGTTTTATTCTGTTTAATAATATTTTAAAAATATAGTCGCCGTAGTCTAGTAGGTAGTATGTTGGCTTATTAGACCTGAGGCCAGGGTTCAAACCTCAGATCAGACATCTCGAACAAAATGAAACATGAAAAAATATTTCTTCGGCTACTTCCCTGCAGCAGATTTCAGCAAAATCTCCGACTCTCGTTCGGAGTTGACTTTAAACCCGCCACTCTTGTGTAAATTGAACACATGAGTGATGTGAAAAGCTAGATCGTAATCTTGGCTGAAGGGTTATATTTACCAATTATGTATGTATGTAACGCAGTGCTACTCAATGTTAAATAACTGCTGTATATGCTATCTATATATCCACAAAAGTTTTCATGGGTCTCACCTCAAACGTCTGCGCAAATAAATAAAATACAACAATAGCAGCTTAATTTAAGCATTCATACATTCGTATACCAATGCTACAGTATCACATACAGAAAGAGACCAGCTGTTGTATGAAAAAGTTTTGTGGCATACAGGCAAGCTGCTTGAATCTGTGTGTGCATATATTTTTGCCTCTCAGGTGTATGCTGCTCTGTTAGACATTTCTGTATTACAATACCAATCGTAATTGATTCTTTTTTAAGGTTTATTTCTTGTTTTGAAAGCAAACTTTTAATTTTTTCTCTCCTTCTGTTCGATTGATATATTGATGTGATTGAGGGAAATAGTTTAAGAGATTTTAAACTTTATCGTTTTACTGCTTTGCTAAGATTTTAGTTCCTCATACTCAGTACTCATATAAGCAGAGTGTTTAAGATTTTTGATGCAGTAAAGCTAATACGAATACCGCTTTATTACGCAACTAGTGTTGTACTGTTATATTGTGTAGCAATTTTCCTTGCAATTGCACAATTATTTTCTCTGTATTGCTAGGAAATTAAGCATAAAGAAAATTTAACAATAATAACAAACACCGGCTTGCAACATCCTGGCGTAGTTAAGCTGTAAGGCAATGGCAATAATGAGAATAAAAGCGGAAAGACACAAATGAAAAATAGTTACAAAAGCGAGATGTTTTTAAGGGATATAGACTATTTAGTGTGAATTACTTGGTTGTTATTTTTATTGTTTTCTGATATCATTTGCTTTTCAAAATATGGGCTTGTAGCGTACATTGTAGGAGCCTTATTCCAGACTTCTTGCAAACTAAAAATTACACAATGTCGGTACGTGCAATGTACCGCCCGAAAAATTATCTTCTGCGATGAGTCTCATTTAGGGATAAATTGGTACGGCAACAAAAAAAATTGTCGAATTTAAGACGATACCAATCCATTCAAGAGCATTCAATACATTCCGGAAAATTCACTGTTCGGTATGTGTCAACGGCCCATATTTCTTATACAGCGATATTGGCCAGGCGAACACTATCAACAACAAGCACTATATGGCAATAATTTCCAAATTATTTTAGATTGAACATAACAACATAACATAATTGGTCATTACAATCCTTCAGTCAGGATTAAGACCAAACTTCTTACAACACTTATGCTGTGTGAGTTAATTTATACATGAGTAGCGAGACCTACAGTTTATAGTCGACTCCGAACTTTTCATGGCAATTTTATTTACTCTCAAAGTATTTGCCTTAAATCTGCTGAGAGGAAGTCACCGAAGCCATTTTTTTATATTTTTGTTTTGATGTCTGACCTGGGGTTTGAACCGTGGCTTTACGTTTAATAAGCCACGGCACTACCTACTACTAGACTACGGCGACTTTTTGATTCAAAAGTAACACCAAATCTTTTCAACAAGACTGCGGTATGTACCACACAGCCGATGACATCTGCACGATCGATATTAGGTTCATCTCCCATCGAGGCGAAGTGAACTGACTATGCAGATAATGGAATTTGTCCACGTTAGACTTATTCCTGATGGAGGGGTATCTTAAGCCGCACATATATGCGAAAAGACCAGTGACCACAGTAGTTTTCAAAACGATAATAACTCTTGCAATTAATTAATGCGCCAGAGTTAAGGAAAATTAGAAATTTGCGATGCGCTCCATTTTCGACGCATAATGGTATCAATAGGTCTTTCAAACAAATAAGCAATTTCGATGATATCTCCCACACACTATGTTTTATTAAAATTGAAAGATAGGTACGCTTAATGAAAGTCCTGATATCATAAACAAATGATTGTGGTTTGAATATTTCTTTTATTTTTGTACTATAGTTGCCTTTGTTCCCTCTGCGATTATTTTTTGTCATCACATTGATTGATCGATCTTGGCCAGAATTTCAGATCCTGGGAATTTTGACCTGTAGCTCTCTCTTTTTAAACAATTGCTCTAGCAAATCCTTAAGGCAAGTTTACTTGCTTGTTTCAGAAAATTCTGCTATTTTTCTACCATTACACAGCAGAGTATTGCTGTCTATTTCTCACTCAAGATTTTAAAATATTTTTTTGCTGTACAGAATGTTTTTAAAATAAAGAATGAAACATCAAAAGAACAAATAAGTTATCCAACAAATACGAAGATAAAGGAGTCTGGGAGGTTGGTAGGCAAACAGGCAAAATAACTCAACTGTAAATGAAGTTGTATGGCGGAAAGTAAACACAAATAAAAATTGTTCGACAATCAAATGAATAGAGAGGAAAAAAGAAATCCATTCGAATTGAATGATTAACTGACCATTGGGTCAGTTTATTTTCAGCTCAGGCTTCTTTCACTCTGTCTGTTGCAAGCCAACCACAACAAGTTCAACGACGCTAGACTGATGCTAAAGTTGGCAGTGTAAAGAATGTGAATTGGTTGGCTGTCTTTTTATTTACGTAGAATGGTAGAAACGATATTTTTTAACATGTTTTTACGTTTTTTACATTAAATAAACAGTGTACTTCTCTTCTCTTTTTGTGGCGGAAAGGATTATATTGTTCAAAAGAGAATGAATGAAATATTGAAACATCGATAGTGTGATTTACGTTTTTTCCACTTTACTGAATGACAATAAATGATTTTAAATTTAAGATCAGAATGCAGTTCACAAGATTGGAGGCACAAGATAAAGAGACCATAAAGACTTCGTACAATTTTTTTACCACTCACATATAGGGACTGACCCCCACTCATGCAGTACAATGAAACTAGAAAAGTTGTTATGAAAAAAATTAAATAGAAAGTCATTTTTATGATCATCAGATTTGAATCCAACCCTTTAGTCAGGATTAAGACCTAGATTCACCATTTATATAGTGACAGGAATACTTTGCTATATGATACGTTTAATCCCGCTAAATAAAGAAGAACGTAAACTGGACAATATATTATAAAGGAAATAAGACAGGGTCGAGCGTACACTCTAACTGTAATACTGATCCAATGAATCATTTAATTTGAATGCGTCACTTTAATTAATAAGTATTGGTAGTATAAGTTACAAACCGATCATTTGAAGTAATGTTTCTCTGAAAAAACATTCAAAATAATATCCATCGGAAGCTACGGCCCATTATTTTGGAAATTTATAGATTTTGAGGCCAAGAATGACCCGATCCAATTTTTGATACTCTTATCTGAAGTGAAGCGTATCCCAGTGTAAGTGTTCTGCATCGATCGAAACAAATTGAAGTCAGAACAGGATCTAAACTTTACGGCGGGAACACTGCTTTTCAAGTAATTTATGTGGCCTTGTCTCGCATCTGCTTGAATAGACAGAAGGTTTTCCGAACAATACTCGCTTCAAACGAACTAATTGTTGTCTGACAGGTTTTCCATATTAGTGTGGACCGGATTTAGCAGTTCATACTAGAATACGCCCTTCTGATCCCTATAGATACAATACCTTGTCGTAAAAGATGTTTTGCTTAGCAGTAGGTTCTACACGTTGCCCGCACTTCACATATGATTTCTTGGGTTTAAGGTTGTCATAATAAATATTTTTTTTTGTCGCCAGTGGTAAAGCAATCAAACAGCATTTCAGATGCTCAAAACCGTCTTCCAACGTCATCTGAATTTGATCATAATTTTGCCCATAATTGGTCATCACAACCCTTCAATCATGATAAAGACCCAGCTTCTCACACCATTTATGTTGTGTGTGTTAATTTTATACATGAGTGATGGGACTTACAATTTTATTTACTCTCAACTACTTTTTATTATTTCTTCCGTTGGAGATGTCTGAACTGGGGTTTGAATCGTGGACTCACGTCTAATAAACCAACACACTACCTACTAGACTACAGCGACTTCCATGGGGCTTTGAATATCTTTGCTTTTGAATAAATACTGCTGCTATTAAACGCTTTAAAATGGCTGCATGGCCCAATGCTTGTACCAACCTGATGTAAATCTATATCTATACACTTCTTTGCTTACCAGGCATCAGCCTAGAGGAGATAGTTTCATTTCATTATTGTGACATCACATTGAATTGTCATTTCCAGAACAACAAAATAATTTCAATCTCCTAAGTTTTCACGCTATACGTCAATACACAACAAAAGAACCTGCCTGGCTAAAATATCTGCCCTTAAACCCACCCGATCATTAAATAAAGTGATTATATACCATATTTCTACCTTTTACACCCCTAAGGAATAGCAAAGAATTTACTCTAATCCAATCACAGGCCTACCTACCTAAAGGATTCTGTCTCCGAATAACTAATAACTTTGTAAAGTAAATAAAACCCAATAGCTTTTAATAACATTTTAAAAATTAATTAAATTCTTCTTCTCCTTTAACCAAAATATTATTTTATTCACAATTAACCATCATTTGCTTCCGTAATTCTTTAATTACAAAAAATTTAAACGTACCATTTACATCGCTCATGCCCATAAAAACACATGAACTGTTTATATTTCATTTGAATAAGTACAAAAGAATAATAAATATAAAGTTAAATAACCATTGAGCGCTACCGTCCTGTTATTGTTTGTCATTATGTTCCTGTATTTTATGGCACGAAAGACTGTCCCTTTTTGATAAGTTAAACGAAAAACAGTAAAACATAGAAAGCAACTTTGAATCTGTATCCTTTTAAATTTATAAGGCTTTGTCTTGCCTTTATAATTTTCACTGTTCAACTGCGTTTGTAGCTCAACCGTATAATGCAGCTTTTCTGCGACGTATTCAAAGTGTGAAATTTTCATTTGATAATGAGACCTTTGGGCACTCTGTGATAATTATCTCACTTTCTTTTATGTGCACATGTCCATATTGTTTTCCAGTATATCACCGTAGGTAGTCGGGGTATAGTGAGTTGGTGCCAAAATTTGTGACACATGAATGTTGGTGTAATGATCACTTTAAATTACATCGATTGATTAAACATCATTTTATGCACCGTATAAAGCAATAATGTTTGATGTTCATTATAATTTATAAAAAAAGTAAATTTTTTACAAACAGATCTACACATGTGAGCCTGGTCATCCAATTTGTTCATCAGGTACTTACTTAACTGGCCGATTAACGGATTTCGGTTAGCCTTAATGCACTTATCCAGGCGCCTATGCTTCTTGCGCGCATTCGCCAGTTGGTCACACCAATAGAAGACAGGGCTTTCTCGATTTGGTCACTCTAACGCAATCTCGGTCGTCCTCTTCGCCGACTTCCGCAAATCTCCTCTAGTCAAATGCACATCATCATCCATTCGAACGTCATGACCGAGTCTGCGCAGCCGCTACGCTGCACAACGTGCATGTTGTTGAGAAGCTCATATCATTGCGAAATCGAACTGCACCGAAGATCTTACGTAAGATTTTTCTCTCGAATACTCTCACGGCTGCTGCATTAGCGCTTAATAGTGTCTATGCTTTTGCGCCATAAAGAAACACGGGGATGATGAGCATTCTGCAGAGTATTAGAGAATTAATGTTTACCAGTTTACTTGTTTTAAATGAAAACTAAAGCGAACTACACTTTTTAATCGCTTCGATAAATATGTAAATATTCATGAAATAGTTTTTTACAATCCTATGCATAATATCTAAGCCTTAGTTGCTCCAAGTTCTAGGCGAGAGGATGTTACTTAGTTTTCGATTCCCTTAAGTCTGTTACAAGCCATACGTTAATTGATTAGTTTTAGCGACAGCCTGTTACTCCCATGAATACCATGAAAACTTGCGATAAACGCAAAAACTCTGTTTTAAGTTCGAAAGTTAAATCCATGCACTCTTAAGGTGATCCCCTAGATCTACGATATCTTGCGATATCTCAGACAATAGCTACTACGGTTGAGGTTTTTATGTGGAAGCGGCTCAAAGGAATCAATCAACTATTTGCTATTTTTTCACATCTGTTGAAGGCGGATAGCAACCATAAATTTGTTAGCAATGACCTCCAACTGCCTTGTGAGCCATAAGTGCCGTGAACAGCTTAAACAATTTCGGCATACTGTGACCTACAAGCGGACATGATTGTCTGATATTACATTCGGGTCAGTTAAACCTGAAAATCCAACAGAATCTAATAAGCGTACTCCACAGTGCTATGCCAGGATATCGGTTACCAACATCAGATTATTTCTAGATAGTCTATTTGGTTTGAGAAGAATATTTGCCTCTATTTACCCTCTCTTTCTTTGGGCATACCTTTCCAAACGTCCTCGTCCACTACACAGAAGGGTTATGGGCCCATCAACAGCGTGATGCGGAGAATTCTCACAACCTGTCGGAGTGTTTCAACATGATACTTATACAGAAGAATGAATTGTTGTGTAAGGTACACTGTAACCAGTCCTGTCCGTTCTTTCTTTACTTTTGTTGATGTTGTTTATTTTCCCAGTGCTTTTTTCCATGCAGTAAATATACTCATCACCACAATTGCTTTCATTCATATAAAACGGACTGAATGAATAAAAGAATTAATGCAACCAAGTGAATATGAACGCAATGAGAGAGGCATGTTCTTAATCTTCTTCTCTTGCGGTAGTTTTTGTGTTTAATTTGAATTTTATCGTACTTCAGACTAGGTTTAGTAAAAATTGTGATTTAAATGCAAAAGCTTTCGAACTTTAGGCATAAAAAAATTAATTTAAAAAAATATTTATTTTAAAAACCTACAATAATACGATACTTATACGAAACGTACAGAGTTAGTTTGGTTTCTGTCTCTTGCGATGGCTATTAAGGGAGGTTTTTTGCTTTACTGTATCGTGTTGTTCTTCAGACAACTGTGTCCATGACACTTACGGTAACCTTAAGTAACATGCGCGATGTTAGATTTTACGCTTTGCTTCACATGTATATGCTCTAGTAGAATATGTGGTCATTTGTTTATTTTAATGGTATGTACTAGTCGCTGTTGTCTAATAAGGGCTGCCTTCCAAAATGTATCAATACAAAGTTTGTATGCAGTTCTACTACTGTATATAAACTATGTAGATATGCAAAGTAACCAAATAATGAATCAACTATGAACCCGATGCCTGATTGCTTTTTGACTGCGTTTAAAATACACATTGACGACGTTTTGAAATAAAATACATTGCATATATTTTGTACAGCGGCATTATGAAACACCATACTTTGTTCAAACGCAAAGCAATTGACATTCTGGAAGGCAGCCAAGTAGTACATACATACATAATTGGTCATTACAACCCTTCGGTCAGGATTACGACCTAGTTTCTCACACTACTTATGTTGTGTGTGTTAATTTCTATACATGAGTGGCGGGACCTACAGTTTAAAGTCGACTCCGAACGACAGACTTTTTAGAAACTTTTCATGGCAATTTTATTTACTCTCAGAGTTTTTGCCAGAAATATGCTGAGAGGACGTCGCAGAAGAAATACTTTTTGTATATCTGGCCTGGGGCTCGAACCCTGGCTTTTCGTCTAATAAGCCAACACACTACATACTAGACCACGGCGACTTATGGCAGCTAAGTAGTGTGTTGACTTATTAAACGTGAAACCACGGTTTAAACCACAAGACAGACATCTTCAATAAAACGAAATATGAATACTTATTTCTATGGCGACTTCTCCTCAGCAGATTTCTGGAAAAACTCTGGGGGGAAAGCAAAATAATGTCGTGAAAAGTTTCACAAAAAATTTGTCATTCGGAATAGTTATTAAACTGTGGGTCCCGCCACTCATGCATAAAATTAACAACCACAACGTAAGTGGTGTGTGAAGCTAGGTTCTTACTGAATAATTGTAATGACCAATTATGTATGTATGTATATACTACTCCCTCCCAATTCCCTATATTCTGGTTATCTCTTCCAAACGAGCTTACCACAGCACTATAAGATCTTCCTGAATTGACAGAAATCGATGTCGGAGGTTCGTTGTGGAAACCAGCCAAGAACATTAGCTTTAGGCTGCATCTGGTATTCTTCAAACCAAAATTACTTTAACCAATGGGTCCACCAATGGGATAAGTTTTTACCGAGAATTCGGTATACATAGGTATTCAACTTCTTATGGATATCTTAGTAGGTCTAGGACACTTTAGTGTTAAATACCAAACACCTCTTAAAGAAATGGTAAAACTTTATAATTTTACCTGTTTCTTGGATGTATGTTCACTATGGCGGACACCAAGCTACTCATTCTGGACATAACTCCCACGATTGTTGTTTATCTTACTTAAAATTGAAGTAGAGGGACAATGGTGTAAGCAAGTTAGGCTAGGGAATCTAAATTTAAATTTGTCTCCACCATTATTTTTATCTTTTTTAAATTTCATTTGTTTTCTGAATCACACAACTGAACTAAAACCCTATCATGAAAAACCAAACGCATTACCTTTCATTCAAAAGGGACTAAAATGGCTTTAAAGGTTTTTTATGTACATCAAACAGTATCTACAAAGGTACGAAAAGTATGACAAGGACATATTGCCTGCGGTGATTTAAATATTCAAAAAACAAACGTAACATTTAGGGTACTGTCAGGTAGAACTGGCACAAAAAGGGGTAAGAAACTCTATAAACAAAAATTTGTTTTTGTATTTCTAAACAAAAAAAAAAAACAGGTTCGGAAAAGTTCAGTTTAGTTTTATACAACAAACAAAAACAGAAATAATTTTGAGAACATGTAAGTAGAACGCAATGTGGTGGATAAACAGAAAAAGTTCAAAGTTTTTAAGGAATTGAGACTTCCAGGCCATTAGGTTTTAAAAACAAAAGTAAAACCAACATGTGTAATATTACACAAGCATTCTAGGATATCGAATTAGCGAAGAAATATTCTCTTAATGAATGGATGAGGTCATGGCCACACATTTACCATATACTTACATAAGGGTGGAATATACTTTAAAGTATGTCGCTGAAATCGAAAAAAAGTTTCAAACCTTTTATGTTGCATTGATCTGAGCCACTCCGTCCCAAATAGAAAGTAATTCCCTAGATCGGAATTCTTTTTTTTGTTGGAATTGCCGAATTGATGAAGAACGAGATATCGCTAGTATTACGGAATTTAAGGATTGACATTATTACCTTTTAGTCGCTCTGATTGTAAATTGTTTTCAGAATATGCACGCTTCCATCCTAGCTCAACATTTCATTGTTTGAGAGTGTTACAAATTGTACGAGTTTGCAGAAGCTATCATTAATATGTTGTTGTTTTTTCAAACGTATTTACAATTGTAAATTTGGCTGAATAATTACTTCCAAAAGTATTTGCAGTTACTGTAGAAAAATCAGAAAAGAATTCTTAAAGACGGCAAGTGTACGTTTCCGGTCTGTTTAATATTGTTACGTTTTTACCTTTTAAAAAACGTTTAAAATATGAGCTCGTAGATTGCAAATAAAATTAAAATAAATCTGTGTTTAGCTTTAATTAAATTTATTTTTATTCGCACAATTCTGTGTGCCACTGTTCACAAATTGATGAAAACAACAACAATTGCTTTGTTTGCTATTCGTCTGTTTACACTCTTTGCATACACTACAACAATTATTAGACAACTGTTCGACTGATCTTTGTAACCGAGATCTTCAAACCAAGATTACTCTCTTCAAACACACCGCGTCTTCACACAAGACTGACTGGACTTATACTAACTCAGATGCCTCTTTGCCTTGTCTTTTATATGGCAATATGATATTTTTGTTTACGTGTTTATTTTTTTTTTGCTGGTGTTTTTTGGTATATTTTTGTTCACTTGTTTATCATTTTCCTTATGCTAGTGTTTGTTGTTATATTACGCATTGCAATAAGTTGTAAACAAGTTCATTGTTTTTGTTTTTTGTAGCTTTTGTTTATAATTTTGATGTCCAACGATGTAAAAGTAAAACACCAGTATCTAAATTTTGTCATTTTTATAACAATATTTTCATTCGTAACAATTACACACGAGTGTTTTTCGTTTTTAGAATTAGAAGTTTTATTGCCATCAACTCTAAAACCTTAGCAACTCTAAAATCTTAACTACGAAATCTTTAAATAGCAACATGTTAAAGACTGCTACAGTGCAAACGACAAAAATTTTCTTTGCTTAATAATATTGCAAACGAATATTTTCTTTTAGTTGAAGAACTTTTATTTTTCTTTCATGTTGTTTTGTGTATTACAATGAAATCTGCCTAACATAAGGAAAATAAAGTTCCTGAGAAAGGGAAAATGGAAGAAATTAGTTTTCTTCTTTAACAACGTTTTAGAAAGCCTTAAGGCTGTTTGTGGTTGCTCTTATTGTAGTTTTTGTGTTTCTTTTGTCCTTTTGTAGTCGTTTTACAGCTTCTAAAATGAAAAGTCATTGTTAAAAACGGATTTAATTTGCTTCCCTGACTTTGAGTACAACTACTGCCACTGCTACTTGAATAAAGACAATGACAAAAACAAAATAAGAAAAAACGGTTTTTGTAAATTGAAGCTTATATTTGTCATATAACTGTATTCTTTTAAGTTCGCATTATTTTCCTATTTCCATGTATCAATATTTGTTTGTAAATTTTCTGCAAAAAGATTTGAAATTGTTTCTATTTTAATAAAATGCATACATATTTGGTCATTACAACATTTAAGTCAGTATTACAACATAGTTTCACACATCACTTATGTTATGTGTGTTAATTTTATACATGAGTCGTGGTGCCTAGAGTTTCAAGTCGACTATGAACGATAGATTCGTGAGAAACTTTTTCATGGCAATTTTATTTGCACTCAGATTCTCAATTTTTTGCTAGAGGTTGGCTGTGAGAAAGTCACCGAAGAAACCGAGGAACCTTGTCTCATAAGCCAACACGCTATCTACTAGACTACGGTGATTTCTGAGGGCTTCACCCCATGTCAATTGTACTCGCCGTAATGAAAACTTCATATTGAAATACCACTCAACCGTCGATTGCTTTTTTCTTTTTACAGTAATTATATCTCAATCGGGTTCAGCAGTTCATTTTATTTCCATTTAAGTGCTATGTAAACAAACAAAATTTTTGTATTTGGAATGTTAATACAATAATCGACATGAGATCAAGAGCATCCAATGCTTTCCGAAAAAGTTTGCTGATTTGTGTAGATTTCGGGTTGAAGGCGTTAACGATTATCGATTTCTTTAGATCTGAATTTGATGATATGGACACCAAGCAAATGTAGTTTCAGCAGGACGACATTACGTGCTCAAGCCTCATTGCATATTCGGCACGAGATATTAAGGAACATGGTAACCCCCCTTTGGAACTGATATGAACACCGGGATCACCGATAGACTTTTCCGTTTGGGGTTTTCTTAAGGCACAGGCGTATTTGTATAAAGAACAAACCACAGCGATCCTTACGGCCAACATAGGCCCTGCCATAGCTTAATATGATTATAGTTTAGTATCGTTTAAGCCCCAGTGTCATGGAATATTAAACATTCCTGATGGGCTTTTCTAATAAAAATTGCCGTACTTGGGGCTCAAAAACCCACACATGGTTTTAGAGAAACCTATGCACCCATTTAATATGTAAAATTCATTCATTACAAGTACATATGTGACGTATGAGTGATATTTAATTCCATTGTTTCATACATAACAAAATCAACGACATTTTATTGCATACTTTTTAGAGTAATTATTCTACTACCTGTAATATGATGCGTATGAGTAATATATTTCAAATGCAATTATGTCAATAGAAAGTGTACCACTAACTTCTAACATTTGAAACATTTAAAATTTTCCCACATTCTACATCATAGAATAGATAAAAAAAATGTCGCAAAATTTCAAACCGTTCCTGTTTTTTGCTGCATGTTTAAATATCCCACCGTATAGTTTAAATGATATGACAAATTATTATTAACTGTGTAGAGTTTGTTATGTTTTCTTACATTTAGAATTTTTCACATACATATTCACATTTTTGGAAATTGTCATCATTGACAGCAAAACCGCGAAAAATAGTTTAAAACGATTTTGACATCAAAAATAAAATCAATCAACATCACATTTTAAAAGAAAATGAACAAAATCATGAATAACTTATCGAAGGTTGAATGTTCACTCTAGAGAATGTCTGTTTTTTAGTCACGAAACATTTACATTTTGTGGCACATCGTCAATGTCGCTGGTTCTTTATAGTATCAGACAGACATTCAATATTAAATTTATTAAAGGAAACATTTTGTGTTTTCACCTTCACACATCACTTTTAATGTCATTTAATTCTTACCCTCCTTGGGGTAATCGTGAGGATAAAGGCAGTTGGCATTGGTGGTAATATTACTTATTATTATTTAAATGCTTTCAATTTTAGTTTTTATAGAACCTTTTACAGTTGCAAAATTACAAGTGAATTGCAAAACTTAAGAACAATAAATGAAACAAATAAAATGGAAACTCATCAAAATACAAACAAAAAATATTTCTTATTCTTTGATATTCATTAATTATGAGACTTATATCGCTTTTAGGAACAATAAGACATTATTATAATGGTTCAAACCCCGGAATAGAGCATATAAATTTAATAATAGCTGGAGGTGGTAAAATATCTTTATTATTAGTGCTCTGTTCTCGTCATGTCAAGATATGTTAACTATTATACTATTCTTTTTCATTCATTCGCTATAGGGCTTATCTCGGGTTGGTCATCTACCGGTTTGAATTTCAGCCGTCGATTATTTCGAATTGGGCTATGCTTATGTCATTCTATTCCATAACAAAATTCAGTATATTATCTTCACTGAACATAAAACATCGATGTAAGCTTGAGCAGCGTTAGGATTTATAGGAAATTTATTTCCAAAATAAAAACATTTGATCGGAAATTGCATGAAAATGTCGTACAAAATTTGGTCGCAGTTTGTTGGTAAATTTCGTGAAATTGGGTTCATTGTTGATGCGCCAAGACGTGAGAGTGCTGGTACAGTCCATACACCCGAAAAAACCTTAGCTGTGTTCACGGGAATCCATCGGCATCAACTCTTCATCGTTCTCAAGATTTGAAATTTTCACGCACCAGTTTACGTCGAAATTTGCGAAAAGTTCTGGGTATGAAGCCTTACAAACTTCAATTGGTTCAAGAGTTAAAGGCGCATGAGCATTCGCTTCGTTTTCGATTAGCCAGATGGGTTGACGAGAAACTGTACAGTTTTAGTGGGTACGTTAGAAAATAAAATTCCCGTATTTGGGGATAAGTGGTCTTACAGAGGCCCACCCTTTAAATATGGGGACAAACACAAAATTCATTAAGGTTGAGACGATTTAGCAGCAGCTTTTAGAATATCCTGCTTTTAAAATTAAGAAAAAAAATTGAAACTTTCTTTACAATAAAGAAAAAATTCACTCATACAAATGCATATAAAGAACACAATACAATACTAAACGAATTAGTAAATAAAGAAAGCATGTACAGACAAATATACTCAATATATCAGTAGTCGCGAATGTAAACGATATTCAGCTGCCATCACTGTCATCGTCAGCAGGATTCTGACCACAAAAAAAATTAAGAAAAACATCATTCGACATATCCTGCAACTAAAACATGCTCTCTCTCCGAAACACAATAATAACAAGACATAGAAAAATTGAAGCCAACAAAACGTCACTAGACAATGATTTACAAATGAAAGTTGTTGCAAATTTGTGAAACAGATGAAGCATTTAAAAATGAACAAATGACGAGCAGTTGACGATATAAGGCAGCAATTTGTTGAAAAGTTATGATTGAAAACAGTTCATTGTAAATGATGTACGAAGCGCTATAGATATCGTCGTTATGCACTAATAAGGACGGTGCCTGAAGTCGCCGTAGTGTTGCAGGTAGTGTGTTGGCTTATCAGACTTGAGGCGAGGGTTCAAGACCCATTTCAGACATCTCGAATAAAATGAAATATTAAGAAAATATATTTCTTCGATGACTTCCTCTCCGCAGATTTCTAGCAAAAACTCTGATAATAAACAAAATTGCAATGAAAAAGTTTAGCAAGAATCATTCGTTCCAATTATTGTTATTTTTTGTAAGGTCGGTCAAAAAATTAGTCGATTTTACAAAGACACTACACAAAATATAGGAACAATTTTCCATATTCCTCAATATAACTTTCTTCTAGCTAGACTAGGAGGTCCCGCCACTTATGGATAAAATTAATACACCCATCATAAATGGTGTGAGGGCCTAGGTCCAGGCCCTGACTGAAGGGTTGTAATGATCAATTTTGTTTTGTTATACGGTAGATTTTCGCAGAGTAGAGATAATGGTGTAGTCGCACATAGTTTTGTCAACACTTTTTATTTATAGAGCACATGGCTAATCAATAGTCTAATGAGGTAATGTATGCATCTTTTCAATTAATTGCCAAAGATGTTCATCAGATCACAGATCTTCATCAGATGTGAGAACTAAATAACACAATATAGTTTTTTGACTTTAAACTGATAAAATTTAAAACGACAAATTCTCTTGAATTTAAATTTTATGTTAAAATCAAAATGGTAATAAATGCTTCAAATATTTGTGATGTCATATAAAAAATTTGCATTATATTGATTGATTGTTTCATTGTTTCGTCAAATTTGTCTCGATAGCCACTTCGCTTAAGCTCAATAAATTATCATAAAAAGAATTAATGTAAAATATCATGAATTTATTTCGTATTTTTTTTATACACATTCATTTTATTTAAGAACGAAAAAAAAACGAAAGAAAAAAGTTAAATAAAGAGCGAAAATTATGCAGGATTCTTAAAATAAAATTTCCATAGTTTCACGGCGAAGAAGAAACGAACCAAAATGGATGGAGGACAAGAGCAACGCAAATAGAGATCAATGCCTTCCACATGACTTGAAACTCCATTTTGCTAATGAGCAAACATGAAAAAGGAAGGCTGAATGAAAAAAAAAAATTAAATATGTTTACATAAAAGGCTCTTTATATAACGGAAGTCGCGAAATATAAACGATTTAAGGATGATGAGAAATTGTTTTTTAATTTTTCAGAAAATTTTAAAATTTTTATAAAAGTGTAGATTTAACGTGAGCTAGTACGGTGTACCGATTGAGGGGTTAAACAACAAACATGAGTCTAGTTCATAACATAACAATTGTTAATATGAGAGATTTTGTCAGAAGACTGCTAAGAGGGGGTTGTAGATTTTTTTTTTTTTTCTTTTATCCAAGAAGTCAGAGCTGAGGTTTGAGGTTTGTGTCACGTCATCACAGTATATTTACTGTGAGAGGATGAAGTCGTCATGGTCTGGTAGGTAGTGTGTTCGCTTATTAGACGCGAGGCCGCGGTTCAAACCACAGGTTAGACATCCCCAACTAAACGAAATATTTCTTCGGCGACTTCCTGTGAACAGATTTCTGGCAAAATCTCTGAGAGTAAATAAAATTACCATGAAAAGTTTTTCAAAAATCGTAATCCTAACTAAAGGGTTTTAATGACCAATTATGTATGTATGTGAGTGGATGAAGTGAATGCAGTAATGCAGGCCTCTACTGTGCATGTGCAAAGTAAGTGCACATCTCTGAAGCTCCTATGGAAATCATTTGTTATGCGTCGAAATCCAATATGCCTTACTTGAATGCACAAAACGCAATGACTAGTAATGACTACAATAACCTCACCAAGTGTACTTCTTAAGATTTTAAACAGATTTGGCGTGCCCTCTTTATCTAGTTGTAGTCAGATTTTCTGCGTTATACTGCTGGCGGACTTCATAACTGTGTTATGAATTATGAACTTACCTCTACTTAGCATGCAAGTCCCATGAGCCTTACATGAATGTACAAAACGCAATGTCCAGTAATGACTTCAATATCCTCACCAAGCGTACTTTTTAGAATTTTAGGCAGATTTTCCATGCCCTCTTTGTAAAGTTATGGTCAGATTTTCTGTGACATTCGGCCCTTATACGTAGCAGCCCTGTGTTGTGAATTATGACTTTGAAGTCATTGAAAAGAAATTTTCAAAATATAATTTTCATCGAAGTTACTGACGCAATTTATCGAAGATACATTGCACTGAAATGTTTTCTTCTCTTCTCCAAATTACTACATAGTTTTAAAATCCTAGAATGTAGATATGGGAAGAATAGAAGATACCCGTTTTAAGTGTATACATTTTTAATTGAAATCTTCAATGCCGTTATTTCTCCACCAATTACAAAATTTCATTCAAATTTCACTAACTGGCCGACTAGAGTGAGGAGTATATTTGAATGTTTTTAAAAGGGACTCAGCAAACAATCGCTAGTTTCGGTATACATACATACATAAATAATTGGTCATTACAACCCTTCAGTTTAGATTGCGACTTAACTTCTCACACCACCTACGTGGTGTGTTTTAAATTTATACATGAGTGGCGGGACCTACACTTTAGAGTAGACACTGAATAACAGATTATTTTGATATCCTTTTCATGGCAACTGTTATTTACTCTCAAAGTTTCTTCCAGAAATCTGCTGAGAGGATGTCACCGAAGAAATATTTTTGATATTTCGATTTGATCGAGATGTTTGACCTGGGGTTTGAACCATGGCCTCACGTCTAATATGCCAACACACTACCTACTAGACTACGGAGTATTTTGGTATATAATCACAGTAATTTGATAATTATTTCCAAATATTTATGAAGGATTTTTTTGCGATTACATTAACATACAAGTAATTTAACATATAAGCATGAATATTTTATGTATAACCTAATATAAGTTGATATGAACCCAGCTAATGCAACTAGGAATTGTGTAATTTCATTGTATTTGATATCACATCATAGCAGAAATGTATGCTGTTATTCAAACCTCAACATAAGCTCTGCATTTGCCTTACATAAATGATAAGAGATTAAAAGTATGTATCTGCAATTGTTTATACTTAATAATATACATTCCATTTGGTTCCTTTTATCTCTTGTATAAATTTTCAAGAATTTATTCAAATATTCTTCGGTATCTTCCTAAATGTTATTCTTGTCTAAATTGCTGCCTTCATTATATTGAATCCATGCATAACGTTTGAGTACTGTTGTGATCACAAGGGTTTTTCTTTCGATTGACATTTTCTACTGCTCATTTAGTATGTCGTTTACTGAAATCAGCAAACATGTGTCAATTAATATGCAAAACACTTGAAGTTTATTGTTGTTGTTGCGTAAGTAGTTCTTGTTGCAACAATAGTAAGTAGATTTGCTGTGGTAAACACAAAAACGTATAAACACAGACTCAGCGCAAATATACATACACATACGATATGCTCATATACAATGAATTTGAAATGATTACAGAAATAAAGTGCCCTCTATACCATACTTACACAATTAGGGCAAGTATTTAAATTTTAATGAAGATGTGACATCTTCAATTGATACTTCAGTAAGTAAATAAGATGTGTTGTTTATGAGGTTGCTATATTTAAAAGTAACATTTCGTAAGTTTTCAGTAAAAATTAAAATCAACTGCAACAAAATCTATTGCAATTGAAATGTTACTCTTCTTTAAGATGTTGAAATTCACCAGTATTGGATAATAAAATTACAAGATTACACCTCCTACGAATAAAGGAAGCTACTTCTTAAAACTCACTTTCTTGCATGTATGTAAATACACATATGTGTGTGTGTAAATACTCTACAACACGATATTGATCTTGAGAGACTACAATATTTTCATGACTATTTTTTCATTTGTTCGAATATTTCCTGAAAGCTCTATTTCTTCTATTATAATGGATATAGTATCATACCATAGGTGAAATTATTGAAAGAAAATTAATTCGTATTATGTACCAACTAACTAACTGAGTGGGGTACTTACCTAATCAGAAAACGCAGGCGTATGAGTGATATTTTGGATTAATTAGTTTTTGAATTAATATTACTCATACGTAGTGGGCGTTTCTTTTTACTTACTCGAGTTTAATTTTTTTTTCTTTGTAAATTTAAATTTATTTAAACAAATTTAAAATATTTGATTGGGCAAGGGAATTATGCTATATATCTATCGTATATTTCATTAATAGAGCTTCAGTGTACCAAACACTTGCTTAGCAAGAAAACAATTTATTTAATTTTCAGCAAAAACCCTGACAGTAAGTAAAATTGCCATAAAAAGTTTCTGCCGTTCGGAGTCGACTGCAAACTGTAGGCCCGCGCCGCTCATGTATAAAATTAACGCACATAACATAAGTGGTATTAGGTGTTGTCGGCATAACACATTTTTTAACGGCGCAACACAAAAAATAGTCCAACGTAGTCAAATCGTACCTTCTTGGCGACCAATTGACATCACCATTTCGGCTAATTAAACGGCCATCCAACGTTTGACGCAATAAATCATGAGATGTGTGGCAAGTTTGCAACAGCCTGTTGAAACCAAAAATCGTTTATAACAATACCATTAGGAGCTGGTGCAAAAAATCGATTATTGTGGTTCTATAGGTGAATCCATTTGCGTTATTGTTGCACCCTTCTCATTTTCAAAGGAATATGAGCCAATAAAGCCTCCGCTCCACATGCCTCATGAAATAGCCACTCGTAATGAGTGCATTGGCTTCTGTAAGACCAAGTGTGGGGGTTTTCTGAGCACCAGATGCGGCAATTTTGCTTATTAACGTACCCACCAAGATACACCGTGCAGTTTCTCGTTGAGACATCTTGCAAAGAGCAAACAAAGCGAATGGTAATTCACAAACTTTACGTATTCGGGGCACTGTTGTTCCTTATATGCGATAAAATTTTGTACGATACTTTCGTGCAAATTCCGACCAATAAATAGCCTTTTTTTGGAAATAAATTTCCAATACATCCCAACGTTGCTCAAACGTAAATCGATTCATTACCTTCAGTGGAGATAATATTTATTTATTCACAAAATATGCCGCAAATAGAAATTTTTTATAAGTATACTTGCTTATTTATAATCTTTAATTTACATTTAATTTTCCTTATTTATATTCATTCATTTACTTTGTGTTTGTATTTAATTTTTTTGAAACCCTAGCCAGTATAACATCACTTGTTGTATTATTTCATCTTTCATTTTTTTAAATTTCCATGCCTTTGTAAATGTACATCATCGCGTATGATGCATTCATATCGATTTTATGTGCATGTACATCAGTCAGTATGCAATAAAAATGATAATTTTATAGATGAAGTTCATCACCAATTTATTTTGAAATTTAATTTTTTATATTGAATTTCAGTTTAATTTCAATATGATTTTATCACTCCATAAGAGTGTAGATTTCATCTGCAACTTTATTAAAATCACTACCAGCCAGAAGCTAAAGTAACACAACAGTGCTGGGGGATCTTTGCGCAACTAGAGGAATAACGAAAATAGAAAAAATATGTATGCAACAAACAAACAATTTTATTTTCTGTACGTATGTACATCACAGATGAAATCTTATAAAAATTCATACATAGCATATGGCAATAAGCCAACATATTATTAAAATATTTCCCCAGATGTTTGCCATAACAATCAATTCTTTTTTTTTTTTTTAAATCACTTGCCTTACGTCGTTTTCTATTTACTACTCACCGTCTTTTCTGTGTAAGTCTTAAAATATTAGAAAATAAAATGAGTTTAAATGGAAATAAAAATGAAAAATATTGCAAAATATTCTTTATTTTGTTTTTCTTCATTCAGCAGCATTTGGAAAAAAGAAATATTAGAAGCGAGTTCTTATTTTATTGAAGAGCTTTATTGCAAATAAACTCCACAGATTGGACAAAATTGTAGTCACTACATATACAGTCTTACTGATGGGCTTTACTTACAAAGAAACTCTTTACTACTCTATGAGTATTGAAAAGGAAAGCAAAAGTTTTATTTTCTCGATAAATATAAAAATCCAAATAATTTAATAATTGATTTCTTTAATATTAATTATTATAATTAAAATTTTAAATTCTCTCTGTGTAACACTTAATAATTTCTACGTCAAACTGCTAAGTCGAATTAATAGACTTGAATTTTTTAAATTGTATGTCTAAAAACACCCACGAAAAACAAGTCGACACAACGATATGCTGATATGCCATTCGGTTATAGAGAACTGAGTCTGCTTTGAAGGCAGAAAAACTTCGAAGGCATCAAAACAAGATTTCAGACTTATAACGCAGGCACCAATTTTTATAAAATTGGTATCAAGTGAAAGCTATAAACATTTACTTTCATTCTCACTGTAAATATTTTAGCCACGCCCACGTTAAGATATTTAAGTAAATTTGATGTAAACTCCTATAATTTTGTCTGTTTAGCATCAATTTTCATAAATTTGGTAGCAAATTAAAGCTAAGAGCCTAAACTTACATTTTCTTCTAACACCCAGTAGTGCCACGCCCATTGACTCATGTTTAGATGGATTAAATGTATCAGATTATTACTTTGCACGTTCCGACGAAAAAGAAAAAAAAAGAAGATAAGTGGGCGTGGCAAATAGTATAAGAAACGGATATTCCGGGTTCTAAGCTTTAATTTGCTGCCAAATTTATCACAATTGATGTTGAATAAACAAAGTTTTTAAGATTATTGCCATGCCTACTTTAAGATAATAAAGCAAATTTGATGTAAACTCTTATAACTTTACATCATGTTTCTCTTACTGGAAAACTACAGCGATGCTCACATAAATTTGGTCCACACTGAAGTTCCATCTTAATCGGTTTGTTGATGTTATTTGTAAACGCTTTCTAGATAAAACGTACGGTACTAGTTTTTGTAGTTTTGTATTGTGTTCGTTATGGAATCGGCTTTCTTTGGTTGACTACGGATTCTTAAACCTTCAGAATACAAAATATAGGACAATATAGGACAATAGCACAATAGTGGTAATAACAGATTCAGCACCAATTTCTATGTTTTATCTGCTTCATGAAGGATTTCAGAAAATTAAATTCCAGAAATTCGTGTTGCTGACAGTGTTGGGCCTGAAAAGCATATGTATGACTTTTAAATGCAAGCTGGTGAATATCTGTAGTTCGTTCGTTAATGTGTTCGATAATAGTTTTGTTTCACTTTCCTATAACTTATTAGACTTTATATTTACATTCAAAATTCAAAGTTAGTTTTGTCTGTTCCATAAAAATGTCTCTCTCGATTTGTTGCGTCTGATGAAAGTAGGTGCTCAATTGGTTGGCCTTGTAGTATAGTGTTCCCAATGCTTACGATTTTCTAGTTTTATTTACGTATCCCAAACATGTAATATAATCTACGAAGTTAAGAATTTGCATCAGAAACTCCTTGCCTCAAGGTTAAATGAAGTTGTCGTAGTCTAGTAGGTATGGTACCTTCCTGGCTCAGACACCTCGAACAAAACGAACCTCACCTAAACGGTTGTAATAACCAATTGAGAAAGTAAGTAAGAAAAAAAGGTATTCTTATTATAATGCAGCGTTAGTATCACACGACTGTCTGAGTACATTGAATTAAGCAACTTCTTTTGACCCATAATCTGAAGGTTAAATTAGAAATATGTATGTTGTCTCGAAGGGATTCATATTATCTGGTTTATTTTGAAGCTTGTGACCCCTATAAACAATAGCGTATTCCCAGGTTATAAGTATATAACTTTGTCACAGACACGTCATACTGAAAAGGACACATGATTAAGTAAGTATATGTGCTGTTCACAAAACAAAATAAATCTTTGAACAAACGCCTTCAATGAATTTCAAGTACAATTTAAAGTCATTCCTTTTCTTTTTACGTCATTCAATTACTTTTCCTTGAATTTTTTTTTTTTTTTTGTTTCCTCTTGTCGGAGCAACTTCCTTTCGAAATAAATGGTCTTTGGTCAACTTCTGATTTCGTTCGAATCAAATTGGGATTAAAAAAAATATGTACGAAATAAATTGAAGACAATTGCCACATCAATTACACTGATAGCAGTGTTACGAATCGACACATAAATAAAAAGGATTTAAAAAAAAAGGAAATCCTACGGCAAGCAGTTGAAGAAAAGTTAGCAAACTATAGATCACATAGCGAATAGAAAGAAGACGGAGACAAAATCATTTAAAATGGATACAAAAATAAAATTAAAATAAAACATTAGCTTTAGAGAAATAATTCAACTAAAGTTTAAAATGTTTTGTTCATATCGTTTTTAGTTTTTGTTTTAACTTTAATTCAAAGCAAATCTTTAAATTAAAACCAATTGCCGTTTGGCGCCGTCAAGTTGTTAAAACGTTAAGAAAAATAAATTTCTGTTTAACCGGGAAAATAATGGAAATGAGAATATCGTTGTCATTATTTTCATATCAAAGAGAAAATGAAAATGAAACTGAAACAAAGACAATGAATTGAGCTCTTTGTGTATAAATACCGGGGAGTGTCGTACAGTGTAGTCTTGACTGTGCTATAAATCAATGACAAGGAAATTAATTATGAATGAAATTTCTTTCATACTTCGCATACATACATGTTTATGTATAACATACATACATGCTATACATACATATAAATTTTATGGATATACACATATATATGGATATGTTTGGGTTCCTAACAAAATAAAAGGCATGAACAGAAAAAGGTTTAAAAAGTTTCGCCGGCTGAAAGTCGAAAATTGAAGAATATTTTAAAACGCAAAAATTTTGAAGTCATGAGTGAAAAGGGATCGCCCGTTAGTTAATATTTGTTGTTTCTTATATCGTATTTGTGTTTTTCTTTTATTGCTGAAACCTATCATCAAATACCGCTATTTCCGGAACTTTCCAACATTAAGAAAGTGGCATAAAATTCCACCTCGTTAAGTATCTGGACTCTAGACATATGGTCACTTAAACACAGTTCTGTTTCCATAAGGCCCGTTCTAGTTGTGGTCATTCAACTATTTGTAGTGAACTACACTGCAACTTTAGACATCCTTAAAACATTCTCTCCATTAATATCGAGCATTTTCAGAGAGCGCACTATATGGCCTGATATAGGTGACATCTTTTAGGGAGTACAACAAAATTCTCTAAATCTATTTGGTATGTTTTGTGATGATCTTCTTCGGTATCTAAATCAAACCCAATCCAAATCAGTAGGTTACGTTATTCGTAATGCGTTGAGTTTCTTACACCAATTATGTTGTGTGTGTTAATTTTATACATGAGTGCTGGGAATTACAGCTTAAAGTCATCTCCCAACGATAGATATTAGAAACTTTTCAAGGCAATATTTTCTTACACTCAGAATTTTTGCTGAAAGGAAGTCGCCGTAGAAATATTTTTTGTATTTCATTTTGATGGAGAAGCCTGACTTGGGGTTATAACTGTGGCCTCAAGTTTAATAAGCCAACACACTACCTACTAGACAGCGGCGACTTTCTTAGTGATTGGTTAACTAAAAAATAAAACTTGAAATACAACTTGAATGACTCATTCTCTTTGGTCTACACGGTTTCGTTGGTTAAAAACCCAACGTTGTTTATTGAGTTCGGAGAGCTACATTACTAGGATAACTGTAGCTTTGCCTGGTGTAAATATAACGTCTTCCATTAAGGGCTTCTTATCTTTAACATTTAAAAAACAAAGTATGTGTGATACATATTACAACGAAAATGTTAATTCCTTTAAAATATCTATTGAAGCTATTATGTGTGGAGCATAACATCGTTCTAATGCTCGCCACGGCTTCTCTAGGTAAAACGTATCTGGAATGTTTAAAATTTCATGACTCTAACTTATAAATAATCCTGAATTTTACCAATGGCATGAGTTATGTTTGTTTTTAGAACTACTGAAAACCACACAAAAAAGTATAACGATATAGCACGAGATCTGTGGCCAGTTCACGTCACCTCCATGCGAGATGACAATGGCCTCAAATCTATCTTGCAGGATGTCCAATGTGGCACTCCAGTTTTCACTCTTATTGACCTATCTAGCCTTTTAAGGATTATTAAAGTCATAAACATTAATTTCTTGTACATCCACAAACAATTTCTGAATCATTTTGTATTTAATCTTAAATATCCTTTGAAGTCTCATTTTGCCTGTAATTCAATTATAAAAGGCAACAAATGCATCAAATGAAAAATGGCAAAAAAGGCTGAAGAACCCTTAAATGTACGTTGTTGCAAAGTGTAATTAAAGAGAATTATACTGCATATCGCATAAAGCTGTAGGCATTTTTTAACAGATGAAAGGGAAAATATTCGCTGCCTGATTAGAGCAAATGAAGTGGAAAGTTTTCAAAAAAGAGTTTTCAGGTAGTAAAAGCGAAAGGAATTTTTAATTAAAGTGTAACTAAAGGGAAACATTTTATGACGTTTAAAGTGATAAATAAAGGACTAAAATCTAATTAATTTTGCTGTAGAAATGCCATTAAATCTACAATATTCCAAAGCCGTTCAGTCTAAAAGAGTTTAAGCAATTTAAGAAATACATTTTAGAGAATGACGTTGTCCAGACTGTCATTGTCACCGGCTAGCACTATAGGTCTATGATTATTAAATTCTTTTGACCTGAATTGAATGATGTGAAAATGAATAACATGTGGTTTCAACATGACAGTGTACGTGCCATACAGATCATGCCAAATAGGACATTCTGTACAAGCGAATTGAGGGCATGGTCATCTGACGTGTAGGTAAAATAACCAAAGAGATTACGATTTAGGTCCGTTAAACTTTTTCCAGTAGGGCTTTCTATGTCGCATATGCATGCAAATAATCCAGCGGTCCTCAAAGCCAACATAATCAGTACCATTGGCTTATTTGAACCTAATTTATGCGCCGAGGTTCCTAAACCATTAGTTCATTTGCACTTCATTTGTCAGGGTTTTTGACAAAAATCTGCTGCTAGACTACGACGACTTTATAAAGCCAAGTCCCTTTTGAAAAATCTTCCATAAACTGGAAGGAAATAACCCCCTGAGTACGGTAAGGAATTGATTAACTTGCATCT
Organism: Sarcophaga variegata; assembly: GCA_932273835.1. NCBI lineage: Eukaryota > Metazoa > Arthropoda > Insecta > Diptera > Sarcophagidae > Sarcophaga > Sarcophaga variegata. The sequence continues at coordinate 117,006,321 of OW026358.1, read as the reverse complement.
TCTTCAATGCATCTCTATAATCCAAAAACGCTCCATGAACGCACTAAATTTGACGAACAGAACCATTATTTTGTTAAAAAAAATATTCAATAATTTACAAGCGTTGCTATAGTCTAATAAAATATCAAGCGAACTATTTGCTAATAAATCGTTTGTCAAATAAAATACTGCTGTAAAATTCTTCAAAGTATCTAAAAACGCTTAGAATTAACGCTTAAGAATTTTTCAACATAACAATTGAAACTTCAGAAAACGAGAAACAGAGCTGTCGTTGTTCTTGTTGATTAATTTGCACCTATGCAGCTAATGATAAACGGTAGGTATTGTTGCAATAGTTTCTTTCTTCTGCCCGTCAAGACCTTCAAAAATTAAGCAAAGTTCCACTTCAGATCTTCGTGATTCCACCAAGAACATTAGGAACTACTATATTTTTTTCCACTACCACTCTATGTTTCATATGGCTTCAACAAATCATCTCCATCTGACACGATTCTCCGTCTTCATTAAGCCTTAGTTTTTGAAGGACCACGCGTCTCCAGGTGTTTTTTTGGTGCGCCACGGTTTCTTGAGCCCTGGTGATTCCACTCTATCGCCATTCTTATAATACTGTCGGGCTTCTTTCTCAATATATGGCCAATCCACCCCCATTTTTTTCTTTTTGATCTGCTTCTGTATGGGGTCTGTTAGAGTCCAGAGATCTGCGTTGCTGATGGCGTTCGGGTAGAATATTCTACATATGATTCCTAGGCATTTATTGATGAATACCTGCAGCTTTTGCGTAATGGTGTTAGATATAAGCCAAGTTTCGCTACTATATAGTAACGTTGACTTTACACAAGCGTTGAATATTCTTAGCTTGTTACGCCATAGCACATGCAATTCTCCATACGGAGAGCAGTCGCTCGAATGCTGCTCTTGCTCTATTGAGTCTGTTATCTACGTCTGTTACTGCGCCGACGTTTGTTGTCATAGTACTGCCTAGATAGCAGAGGCTAGCGACGTACTCGACGATTTGGCCCTGTAGCATGATGTTTTCTGTGCCAGTATTGTTAATTCTCATGGTTTTGGTTTTCTTGATATTTATCTCAAGTCCAACGTTGCGAGCCAATTTTTCTAGGCGTTAGAGTTTTGACTGCATGTCGGAGACCTTGTGCGAGAGTAGACAAATATCATCTGCATAATTCAAATCCTCGAGTTGTTATTTCTCTTCTCTTTGAACAGACTTCGCTCATGATTTCATCCAACACGATTCTGAATAACAGAGGTCGGTATACTTGCTTGACTCCAGCGTTTATTTGAAACGGTTGACTGATGTTGCCGTTGTGAAGAACTGCGTTCTCGTACATAGCTTTTATTATTTTGACTATTTTCTGGGGTACTCCTTTATTACTCAATGTTTTCCATATAGCAGCTCGTTTGATGGTGTCGAAGGCTTTCTTAAAGTCGACAAACAGTAAATATAGGGAAAATGAAATTTATGAAGTTTCAGCACAAAACTTCACGTCATTCATACATAAAAATATTTGCGAAAAAATTTAAAATTTATTTGGGTGAAAATATAGGAAATTCTGATAATTCTGTCAGCGAGAAATTGAAGTTGACAGAAGTCTAATGGCAGCAATCGCAATATTTCCAATGCAATTCCAAGCAAACAAATCGTTTTAACAAATTTTTACAGACAAATTCAGTTTAATTTTTTACCATTTTGTTTAAATATTGTTGTGCAATGGTTTATTTTTCATATCTCAAATAAGTGATTAATGGTTACAGTTTTGCCCAAGTGTTTGTAACGCAACAGACAGAGAAAATATAACGACAGGCAGCAATAACGTGAAATAAATCATGTGAAAATTTCATTGACTATTAATTGTTCTGTAGGAAGAAGCATACATGCAAATGGAATTTATGTATGCCGTAGCATTGAAAAATTTAAAGAGTCCTCAAAAAAATATAAACGCACATGACAAATGCTATAAAAATACAATAAACAAGTGAATTGGTGAAATGTTGCAGCAGGAAATGCGGTACAAACAGGAAACTAAATTGAGATAAACTGTGAAGCAATAAAAGCAAAACAAAACTATGCAACTGAAAGTAAATTGGATTTTCCGTAAAGCAATAAAAACATTTATATTTTGTACCTAAATGGACGCAAAGACATACATACATAATTGGTCATTACAAGCCTAGTTTCTCATACCACATATGTTGCGAAGGGACCTATCGTTTAAAATCGACACAGATTTTCGAGAAACTTTTGATATTGCGAGAAATCTGCTGAGAGGAAGTCGCCGAAGAAATATTTTTCCTTCATATTTCGTTTTGTTGGAGACGTCTGATCTTTTATAACTTTTTTCAGTGATATTCATTTAAACTGTAACTCATTTTATTTATCTTCAATTTAATGGAATTTTCTGCAGCAATATTAAAAATTTTTTGTTTTAGTTGTTGTTGTCTTTTTGCAATAAATTCCGTAATTTTGAAAGAGAAATCTTTGCCATGAATCTGCACATCTCGTGTTTTATTTTTATTTTTTTATGTCTACGAGAATCCAGACCGATGATGCCGAAAAATAAAATGAAAAACAACAGACATGAAACATGACAACATTAAAAATTCAAGCTTATGTCAGGATTGTTGGCAGTTTAAAAGAAATTAAAATAAAAAATAATATGAAAATAATATATTTCGTTTACGTTTGTTATATATGTATAGCGAAGAGTCCTGTAAAGAATAATACATAGGGCACAGCGTCTTCCAGCAGGAACTTCCTAATGTCGAATTACTAGAACATTACTGTCCTGTATGTCCATGACACTTTGGACACTCTAAACGAAAGATTTTGGACATGGAGGTGATTTGAACTGGCCACTGAGATCGTGCGTTTATATAGATTTTTTCTTGTCAAGTTTTCTCAAGTTGTTATAAACCGCGCCTGCTCTCAAATTCAATATAATCCATGTTATCAATCAAATTCAACATAATTTCTGCGCGTGAGATTCCATAGAGCATCTATGGAGTTGGAATTATGATTTTGGGGCTAATTGGTGTGTGCTCAATTATCTCTGGTTTGTCGACATAACACTTTTCTTTAACGGCGCCTCACAGAAACGGTGTCAAATAGCAGCTTCTTAGCGGCCAATTGACATCAGCATTTCGGCTAATTAAACAGCCATCAAACGATTGACGCAATAGATCGATTGTGCCATAAGATGTGAGGCAAGTTGTACCATCCTGATGAAAACACACATCGTTCACATCAATACCATGAAGAGCGAGTACAAAAAATCGGTTATCATGGTGCGATAGGTGGCTCCATTGACCGTAATGAATGCGCAGCCATTTTACAAAGAAATACGAAATATGACCAACGATTCCTCCGCTCTTTCGGTTTCTGTAAGACCACGTGTGGGTTTTCTGATGAAAATTGGCTTCATCCGAAACAATAATTTTTTTTGGCAAAATCAACACTATCGTGCATTCTCATCGGGACATCTTGCGAAGAGAAAACGAAACGAATTGTAATTCACAAACTTTGCGTTTCCTGGGCATTGTTGATCCTTATCTGCCACCACATTATGCACGACATTTTCGTGCAATTTGGAGATAAGATAAGATTTTATGGCAAAAAAGTATGATATAAGTAATGCCAGATTTGAAATAATAGACGGTTAAATTTAAATCGATAGATAGCCCACCCGATATGCTTACTAATGCATCAACCCCGGATTATGTAAAACATGCCCACATCTGTACTGATTATCCTGTGAGCTTGATCGTGTTTTTGGGGTATTTTATGCGCAAATATGTGTTGACTTGTAATTATATATATGTCGTCATTTCCGAAGACATTAAAATTAATCATTCCAGCCTATTCATGCATAATTGGTCATTACACCCTTCAGTCAGAATTACGACCCACCTTCTCACACCACTTATATTGTGTGTGTTAATTTTATACATGAGTGGCGGGACCTATAGTTTAAAGTCGATTCCAAACGGCAGATTTTTGAGCTGTAAAATGAGTGACAGTAGAAAAGTAAATAATGTGACAATAAAACATAATTTGTATTTGGAAGGAAGTCATTAAATTTAAAACGTTTTTAAAATAAAATTCAAATAAAAACGTACGACACTGAATATAAAATAAAAAAGAATTCAAAAATATGCTTTATTGACTTAAGACCTGTTTATGAGCAATGAAATCATGTTAATTTTCTTGATAAAACCTGGAATGAGTAAATTTACAATTCAGAAATAAAAATCAGAAAATTAATTTTTTTCTACAAAATACTTTTGGTTTATGGCTGCTGGCAATAACATCCCCTTGTTGCTCATCATATTTGTTCAACCGTAAAGTAAGATACGCAAGAAAAATATGAAAAAGTCAATAAGAGAAGAAAGCCGACCTAAGAAATTAAGTTAAAGAAATTATGGTCGAGGAACAGACAAATAAAATAATGTTCTTTGTCTCGTTTTATTTTTATTTTTCTGTTGAAATTGTCTTACAGCAGAGTAAAAATATATGCCACACACCAACTGCTTTATTTAAGCGACCTCAGAGAAAATGGAGAGAGAGAGACTTCAGATAAATATGAAAGAAAACTGATGAAGTACAAGAGCGTACTACAAAAAATCTTTAACTTTTGCTCTGATGAAAAAATAAATAAAAATATTCAACGAATAGCCGACCCTCTTCTTCAATAATAATATTTTGTCCTCATTTCCATTTTTTCCATGTTCTTAAGATATTTTTCTGATTTGTTGTCTGTCTTGTACAGTTTTTTCTGTTGCTTTTTTGCTTTCTTTTAAATTAATTTTTTAAATCAGAGGTGCAGAAATATTGTGGTCAAAAGATTTTTAATCTGAAATTTCAATTTCTGCAGCAAGAAGAAAAATATCAATTATTAAAGGAGCTTAACTTCTGCTCTATTTGGTTATCAATGTTGATACTGCTGTAAAGTTTAAAGTTCTGAAATATATTTCGTTTGTTTGCGGGTGCCGACTGGTTACCGGCGAAGCTTTTTGACTCCGTTGGCAATGAGTTGGAAGACATTTCTGTCAAAAACTCTGAGAGTAAATAAAATTGCCATGAAAAGTTTCTCAAAAATCAGTCGTTCGAAGTCGACTTTAAAGTGTTGGTCCTGCCACTCATGTGTAAAATTAACACATGAGTGGTGTGAGGAGCTAGGTTGTAATCCTGACTGAGGGATTGTAATTATGTATGTATGTGTGTCTCTTAATCGGGCAGTTAAGAAACAAAGCCCCCTGTCAACAAACAAATCTTATATTCGAGATGTTATATTGGTCGTGCTATTGCATGGGCGCCTGCCCAGTTAAATCTATTCAAAGAGTGTTTAAGATAGGAATTTATTCAACATGCTATTTATGGTCCATACCAGCGATCAGCATTATGTATTCAAAAAGATGAGTGGAATCGAATCATACTCATAATTTCTGACACTTATACGCATTCATACTTATTTTAACATTATACTCATACAACTCATATTCAAAGTTTGAAGTACTCATCGTACTCATACTTAACAATACGTATGACTTTGTTGACTTCGACTCTCCATGACTCAACATTTACAAGAATCAAAAAGTAAGTGTAATTCGCATACGAACACTACAATACTCACTAGAAGGTTATGTGGTTTCTGTGCTTGATGTTTTTTTTACTTTTTCATATTTTTGTAAATGCAACAACAACTAAGACTGTGAATTTTGATGAATGATTCGAGTTACTCGAATCCTTTATAAGTATTATGAGTATTTTTCTAAAGTTATAAATCTGAATGAGTAGGCATATTTGGAATGGTATGAGTTCCATGTCAACGTTGTACTCATATTCATTGTACTCATACTTATAAATCAATGTTGTACTGAATACAAATAAATCAGAGTAGTTAAATTTCAATATTGTTGACTCACTTATATTCAAAATTTCATGAGTGCTTATGAGTACCGAAAAAACGATTCATTGCTGATCTCTGGTCCATACTGCCCATATAGCTCTCATCAACCATGAGCTGTAGGAGTTGCATGACGCAAATTATATACATACACTGAGCGCCATAAGTGAGACAACACTTTTGTTCTTAAGTATAAAACAGTTTTGTTCTTTAGTATAAAAAAGTTCCTTTATCATAAATTGTTGTTTTTGTTTTAACCTTTTACAAGTAAGAAATAAACGTTTTTATTTTTGGAAATTTATTCGACTATTCTCATTAACTTTTCTCGCTATTCTAAGAAAATGAGTTATTTCAGTGGTGCTTACTCACTTTTGGCGTTCAGTGTACATACATACACAGTTGTTCATTACAATATTTTCAGTCAAGACTACGACCTAGTTCCCCACACCACTTATGTTGTGTGTGTTAATTTTATTCATTCAACGATAGAAATTTTGAGAAATTTTTTGTGATAATTTTATTTACTCTCAGAGTTTTTGCCAGACATTTGCTGAGAGCCAGTCAACGAAGAAATAATTTTTCATATTTCGTTTTAATCGAGGTGACTGACATGGGGTTTGAACTGTGTTACAAATTTCTTTTTTTTATTTGAAGGTACAATCCTTCCGGTTAATAATGGAAAATAATTTCATTCAAATGGCTGCCTCGGCTGGCCATACAGTAGCCTACACGATCGGTCCAATTTTTAAGCACATTATCGATTGTGTGCAGCTGTATTTCACCAATGGCTTCACGAATATTGTCCTTTAAAGCGCCAATTGTCTCTGGCTTGTCGGCGTAACACTTATCTTTGACGGCACCCCACAAATAATAGGCCAAACGACATCAGCTCTGCGCCTGATAATGCGATATTCATAAACAGGACGCAAAACATCGAGTGTAGCTTCGGCTGTGTACCACGTAGCGCCGTCCTGTTGAAACCAAATGTTGCCAATATCCTCCTTTTCAATTTTTGTGAACAAAAATTCATTCAACATGGCCCGATAACGATCGCCATTGACTGTAACGGCCACTCCTTGCTCATTTTCGAAGAAAAATGGCCCAATTATGCCTCTGAACCAAAATTCGCACCAAACAGTGACTCGTTTTGGGTGCGTCGGCTTTTCAATATATGCGTGCGGGTTTTCTGTGCCCCAAATGCGACAATTTTGCTTGTTTACATACCCGCCAAGATCAGAATGAGCTTCATCGGAAAAGATGATTTTTTCCCGAAATCGGCATCTTCTGGTGTAGGCTACTGCATGGCCAGCCGAGTCAGCTATTTGAATGAAATTATTTTTCATTATTAACCGGAAGGATTGTACTTTAAAAAAAAATTGAGAAAATATTCAGTAGTTTTTTTAAAAGCAATTTCAAAACAAAGTTATTTGGCGGACCCTTTACTATCTACTTGACTTCGCAATTGATATAGAAAACCGTACTAAACATCAGAGACTGCGTTGAGTAGAACATCTCATGTGTATGTATGAAAATACTCAAAAAAAAAACGATTTTGATCATATTGAGTAGGACCTATCGACGGTTTTTATAAGAAATTTGTAAATAATTCCTCAATACCTTTATACTCGGCCTAGTCTCGCATTTCCTATACCATCCCAAGCACTTGTGTCAACTTTGAAGGCCGAAAAGCGAGTGTGCATTCAAGCTAATATAGCATACTTCTTAGCAGTTCTTTGTACATATATTAGTATTTAAACTGTTACTTGAGATGATTCCTTTTGCAAAGTTGGTTAAATTCATATCCAGAGAGGCAGTTTCCTAGAGCTAGCAGATGTGCAGTGCTCTTGATTCTACAGAGCTAATAGAGTTGAAAATATTCACTTTTACTAGCCTAAAGGGTAGACCAAATCATTGTTTCTCTTATTATTTTGGCACCATCTACCAGTTTTATTGATAATACTTCTGAAACAATAGAATGTTTTTGTCGACAATAAATAAATTCAAATTTAGTTTAAACCTCTTAATAAATACATAAGTTTGAAGCTAGAAGCTCGACTACAGGAACAACCCTGCTGGGAAGGATTGTAAAAGAATTTACAATATCACGCATAGCTGCATAGGAGCAATTTGGAATTTTTGGATGGAAAATTTATTTTGATTTGATTCAATTACTTCTTTAAGACGTTATCTTCTGGTGGGAAGTGTTCAATAAGAATTGCAATGTGAAAATCTTTCATAAGATTAGAAGATTAGTTGGAATAGAGAACATAGTTTAGTTGTACATTACACGTACAAAAAACTATACTAGGTAGAGACATATCTACTTATCGCATAGCTAAACTAAATGAAAGACTTTAGGTTAGGTTAGCTTAGAGGACGTCCTAATTGACAAGTACGGTACCCGGAGGTCGAATTGACCCACTTTACAACGAAATGTTGCAAAGTTTGCCAGAGATGGCTTGGATAACATCAAACGTGAAATCGTTTTTACGAATAAGTTGGGAAAACAAATTGCCCGCGTTAAACATTATCGTGCGGAAAAACATCAGAAGCAACTAAAACAACAACTCGAAAAATATTTACTACAGCAGCAACAGAAACCATTATTGTTTCAGCTACAAGAACAAAAGCAAACTTTCCCAATACAACAACAAAACCAATCTTTACCAATACAACAAGAAAAACAACATTTGCCTTTACAGCAAAATCCAAGTGAGAACACTGAATTCTCTGCTAAAGTGAACAAACTAAGGAGAAGATTATTTTATGTTTATTTATTTAATTACTTAAGTTTATAATATTAATAAAAGTTTTAAATATTTAAAGTCTTTTGAAGTCGTCTTAGTCTAGTAGGTAGAGTGTTGGCTTATTAGACGCAAAAGCCTGGGGTCGAGCCCCAGGCCAGGCATCAAAGACAAAATACAGTAGATTTCTGGGAAAAACTCTGAGAGTAAATAAAAATTGCCATGAAAAGTTTCTCAATAAATAAAAATCTGTCGTTCGGCGTCGACTTTAAACGGTAGGTCCCACCACTCATGTATAAAATTAACACACACAACTGTGGTGTGAGAAACTAGGTCGTAATCCTGACTGAGGGGTTGTAATGACCAATTATGTATGTATGTATGATAACTCTCGATTTTTTGATCATTCTTTTTCAGGCAAACAATAATACCTAATAGAAGAACTGATATTGCTTGCGAATATGTCAGAACATTTATACAGAAATAAATTTATCTAACTGGGGCATGTAACATCAGTTGATGGACATATTTTTAAATAAGACGAAGAGGTACCTGCTAGGGCAGTAAACACTGCTTTTCTTATCGTTTATTTTTTAATTTTGTATCTTTTTTATAATTGGCGCAACAAACAGGCGGATTCTTTTTATTATTCTACCTTAACCGTAAATCGAGCTTTGTATCAAAAATTATAAATTTAAATTTTTGAGACTATATTACTTTAATTCAGAAAAAGTTAGATGCCTGATATTTTTTAATTCGTTAGTTAGCGCCTTCATTTTAAACCAAATAAAAAAAGAAAATTTCAAACAGGGGTTAAAAACTTCAAAAACTTCAGAATTCTGCCTTATGGAATCCTAAGGATTTTTTAGTCTTGTGTATGTAATTTTTTAAAGTCTTCAAAGGTTTTGTGAAACTTTATTATAAATAATACATTATTTATGACATTTGAGAAGGAATTGAAAGTAATGTGTTGGGTGAAAGTGAAGAGGATGTTCTTGATATTGATTGAAGAAGTCGTAGTCTAGCCTTTTAGCTCATTAGACGTCAAATCAAGGTTCAAACCTCAGTTCAGACATTTCCGTATTACAACGAATGTAATGACCGATTATGTATGTATGTTCTTAATATTCCAGCTGCTGACGACTCTGAAGAAGAAGAAAACAGAAGCTCGTCTTATGAACTTACGAAAGCATTGGCAGCAGCAAACATGACAATAGGATGTTTGTCGCCAAAGATTGTACTACTTGGAACTGAGAACCGTATACGAGCAGATTGGTAGCACATGTTTCTTGGAATGTTGAAGAGTCTTTCTGATTGCCCTTCTCATATTTATCTCACGTGGCAGACAAACATTAGAAAAAATTGTTTCGTCCTATGTTTTATTTCATAAAGATGGCAGATAATAATATTTCGGTCAACTACGTACATTTGAGATAACAGAATCATCCACTTTGATAATGTACTACTCGGAAATGATGATAAATTTACACCGATTACACCCTTTCGAAAAATAAGCTGAAAGTGTTTCAGCTTTAATAGTCCCAACAATTTTGTCGCTGTAGATTAGTAACTGATTTTATAGTCATTATAAATTTTGTGGACCGAAATCGAATTGGCAGTTTTAGATTCAAGTACATGCTACTTATTACTATTTGGGGCAGCATGTATCCTGGAAACCAGAGAAGAATCGAAGAGAGAGCTTTGTAACAGACATAACCGATGTTCTATTGCAACGGGAATAATAACTCGAGTGGCAATAAGCTGATCCGCCTAAACAATTGGAAACTTATAAATCTTCACAAAGCAAGGGTGGTAGCTGTCAAATTATTATCATTTAGAATAAAGTAAACGAAGCTAACATGAAGTTTACTTAAAAAGTCATACTGCAGTGTCAATCTTGTCAAAAATTCTGTCGAAAATTTTATAAAATTTATAGTGAAATGTAATAACATAATTTAGTTTTATTAATACGAATTAAAATAATAAAAAATATATAAATTTTTTAAAAAAATCTATCAATAATCGCGACAGTTCTAAGTACTACAAGTATTTATCAAAAGTGATACATAAGTTCGAATAATGAAGATTTTTTAAGGCTCGATCTACGATTAAATGGGGTTTATTTACTAAATAAGACCATCGAGTTTTTATATATTATTGTTTGTCTGGAAAAACATGGCCCTCCAAGTAGAATGTTACTTGCTGGTATATTTTGTATACCTTTTTAAACATGCAGACGATACAGAAATCTATTGCGCTGATTAAAATCTAGTAGGATTCTGTTTGAGGTTTTATACTTAGCAAAACCTTCTTCGTTATTGCATTGTGAATGAATATAGACCAAGTCCCTTAACCCACAGAATTTTTTTAAGAAAATTTCTCTTGTATACAATAAAAAATTAATTTTTTATTTATTAATATTTATGAGTGCATATAATAGAGTAAAAAGTGAATTAAACTGTTGGATAATGTAATAAAAACGGGTTAAATATCCAAATATAGAATTAATATTATATATAATAATAATATAATCACTTCAGCGAGTTAAGCGTTCACAATATACGACAGGGTAGACAAGTGCATTCAGTCTTAAAAGTCCTGATAAATCCTCAAACAGCACCAGGTCAGCAACATTTGCCACAGGAGAAACAACAAGAAATCAAACAACATTTTCCGCAGGAGCAACAACAAACACAACAAAATCGAAATGAGGAAAAAGAAATGCCAGCTGAGTTGAATAAGATAAGAAGAAAATTATTTTAAGTTAGTGATTCTGGAGAAATCGTCTCCTGTAGTATTTAATACTTATGAATTCAGTTTTGCAAACATCTTTGTTTTTTAATTAAAAATGTTTAATTATAAGTTTAAGAAAATAAAAACCCATGTGTTAAAATATAAAGAAAACTATTTTCTTAACAGAATTAATTTTTGCTAATTTATCTAGAGATTTAATAGGGCCAATACAACGCCTATAGTTATGGCTATAGGATATTGTATTGTTTGACTTGCAAGGAATATTCCCTTATAATATCAAAAAAGTGACCACATTGCCACTTTCCACCATTTCTCCGTGAAAAATATAAGTAAAGAAACAACTTCTTTAAAGGCAAAACAATGAATCCATTGTACATGTTTACTTGTAGCATCCTGGTATTATTCGAAACTTTATTTCTTTATCATGAATAGTGGCAAAACTTAAACTTACATTTTAACACTTAATAAATATAACCGGTGTTCTTTACAATTAAATAATTATGTTGTCAAGTACAAACAAAGAACTAAAATTGTACAAAAGAAAATGCAATAAATAAAACTTTAAAAACAATATAAAATACAGTTGCAATTGGTAAGGATTAAAAGGACATTTCTATCACAATAAAAGCAACAAAGTTTTAATTTTAATGAAAATAAAAAAGATACGGTAAAACGGTATTAAGAAAATAGAAAGAAAAACGGTTTAGGATTTTAAACCATAAGATGAAGTCAATTTAGATCTGTATTACACTTACATATATACGGACTCTATACATAAACACATAATTTGTCATTACAACCCTTCAGTCAGGATTACCATCTAGCTTCTCGTGCTACTCATTTTGCTTGTGTTAATTTTATACATGAGTGCTGGGACCTATAGTTTAAAGTCGATTCAGAACGACAAATTTTTGAGAAACTTTTCATGGTAATTTTATTTACTCTCAGAGTTTTTGCCAGAAATCTGCTGAGAGAAAAGACGCCGAAGAAATACTTTTTGTATTTTATTTTGTTGTCTGGCCTGGGGCTCGAAGCCTGGCTTTTCGTCTAATAAGCCAACCTACTTGACCACGGCGACGGTACAGATAACAGAGTAAAAAGTGCATAAAACCCTTGGGTTATATTATAAAATCTGGTAAAATAACAAAATAAATGATAAGAATCGGTACCTGCCCCGCAAGGCCTAATAATTTATATTCGCTACAGCCTGTTAACCGTTCACAGCATACACCACAGGTAAACAAGTGCACTCAGTCTTAAAAGTCCTGATAAATTCTCAAATAGCACCAGGACAGCACTTGCGCACTTTATAAAGCTGTACTGTCTACCTAAGTTTTTTGACTTTAGGGATTAATTGCCGGATCCCAATTATGACATGTTGCCAGGTACTAGTTAAGAAATCTGATCTTATTGTCTTGCTCAACAAATTAATATAATTGTTTACACGCAAACTTAATGGTACGCAATAAAAGAACAAAAAGGGTTAAAAAATTTTCCCTTGCTTGCTCCAAAAATATGAAATCGCAGCAGGTAGATATCGCATATCAGTATATAAAGCCATGATATTTCTTCAAGCGCATCAGTACAGCTTGAACGCTCTCACAATAACATTCAAAAGAATTGAACTTTAATATCGGATAACATTCAGTAATCGTAATGGCACCCGTAGCAGCTCACACTAATATTAACAGAGGCAATGCCAAGGATAAATTACACCAAGTGCAGCAATCAAACTCGGACATCTCTTTCATGCTTTATTTACACCGTGAAGAGCTTAGGAAGAGAAAACCAAACTTTATGCGCAAAGCTTGTATAAAAATGCAATTAACGCATCAACTTATCACAAAAAACGCACGAAATGCCGATAAGTGTTCGCCAGATGATTTGCATAGTATCAGTCGTCAAACAATTTTTAAGAATAAGTTGAGACGACAAATTGCCCGCGTTAAATATTATCATGCGGAAAAAGATCAGAAGCAGTTAAGACAACAACTTAAACAACATTTGCCACAGGAGAAACAACAAGAACTCAAACAACATTTGCCGCAGAAGCAACAACAAACACAACAAAATCGAAATGAGGAAAAAGAAATGCCAGCTGAGTTGAATAAGATAAGAAGAAAATTATTTTAAGTTAGTGATTCTGGAGAAATTGTCTCCTGTAGTATTTAATATTTATGAATTCAATTTTGCAAACTCTTTGTATTTTTAATAAAAAATGTTTATATTCTTTACAATTAAATAATTATGTTGTCAAGTACAAACAAAGAACTAAAATTGTACAAAAGAAAATGCAATAAATAAAACTTTAAAAACAATATAAAATACAGTTGCAATTGGTAAGGATTAAAAGGACATTTCTATCACAATAAAAGCAACAAAGTTTTAATTTTAACGAAAATAAAAAAGATACGGTAAAACGGTATTAAGAAAATAGAAAGAAAAACGGTTTAGGATTTTAAACCATAAGATGAAGTCAATTTAGATCTGTATTACACTTACATATATACGGACTCTATACATAAACACATAATTTTTCATTACAACCCTTCAGTCAGGATTACCATCTAGCTTCTCGTGCTACTCATTTTGCTTGTGTTAATTTTATACATGAGTGCTGGGACCTATAGTTTAAAGTCGATTCAGAACGACAAATTTTTGAGAAACTTTTCATGGTAATTTTATTTACTCTCAGAGTTTTTGCCAGAAATCTGCTGAGAGAAAAGACGCCGAAGAAATACTTTTTGTATTTTATTTTGCTGTCTGGCCTGGGGCTCGAAGCCTGGCTTTTCGTCTAATAAGCCAACCTACTTGACCACGGCGACGGTACAGATAACAGAGTAAAAAGTGTATAAAACCCTTGGGTTATATTATAAAATCTGGTAAAATAACAAAATAAATGATAAGAATCGGTACCTGCCCCGCGAGGCCTAATAATTTATATTCGCTACAGCCTGTTAACCGTTCACAGCATACACCACAGGTAAACAAGTGCACTCAGTCTTAAAAGTCCTGATAAATTCTCAAATAGCACCAGGACAGCACTTGCGCACTTTATAAAGCTGTACTGTCTACCTAAGTTTTTTGACTTTAGGGATTAATTGCCGGATCCCAATTGTGACATGTTGGCAGGTACTAGTTAAGAAATCTGATCTTATTGTCTTGCTCAACAAATTAATATAATTGTTTACACGCAAACTTAATGGTACGCAATAAAAGAACAAAAAGGGTTAAAAAATTTTCCCTTGCTTGCTCCAAAAATATGAAATCGCAGCAGGTAGATATCGCATATCAGTATATAAAGCCATGATATTTCTTCAACCGCATCAGTACAGCTTGAACGCTCTCACAATAACATTCAAAAGAATTGAACTTTAATATCGGATAACATTCAGTAATCGTAATGGCACCCGTAGCAGCTCACACTAATATTAACAGAGGCAATGCCAAGGATAAATTACACCAAGTGCAGCAATCAAACTCGGACATCTCTTTCATGCTTTATTTACACCGTGAAGAGCTTAGGAAGAGAAAACCAAACTTTATGCGCAAAGCTTGTATAAAAATGCAATTAACGCATCAACTTATCACAAAAAACGCACGAAATGCCGATAAGTGTTCGCCAGATGATTTGCATAGTATCAGTCGTCAAACAATTTTTAAGAATAAGTTGAGACGACAAATTGCCCGCGTTAAATATTATCATGCGGAAAAAGATCAGAAGCAGTTAAGACAACAACTTAAACAACATTTGCCACAGGAGAAACAACAAGAACTCAAACAACATTTGCCGCAGAAGCAACAACAAACACAACAAAATCGAAATGAGGAAAAGGAAATGCCAGCTGAGTTGAATAAGATAAGAAGAAAATTATTTTAAGTTAGTGATTCTGGAGAAATTGTCTCCTGTAGTATTTAATATTTATGAATTCAATTTTGCAAATTCTTTGTATTTTTAATAAAAAATGTTTAATTATAAGTTTAAGAAAATAAAAAGCCATGTATTAAAATATAAAGAAAACTATTTTTTAACAGAATTAATTTTTGCTAATTCATCTAGAGATTTTAATAGGGCCAATACAATCATATGCAACGTCTATAGGCTATGGCTATAGAATATTGTAATGTTTGACTTGCAAGGAACATTCCCTTATACATATATACATAATTGGTCATTACAACCCTTCAGTCAGTATTACGACCTAGTTTCTCAACATTCTCTTATAATAACAAAAATGTGACCACATTGCCACTTTCCACCACTTCACCTCGAAAAAAAAAGTATATGTAAATATAAAATATATGAGTAAAGAAACAACTTCTTTAAAGTTAAAACAATGAATCCATTGTACATATTTACTTATAGCATCCTGGTATTATTCGAAACTTTATTTCTTTATCATTATTAGTGGCAAAATTTGTACTTAACTTAACTTGAGTTTTCTTTTTCAATAAGCTGCTCCGCCTAAACAATTGGAAACTTATAAATCTTCACAAAGCAAGGGTGGTAGCTGTCAAATTATTATCATTTAGAATAAAGTAAACGAAGCTAACATGAAGTTTACTTAAAAAGTCATACTGCAGTGTGAATCTTGTCAAAAATTCTGTCGAAAATTTTATAAAATTTATAGTGAAATGTAATAACATAATTTAGTTTTATTAATACGAATTAAAATAATAAAAAATATATAAATTTTTTAAAAAAATCTATCAATAATCGCGACAGTTCTAAGTACTACAAGTATTTATCAAAAGTGATACATAAGTTCGAATAATGAAGATTTTTTAAGGCTCGATCTACGATTAAAAGGGGTTTATTTACTAAATAAGACCATCGAGTTTTTATATATTATTGTTTGTCTGGAAAAACATGGCCCTCCAAGTAGAATGTTACTTGCTGGTATATTTTGTATACCTTTTTCAACATGCAGACGATACAGAAATCTATTGCGCTGATTAAAATCTAGTAGGATTCTGTTTGAGGTTTTATACTTAGCAAAACCTTCTTCGTTATTGCATTGTGAATGAATATAGACCAAGTCCCTTAACCCACAGATTTTTTTTAAGAAAATTTCTCTTGTATACAATAAAAAATTAATTTTTTATTTATTAATATTTATGAGTGCATATAATAGAGTAAAAAGTGAATTAAACTGTTGGATAATGTAATAAAACCGGGTTAAATATCCAAATATAGAATTAATATTATATATAATAATAATATAATCACTTCAGCGAGTTAAGCGTTCACAATATACGACAGGGTAGACAAGTGCATTCAGTCTTAAAAGTCCTGATAAATCCTCAAACAGCACCAAAAAGGGTCAAAAAGGCCAGGTCAGCTTGATTACTTTATGAACATGTTCATTTGTCTACCTAAGTGTTTTGACTTTAGGGATTAATTGCCGGATGCCAATTGTGACATGTTGGCAGGTACTAGGTAAGAAATGTGATCGAACCATTAATATAATTGTTCACATACAAACTTAATAGTACGCAATAAAACAACAAAATAAAAGGGTTAAAAATTTCCCTTTTCCTTAACTTGTACCTGAACGGCTTGCCCCAACAATATAAAATCGGAACAGGTAGATACCACATATCTGTATATAAAGCCATGATATTTCTTCAACGGCATCAGTACAACTTGAACGCTCTCGCAGTAACATTCAAAAGAATTGAACTTTAATATCGGATAACATTCAGTAATCGTAATGGCACCCGTAGCAGCTCACAATAATATTAACAGAGGCAATGCCAAGGATAAATTACACCAAGTGCAGCAATCAAACTCGGACATCTCTTTTATGCTTTATTTACACCGTGAAGAGCTTAGGAAGAGAAAACCAAACTTTATGCGCAAAGCTTGTATAAAAATGCAATTAACGCATCAACTTATCACAAAAAACGCACGAAATGCCGATAAGTGTTCGCCAGATGATTTGCATAGTATCAGTCGTCAAACAATTTTTAAGAATAAGTTGAGACGACAAATTGCCCGCGTTAAATATTATCATGCGGAAAAAGATCAGAAGCAGTTAAGACAACAACTTAAACAACATTTGCCACAGGAGAAACAACAAGAACTCAAACAACATTTGCCGCAGAAGCAACAACAAACACAACAAAATCGAAATGAGGAAAAAGAAATGCCAGCTGAGTTGAATAAGATAAGAAGAAAATTATTTTAAGTTAGTGATTCTGGAGAAATTGTCTCCTGTAGTATTTAATATTTATGAATTTAATTTTGCAAACTTTTGTATTTTTAATAAAAAATGTTTAATTATAAGTTTAAGAAAATAAAAAGCCATGTATTAAAATATAAAGAAAACTATTTTTTAACAGAATTAATTTTTGCTAATTCATCTAGAGATTTTAATAGGGCCACTACAATCATATGCAACGTCTATAGGCTATGGCTATAGAATATTGTAATGTTTGACTTGCAAGGAACATTCCCTTATACATACATACATAATTGGTCATTACAACCCTTCAGTCAGTATTACGACCTAGTTTCTCAACATTCTCTTATAATAACAAAAATGTGACCACATTGCCACTTTCCACCACTTCACCTCGAAAAAAAAAGTATATGTAAATATAAAATATATGAGTAAAGAAACAACTTCTTTAAAGTTAAAACAATGAATCCAATGTACATGTTTACTTATAGCATCCTGGTATTATTCGAAACTTTATTTCTTTATCATTATTAGTGGCAAAATTTGTACTTAACTTAACTTGAGTTTTCTTTTTCTATTTTCAATACATTGTAACACTTAATAAATATAACCGGTGTTCTTTACAATTAAATAATTATGTTGTCAAGTAGTTGTTACTAAGTTTTAACGAAAACAAAGAACTAAAATTGTACAAAAGAAATCGCAATAAATAAAACTTTAAAAACGATATAAAATACAATTGCAATTGGTAAGGATTAAAAGGATATTTCTGTCACAAGAAACAAAAGAAACAAGGTTTTAATTTTAGTGAAATAAAAAAATACTGTAAAACGGTATTAAGAAAATAGTAAGTAAAACGATTTAAAATTTTGAACCATAAGATGAAGTAAATTTAGACCTCTATAACACGTACATGTTTGATTTATATAGGGACTCTAGACATACATAATTTTTCATTACAACTGTTCAGTCAGGATTACCATCTAGCTTCTCACACCACACTTTGTTTGTGTTAATTTTATACATGAGTGTAAATTTTTGACAAATCTGCTGAGAAAAAGCCGCTGAAGAAATATTTGTTCATAAAACGTTTTGTTCGAGATGTCTGACCTGGCGTTTGAGCCGTGGTAATAATCCAATACACTACCTAATAGACTACAGCGACTTCAGTAAGGACTATATAAGGTGTAGGTATTCTATTGTAAAATATCCCGTTGTTGATACAAAGGGCATAGTGTCATATTGTGCCAAAGCCTTCACTTCGATTTGACTTTTTCCGTTGTCATCTTCTCTCTATGTGAGCACAATTATCATTTCTTCTGTGCCCTTGCGAGTTCTATTCTGTGGCAATGTGAGCAGTATTATCTGATATTCTTCCAAAAGCATAACTAGTTCAACGGTATTGAACAGATTCTTAGTTTTTTCTATAGAGGCTCTTGATCTCCCTTTCCTTTTATGTTCTGGGTTTTAAAATTCAGTGTGAGATTCGCAGGAACCGGCACATTTGTCAAATGTCGAAAGAAGCATCCAAGTGCCTCGGTTTCGTCAGACAGTGCAAGAAATACTCTACTTCAGCTGATCACCATACTATTTACAGCACCGATATCCCTTTAAGAATGGAAAACAGTTCTCATGTATTCTCGACCACGTACAGGAGATGAAAGTGTATCCAACTATATTGATTCCCAAGATCTGGGTTGCAATGTTGATTGTGTTTCACTGTTCTATCGCTACTGCTAAGTATTTTGCTCTAGCGAGATAAAGGGACTAATTCCTGAAAATCGTGCATCTTTATGTAGCATCCGTTTTTCTCGTAGGACACA
>OW026358.1:114216787-114289156 GCA_932273835.1 Sarcophaga variegata | reverse complement strand
GCCATTTTTTAATTGGAAAAAACGTCCTCTTTCGAACCGTGCTACTCAAAAAGCTGTACTACTTTTGTGAGTCGAGATATTCGATTTTTTTCAAAATTTTGTGAGTCGAGGTATTCAATTTTGAAAAATCGAATTTTGCCCAAAAATACATGAAAATTCTCAAAAAAATAAATGGCCATTTTTTAATTGGAAAAAACGTCCTCTTTCGAACCGTGCTACTCAAAAAGCTGTACTACTTTTGTGAGTCGAGATATTCGATTTTTTTCAAAATTTTTGTGAGTCGAGGTATTCAATTTTGAAAAATCGAATTTTGCCCAAAAATACATGAAAATTCTCAAAAAAAATAAATGGCCATTTTTAATTGGAAAAAACGTCCTCTTTCGAACCGTGCTACTCAAAAAGCTGTACTACTTTTGTGAGTCGAGATTTTCGATTTTTTTCAAAATTTTGTGAGTCGAGGTATTAAATTTTGAAAAATCGAATTATGACCAAAAATACATGAAAATTCTCAAAAAAAATAAATAGCCATTTTTTAATTGGAAAAAACGTCCTCTTTCGAACCGTGCTACTCAAAAAGCTGTACTACTTTTGTGAGTCGAGATATTCGATTTTTTTCAAAATTTTGTGAGTCGAGGTATTCAATTTTGAAAAATCGAATTTTGCCCAAAAATACATGAAAATTCTCAAAAAAATAAATGGCCATTTTTTAATTGGAAAAAACGTTCTCTTTCGAACCGTGCTACTCAAAAAGCTGTACTACTTTTGTGAGTCGAGATATTCGATTTTTTTCAAAATTTTTGTGAGTCGAGGTATTCAATTTTGAAAAATCGAATTTTGCCCAAAAATACATGAAAATTCTCAAAAAAATAAATGGCCATTTTTAATTGGAAAAAACGTCCTCTTTCGAACCGTGCTACTCAAAAAGCTGTACTACTTTTGTGAGTCGAGATTTTCGATTTTTTCAAAATTTTGTGAGTCGAGGTATTCAATTTTGAAAAATCGAATTTTGGCCAAAAATACATGAAAATTTTCAAAAAAATAAATGGCCATTTTTTAATTGGAGAAAACGTCCTCTTTCGAACCGTGCTACTCAAAAAACTGAACTACTTTTGTGAGTCGAGATATTCGATTTTTTTCAAAATTTTGTGAGTCGAGGTATTCAATTTTGAAAAAATTGAATTTTGGCCAAAAATACATGAAAATTCTCAAAAAAATAAATGACCATTTTTAATTGAAAAAAACGTCCTCTTTCGAACCGTGCTACTCAAAAAGCTGTACTACTTTTGTGAGTTGAAATATTCGATTTTTTTCAAAATTTTGTGAGTCGAGGTATTAAATTTTGAAAAATCGAATTTTGGCCAAAAATACATGAAAATTCTCAAAAAAAAAATAAATAGCCATTTTTTAATTGGAAAAAACGTCCTCTTTCGAACCGTGCTACTCAAAAAGCTGTACTACTTTTGTGAGTCGAGATATTCGATTTTTTTCAAAATTTTGTGAGTCGAGGTATTCAATTTTGAAAAATCGAATTTTGGCCAAAAATACATGAAAATTCTCAAAAAAATAAATGGCCATTTTTAATTGGAAAAAACGCTCTCTTTCGAACCGTGCTACTCAAAAAGCTGTACTACTTTTGTGAGTCGAGATATTCGATTTTTTTCAAAATTTTGTGAGTCGAGGTATATTCAATTTTGAAAAATCGAATTTTGGCCAAAAATACATGAAAATTTTCAAATAATAAATGGCCATTTTTTAATTGGAAAAAACGTCCTCTTTCGAACCGTGCTACTCAAAAAGCTGTACTACTTTTGTGAGTCGAGATATTCGATTTTTTTCAAAATTTTGTGAGTCGAGGTATTCAATTTTGAAAAATCGAATTTTGGCCAAAAATACATGAAAATTCTCAAAAAAATAAATGGCCATTTTTTAATTGGAAAAACGTCCTCTTTCGAACCGTGCTACTCAAAAAGCTGTACTACTTTTGTGAGTCGAGATATTTGATTTTTTTAAAAATTTTGTGAGTCGAGGTATTCAATTTTGAAAAATCGAATTTTGCCCAAAAATACATGAAAATTCTCAAAAAAATAAATGACCATTTTTTAATTGGAAAAAACGTCCTCTTTCGAACCGTGCTACTAAAAAAGGTGTACTACTTTTGTGAGTTGAGATATTCGATTTTTTTCAAAATTTTGTGAGTCGAGGTATTCAATTTTGAAAAATCGAATTTTGCCCAAAAATACATGAAAATTCTCAAAAAAAATAAATGGCCATTTTAATTGGAAAAAACGTCCTCTTTCGAACCGTGCTACTCAAAAAGCTGTACTACTTTTGTGAGTCGAGATTTTCGATTTTTTCAAAATTTTGTGAGTCGAGGTATTCAATTTTGAAAAATCGAATTTTGGCCAAAAATACATGAAAATTTTCAAAAAAATAAATGGCCATTTTTTAATTGGAGAAACGTCCTCTTTCGAACCGTGCTACTCAAAAAGCTGAACTACTTTTGTGGGTCGAGATATTCGATTTTTTTCAAAATTTTGTGAGTCGAGGTATTCAATTTTGAAAAAATTGAATTTTGGCCAAAAATACATGAAAATTCTCAAAAAAATAAATGACCATTTTTTAATTGAAAAAAACGTCCTCTTTCGAACCGTGCTACTCAAAAAGCTGTACTACTTTTGTGAGTTGAAATATTCGATTTTTTTCAAAATTTTGTGAGTCGAGGTATTAAATTTTGAAAAATCGAATTTTGGCCAAAAATACATGAAAATTCTCAAAAAAAATAAATAGCCATTTTTTAATTGGAAAAAACGTCCTCTTTCGAACCGTGCTACTCAAAAAGCTGTACTACTTTTGTGAGTCGAGATATTCGATTTTTTTCAAAATTTTGTGAGTCGAGGTATTCAATTTTGAAAAATCGAATTTTGGCCAAAAATACATGAAAATTCTCAAAATAATAAATGGCCATTTTTAATTGGAAAAAACGTCCTCTTTCGAACCGTGCTACTCAAAAAGCTGTACTACTTTTGTGAGTCGAGATATTCGATTTTTTTCAAAATTTTGTGAGTCGAGGTATTCAATTTTGAAAAATCGAATTTTGGCCAAAAATATATGAAAATTATCAAAAAAATAAATGGCCATTTTTTAATTGGAAAAAACGTCCTCCGTGCTACTCAAAAAGCTGTACTACTTTTGTGAGTTGAGATATTCGATTTTTTTCAAAATTTTGTGAGTCGAGGTATTAAATTTTGAAAAATCGAATTTTGGCCAAAAATACATGAAAATTCTCAAAAAAAAATAAATAGCCATTTTTTAATTGGAAAAAACGTCCTCTTTCGAACCGTGCTACTAAAAAAGGTGTACTACTTTTGTGAGTTGAGATATTCGATTTTTTTCAAAATTTTGTGAGTCGAGGTATTAAATTTTGAAAAATCGAATTATGACCAAAAATACATGAAAATTCTCAAAAAAAATAAATAGCCATTTTTTAATTGGAAAAAACGTCCTCTTTCGAACCGTGCTACTCAAAAAGCTGTACTACTTTTGTGAGTCGAGATATTCGATTTTTTTCAAAATTTTGTGAGTCGAGGTATTCAATTTTGAAAAATCGAATTTTGCCCAAAATTACATGAAAATTCTCAAAAAAATAAATGGCCATTTTTTAATTGGAAAAAACGTTCTCTTTCGAACCGTGCTACTCAAAAAGCTGTACTACTTTTGTGAGTCGAGATATTCGATTTTTTTCAAAATTTTTGTGAGTCGAGGTATTCAATTTTGAAAAATCGAATTTTGCCCAAAAATACATGAAAATTCTCAAAAAAAATAAATGGCCATTTTTAATTGGAAAAAACGTCCTCTTTCGAACCGTGCTACTCAAAAAGCTGTACTACTTTTGTGAGTCGAGATTTTCGATTTTTTCAAAATTTTGTGAGTCGAGGTATTCAATTTTGAAAAAACGAATTTTGGCCAAAAATACATGAAAATTTTCAAAAAAATAAATGGCCATTTTTTAATTGGAGAAAACGTCCTCTTTCGAACCGTGCTACTCAAAAAACTGAACTACTTTTGTGAGTCGAGATATTCGATTTTTTTCAAAATTTTGTGAGTCGAGGTATTCAATTTTGAAAAAATTGAATTTTGGCCAAAAATACATGAAAATTCTCAAAAAAATAAATGACCATTTTTTAATTGAAAAAAACGTCCTCTGTCGAACCGTGCTACTCAAAAAGCTGTACTACTTTTGTGAGTTGAAATATTCGATTTTTTTCAAAATTTTGTGAGTCGAGGTATTAAATTTTGAAAAAATCGAATTTTGGCCAAAAATACATGAAAATTCTCAAAAAAAAAAATAAATAGCCATTTTTAATTAGAAAAAACGTCCTCTTTCGAACCGTGCTACTCAAAAAGCTGTACTACTTTTGTGAGTCGAGATATTCGATTTTTTTCAAAATTTTGTGAGTCGAGGTATTCAATTTTGAAAAATCGAATTTTGGCCAAAAATACATGAAAATTTTCAAAATAATAAATGGCCATTTTTTAATTGGAAAAAACGTCCTCTTTCGAACCGTGCTACTCAAAAAGCTGTACTACTTTTGTGAGTCGAGATATTCGATTTTTTTTCAAAATTTTGTGAGTCGAGGTATTCAATTTGAAAAATCGAATTTTGGCCAAAAATACATGAAAATTCTCAAAAAAATAAATGGCCATTTTTTAATTGGAAAAACGTCCTCTTTCGAACCGTGCTACTCAAAAAGCTGTACTACTTTTGTGAGTCGAGATATTTGATTTTTTAAAAATTTTGTGAGTCGAGGTATTCAATTTTGAAAAATCGAATTTTGGCCAAAAATACATGAAAATTCTCAAAAAAATAAATGACCATTTTTTAATTGGAAAAAACGTCCTCTTTCGAACCGTGCTACTAAAAAAGGTGTACTACTTTTGTGAGTTGAGATATTCGATTTTTTTCAAAATTTTGTGAGTCGAGGTATTAAATTTTTAAAAATCGAATTTTGGCCAAAAATACATGAAAATTCTCAAAAAAAAATAAATAGCCATTTTTTAATTGGAAAAAACGTCCTCTTTCGAACCGTGCTACTCAAAAAGCTGTACTACTTTTGTGAGTCGAGATATTCGATTTTTTTCAAAATTTTGTGAGTCGAGGTATTCAATTTTGAAAAAATTGAATTTTGGCCAAAAATACATGAAAATTCTCAAAAAAATAAATGACCATTTTTTAATTGAAAAAAACGTCCTCTTTCGAACCGTGCTACTCAAAAAGCTGTACTACTTTTGTGAGTTGAAATATTCGATTTTTTTTCAAAATTTTGTGAGTCGAGGTATTAAATTTTGAAAAATCGAATTTTGGCCAAAAATACATCAAAATTCTCAAAAAAAAATAAATAGCCATTTTTTAATTGGAAAAAACGTCCTCTTTCGAACCGTGCTACTCAAAAAGCTGTACTACTTTTGTGAGTCGAGATATTCGATTTTTTTCAAAATTTTGTGAGTCGAGGTATTCAATTTTGAAAAATCGAATTTTGGCCAAAAATACATGAAAATTCTCAAAAAAATAAATGGCCATTTTTAATTGGAAAAAACGTCCTCTTTCGAACCGTGCTACTCAAAAAGCTGTACTACTTTTGTGAGTCGAGATATTCGATTTTTTTCAAAATTTTGTGAGTCGAGGTATTCAATTTTGAAAAATCGAATTTTGGCCAAATATACATGAAAATTCTCAAAAAAATAAATGGCCATTTTTTAATTGGAAAAAACGTCCTCTTTCGAACCGTGCTACTCAAAAAGCTGTACTACTTTTGTGAGTCAAGATTTTCGATTTTTTTCAAAATTTTGTGAGTCGAGGTATTCAATTTTGAAAAATCGAATTTTGGCCAAAAATACATGAAAATTTTCAAAAAAATAAATGGCCATTTTTTACTCAAAAAGCTGAACTACTTTTGTGAGTCGAGATATTCGATTTTTTTCAAAATTTTGTGAATCGAGGTATTCAATTTTAAAAAAATCGAATTTTGGCCAAAAATACATGAAAATTCTCAAAAAAATAAATGACCATTTTTTAATTGAAAAAAACGTCCTCTTTCGAACCGTGCTACTCAAAAAGCTGTACTACTTTTGTGAGTCAAGATTTTCGATTTTTTTCAAAATTTTGTGAGTCGAGGTATTCAATTTTGAAAAATCGAATTTTGGCCAAAAATACATGAAAATTCTCAAAAAAATAAATGGCCATTTTTTAATTGGAAAAACGTCCTCTTTCGAACCGTGCTACTCAAAAAGCTGTACTACTTTTGTGAGTCGAGATATTTGATTTTTTTAAAAATTTTGTGAGTCGAGGTATTCAATTTTGAAAAATCGAATTTTGGCCAAAAATACATGAAAATTCTCAAAAAAATAAATGACCATTTTTTAATTGGAAAAAACGTCCTCTTTCGAACCGTGCTACTAAAAAAGGTGTACTACTTTTGTGAGTTGAGATATTCGATTTTTTTCAAAATTTTGTGAGTCGAGGTATTAAATTTTTAAAAATCGAATTTTGGCCAAAAATACATGAAAATTCTCAAAAAAAAATAAATAGCCATTTTTTAATTGGAAAAAACGTCCTCTTTCGAACCGTGCTACTCAAAAAGCTGTACTACTTTTGTGAGTCGAGATATTCGATTTTTTTCAAAATTTTGTGAGTCGAGGTATTCAATTTTGAAAAAATTGAATTTTGGCCAAAAATACATGAAAATTCTCAAAAAAATAAATGACCATTTTTTAATTGAAAAAAACGTCCTCTTTCGAACCGTGCTACTCAAAAAGCTGTACTACTTTTGTGAGTTGAAATATTCGATTTTTTTCAAAATTTTGTGAGTCGAGGTATTAAATTTTGAAAAATCGAATTTTGGCCAAAAATACATCAAAATTCTCAAAAAAAAAATAAATAGCCATTTTTTAATTGGAAAAAACGTCCTCTTTCGAACCGTGCTACTCAAAAAGCTGTACTACTTTTGTGAGTCGAGATATTCGATTTTTTTCAAAATTTTGTGAGTCGAGGTATTCAATTTTGAAAAATCGAATTTTGGCCAAAAATACATGAAAATTCTCAAAAAAATAAATGGCCATTTTTAATTGGAAAAAAACGTCCTCTTTCGAACCGTGCTACTCAAAAAGCTGTACTACTTTTGTGAGTCGAGATATTCGATTTTTTTCAAAATTTTGTGAGTCGAGGTATTCAATTTTGAAAAATCGAATTTTGGCCAAAAATATATGAAAATTATCAAAAAAATAAATGGCCATTTTTTAATTGGAAAAAACGTCCTCTTTCGAACCGTGCTACTCAAAAAGCTGTACTACTTTTGTGAGTCAAGATTTTCGATTTTTTTCAAAATTTTGTGAGTCGAGGTATTCAATTTTGAAAAATCGAATTTTGGCCAAAAATACATGAAAATTTTCAAAAAAATAAATGGCCATTTTTTACTCGAAAAGCTGAACTACTTTTGTGAGTCGAGATATTCGATTTTTTTCAAAATTTTGTGAATCGAGGTATTCAATTTTAAAAAAATCGAATTTTGGCCAAAAATACATGAAAATTCTCAAAAAAATAAATGACCATTTTTTAATTGAAAAAAACGTCCTCTTTCGAACCGTGCTACTCAAAAAGCTGTACTACTTTTGTGAGTTGAAATATTCGATTTTTTTCAAAATTTTATGAATCGAGGTATTCAATTTTGAAAAATCGAATTTTGGCCAAAAATACATGAAAATTTTCAAAAAAATAAATGGCCATTTTTTAATTGGAAAAAAACGTCCTCTTTCGAACCGTGCTACTCAAAAAGCTGTAGTACTTTTGTGAGTTGAAATATTCGATTTTTTTCAAAATTTTGTGAGTCGAGGTATTAAATTTTGAAAAATCGAATTTTGGCCAAAAATACATGAAAATTCTCAAAAAAATAAATGGCCATTTTTAATTGGAAAAAACGTCCTCTTTCGAACCGTGCTACTCAAAAAGCTGTACTACTTTTGTGAGTCGAGATATTTGATTTTTTTCAAAATTTTGTGAGTCGAGGTATTCAATTTTGAAAAATCGAATTTTGGCCAAAAATACATGAAAATTTTCAAAAAAATAAATGGCCATTTTTTAATTTAAAAAAAATCCTACTTTGAACCGTGCTACTCAAAAAACTGTACTACTTCTGTGAGTCGAGATATTCGATTTTTTTCAAAATTTTGTGAGTCGAGGTATTAAATTTTGAAAAATCGAATTTTGGCCAAAAATACATGAAAATTCTCAAAAAAAAATAAATAGTCATTTTTTAATTGGAAAAAACGTCCTCTTTCGAACCGTGCTACTCAAAAAGCTGTACTACTTTTGTGAGTCGAGATATTCGAGTTTTTTCAAAATTTTGTGAGTCGAGGTATTCAATTTTGAAAAATCGAATTTTGGCCAAAAATACATGAAAATTCTCAAAAAAATAAATGGCCATTTTTAATTGGAAAAAACGTCCTCTTTCGAACCGTGCTACTCAAAAAGCTGTACTACTTTTGTGAGTCGAGATATTCGATTTTTTTCAAAATTTTGTGAGTCGAGGTATTCAATTTTGAAAAATCGAATTTTGGCCAAAAATATATGAAAATTATCAAAAAAATAAATGGCCATTTTTTAATTGGAAAAAACGTCCTCTTTCGAACCGTGCTACTCAAAAAGCTGTACTACTTTTGTGAGTCGAGATATTCGATTTTTTTCAAAATTTTGTGAGTCGAGGTATTCAATTTTGAAAAATCGAATTTTGTCCAAAAATACATGAAAATTCTCAAAAAAAAGGGCCATTTTTTAATTGGAAAAAACGTCCTCTTTCGAACAGTGCTACTCAAAAAGCTGAACTACTTTTGTGAGTCGAGATATTCGATTTTTTTCAAAATTTTGTGAGTCGAGTTATTCAATTTTGAAAAATCGAATTTTGGCCAAAAATACATGAAAATTCTCAAAAAAATAAATGGCCATTTTTTAATTGGAAAAAACGTCCTCTTTCGAACCTTGCTACTCAAAAAGCTGAACTACTTTTGTGAGTCGAGATATTCGATTTTTTTCAAAATTTTGTGAGTCGAGGTATTCAATTTTGAAAAATCGAATTTTGGCCAAAAATACATGAAAATTCTCAAAAAAATAAATGGCCATTTTTTAATTTGAAAAAACGCCCTCTTTCGAACCGTGCTACGCAAAAAGCTGTTATACTTTTGTGAGTCGAGATTTTCGATTTTTTCAAAATTTTGTGAGTCGAGGTATTCAATTTTGAAAAATCGAATTTTGGCCAAAAATACATGAAAATTCTCAAAAAAATAAATGGCCATTTTTAATTGGAAAAAACGTCCTCTTTCGAACCGTGCTACTCAAAAAGCTGTACTACTTTTGTGAGTCGAGATATTCGATTTTTTTCAAAATTTTGTGAGTCGAGGTATTCAATTTTGAAAAATCGAATTTTGGCCAAAAATATATGAAAATTCTCAAAAAAATAAATGGCCATTTTTTAATTGGAAAAAACGTCCTCTTTCGAACCGTGCTACTCAAAAAGCTGTACTACTTTTGTGAGTCGAGATATTCGATTTTTTTCAAAATTTTGTGAGTCGAGGTATTCAATTTTGAAAAATCGAATTTTGGCCAAAAATACATGAAAATTCTCAAAAAAATAAATGGCCATTTTTAATTGGAAAAAACGCCCTCTTTCGAACCGTGCTACTCAAAAAGCTGTACTACTTTTGTGAGTCGAGATATTCGATTTTTTTCAAAATTTTGTGAGTCGAGGTATTCAATTTTGAAAAATCGAATTTTGGCCAAAAATACATGAACATTTTCAAAATAATAAATGGCCATTTTTTAATTGGAAAAAACGTCCTCTTTCGAACCGTGCTACTCAAAAAGCTGTACTACTTTTGTGAGTCGAGATATTCGATTTTTTTTCAAAATTTTGTGAGTCGAGGTATTCAATTTTGAAAAATCGAATTTTGGCCAAAAATACATGAAAATTCTCAAAAAAATAAATGGCCATTTTTTAATTGGAAAAACGTCCTCTTTCGAACCGTGCTACTCAAAAAGCTGTACTACTTTTGTGAGTCGAGATATTTGATTTTTTTAAAAATTTTGTGAGTCGAGGTATTCAATTTTGAAAAATCGAATTTTGCCTAAAAATACATGAAAATTCTCAAAAAAATAAATGACCATTTTTTAATTGGAAAAAACGTCCTCTTTCGAACCGTGCTACTAAAAAAGGTGTACTACTTTTGTGAGTTGAGATATTCGATTTTTTTCAAAATTTTGTGAGTCGAGGTATTCAATTTTGAAAAATCGAATTTTGCCCAAAAATACATGAAAATTCTCAAAAAAAATAAATGGCCATTTTTAATTGGAAAAAACGTCCTCTTTCGAACCGTGCTACTCAAAAAGCTGTACTACTTTTGTGAGTCGAGATTTTCGATTTTTTCAAAATTTTGTGAGTCGAGGTATTCAATTTTGAAAAATCGAATTTTGGCCAAAAATACATGAAAATTTTCAAAAAAATAAATGGCCATTTTTTAATTGGAGAAAACGTCCTCTTTCGAACCGTGCTACTCAAAAAGCTGAACTACTTTTGTGGGTCGAGATATTCGATTTTTTTCAAAATTTTGTGAGTCGAGGTATTCAATTTTGAAAAAATTGAATTTTGGCCAAAAATACATGAAAATTCTCAAAAAAATAAATGACCATTTTTTAATTGAAAAAAACGTCCTCTTTCGAACCGTGCTACTCAAAAAGCTGTACTACTTTTGTGAGTTGAAATATTCGATTTTTTTCAAAATTTTGTGAGTCGAGGTATTAAATTTTGAAAAATCGAATTTTGGCCAAAAATACATGAAAATTCTCAAAAAAAAATAAATAGCCATTTTTTAATTGGAAAAAACGTCCTCTTTCGAACCGTGCTACTCAAAAAGCTGTACTACTTTTGTGAGTCGAGATATTCGATTTTTTTCAAAATTTTGTGAGTCGAGGTATTCAATTTTGAAAAATCGAATTTTGGCCAAAAATACATGAAAATTCTCAAAATAATAAATGGCCATTTTTAATTGGAAAAAACGTCCTCTTTCGAACCGTGCTACTCAAAAAGCTGTACTACTTTTGTGAGTCGAGATATTCGATTTTTTTCAAAATTTTGTGAGTCGAGGTATTCAATTTTGAAAAATCGAATTTTGGCCAAAAATATATGAAAATTATCAAAAAAATAAATGGCCATTTTTTAATTGGAAAAAACGTCCTCCGTGCTACTCAAAAAGCTGTACTACTTTTGTGAGTTGAGATATTCGATTTTTTTCAAAATTTTGTGAGTCGAGGTATTAAATTTTGAAAAATCGAATTTTGGCCAAAAATACATGAAAATGCTCAAAAAAAAATAAAGAGCCATTTTTTAATTGGAAAAAACGTCCTCTTTCGAACCGTGCTACTAAAAAAGGTGTACTACTTTTGTGAGTTGAGATATTCGATTTTTTTCAAAATTTTGTGAGTCGAGGTATTAAATTTTGAAAAATCGAATTATGACCAAAAATACATGAAAATTCTCAAAAAAAATAAATAGCCATTTTTTAATTGGAAAAAACGTCCTCTTTCGAACCGTGCTACTCAAAAAGCTGTACTACTTTTGTGAGTCGAGATATTCGATTTTTTTCAAAATTTTGTGAGTCGAGGTATTCAATTTTGAAAAATCGAATTTTGCCCAAAAATACATGAAAATTCTCAAAAAAATAAATGGCCATTTTTTAATTGGAAAAAACGTTCTCTTTCGAACCGTGCTACTCAAAAAGCTGTACTACTTTTGTGAGTCGAGATATTCGATTTTTTTCAAAATTTTTGTGAGTCGAGGTATTCAATTTTGAAAAATCGAATTTTGCCCAAAAATACATGAAAATTCTCAAAAAAAATAAATGGCCATTTTTAATTGGAAAAAACGTCCTCTTTCGAACCGTGCTACTCAAAAAGCTGTACTACTTTTGTGAGTCGAGATTTTCGATTTTTTCAAAATTTTGTGAGTCGAGGTATTCAATTTTGAAAAAATTGAATTTTGGCCAAAAATACATGAAAATTCTCAAAAAAATAAATGACCATTTTTTAATTGAAAAAAAACGTCCTCTTTCGAACCGTGCTACTCAAAAAGCTGTACTACTTTTGTGAGTTGAAATATTCGATTTTTTTCAAAATTTTGTGAGTCGAGGTATTAAATTTTGAAAAATCGAATTTTGGCCAAAAATACATGAAAATTCTCAAAAAAATAAATGGCCATTTTTAATTGGAAAAAACGTCCTCTTTCGAACCGTGCTACTCAAAAAGCTGTACTACTTTTGTGAGTCGAGATATTCGATTTTTTTCAAAATTTTGTGAGTCGAGGTATTCAATTTTGAAAAATCGAATTTTGGCCAAAAATATATGAAAATTATCAAAAAAATAAATGGCCATTTTTTAATTGGAAAAAACGTCCTCTTTCGAACCGTGCTACTCAAAAAGCTGTACTACTTTTGTGAGTCGAGATATTCGATTTTTTTCAAAATTTTGTGAGTCGAGGTATTCAATTTTGAAAAATCGAATTTTGGCCAAAAATACATGAAAATTCTCAAAAAAATAAATGGCCATTTTTAATTGGAAAAAACGCCCTCTTTCGAACCGTGCTACTCAAAAAGCTGTACTACTTTTGTGAGTCGAGATATTCGATTTTTTTCAAAATTTTGTGAGTCGAGGTATTCAATTTTGAAAAATCGAATTTTGGCCAAAAATACATGAACATTTTCAAAATAATAAATGGCCATTTTTTAATTGGAAAAAACGTCCTCTTTCGAACCGTGCTACTCAAAAAGCTGTACTACTTTTGTGAGACGAGATATTCGATTTTTTTTCAAAATTTTGTGAGTCGAGGTATTCAATTTTGAAAAATCGAATTTTGGCCAAAAATACATGAAAATTCTCAAAAAAATAAATGGCCATTTTTTAATTGGAAAAACGTCCTCTTTCGAACCGTGCTACTCAAAAAGCTGTACTACTTTTGTGAGTCGAGATATTTGATTTTTTTAAAAATTTTGTGAGTCGAGGTATTCAATTTTGAAAAATCGAATTTTGCCTAAAAATACATGAAAATTCTCAAAAAAATAAATGACCATTTTTTAATTGGAAAAAACGTCCTCTTTCGAACCGTGCTACTAAAAAAGGTGTACTACTTTTGTGAGTTGAGATATTCGATTTTTTTCAAAATTTTGTGAGTCGAGGTATTCAATTTTGAAAAATCGAATTTTGCCCAAAAATACATGAAAATTCTCAAAAAAAATAAATGGCCATTTTTAATTGGAAAAAACGTCCTCTTTCGAACCGTGCTACTCAAAAAGCTGTACTACTTTTGTGAGTCGAGATTTTCGATTTTTTCAAAATTTTGTGAGTCGAGGTATTCAATTTTGAAAAATCGAATTTTGGCCAAAAATACATGAAAATTTTCAAAAAAATAAATGGCCATTTTTTAATTGGAGAAAACGTCCTCTTTCGAACCGTGCTACTCAAAAAGCTGAACTACTTTTGTGGGTCGAGATATTCGATTTTTTTCAAAATTTTGTGAGTCGAGGTATTCAATTTTGAAAAAATTGAATTTTGGCCAAAAATACATGAAAATTCTCAAAAAAATAAATGACCATTTTTTAATTGAAAAAAACGTCCTCTTTCGAACCGTGCTACTCAAAAAGCTGTACTACTTTTGTGAGTTGAAATATTCGATTTTTTTCAAAATTTTGTGAGTCGAGGTATTAAATTTTGAAAAATCGAATTTTGGCCAAAAATACATGAAAATTCTCAAAAAAAAATAAATAGCCATTTTTTAATTGGAAAAAACGTCCTCTTTCGAACCGTGCTACTCAAAAAGCTGTACTACTTTTGTGAGTCGAGATATTCGATTTTTTTCAAAATTTTGTGAGTCGAGGTATTCAATTTTGAAAAATCGAATTTTGGCCAAAAATACATGAAAATTCTCAAAATAATAAATGGCCATTTTTAATTGGAAAAAACGTCCTCTTTCGAACCGTGCTACTCAAAAAGCTGTACTACTTTTGTGAGTCGAGATATTCGATTTTTTTCAAAATTTTGTGAGTCGAGGTATTCAATTTTGAAAAATCGAATTTTGGCCAAAAATATATGAAAATTATCAAAAAAATAAATGGCCATTTTTTAATTGGAAAAAACGTCCTCCGTGCTACTCAAAAAGCTGTACTACTTTTGTGAGTTGAGATATTCGATTTTTTTCAAAATTTTGTGAGTCGAGGTATTAAATTTTGAAAAATCGAATTTTGGCCAAAAATACATGAAAATGCTCAAAAAAAAATAAATAGCCATTTTTTAATTGGAAAAAACGTCCTCTTTCGAACCGTGCTACTAAAAAAGGTGTACTACTTTTGTGAGTTGAGATATTCGATTTTTTTCAAAATTTTGTGAGTCGAGGTATTAAATTTTGAAAAATCGAATTATGACCAAAAATACATGAAAATTCTCAAAAAAAATAAATAGCCATTTTTTAATTGGAAAAAACGTCCTCTTTCGAACCGTGCTACTCAAAAAGCTGTACTACTTTTGTGAGTCGAGATATTCGATTTTTTTCAAAATTTTGTGAGTCGAGGTATTCAATTTTGAAAAATCGAATTTTGCCCAAAAATACATGAAAATTCTCAAAAAAATAAATGGCCATTTTTTAATTGGAAAAAACGTTCTCTTTCGAACCGTGCTACTCAAAAAGCTGTACTACTTTTGTGAGTCGAGATATTCGATTTTTTTCAAAATTTTTGTGAGTCGAGGTATTCAATTTTGAAAAATCGAATTTTGCCCAAAAATACATGAAAATTCTCAAAAAAAATAAATGGCCATTTTTAATTGGAAAAAACGTCCTCTTTCGAACCGTGCTACTCAAAAAGCTGTACTACTTTTGTGAGTCGAGATTTTCGATTTTTTCAAAATTTTGTGA
This sequence comes from Sarcophaga variegata, assembly GCA_932273835.1. Lineage (NCBI taxonomy): Eukaryota > Metazoa > Arthropoda > Insecta > Diptera > Sarcophagidae > Sarcophaga > Sarcophaga variegata. Next base: position 114,274,157 of record OW026358.1, on the reverse strand, counting down.
GTCGAGGTATTCAATTTTGAAAAATCGAATTTTGGCCAAAAATACATGAAAATTTTCAAAAAAATAAATGGCCATTTTTTAATTGGAGAAAACGTCCTCTTTCGAACCGTGCTACTCAAAAAACTGAACTACTTTTGTGAGTCGAGATATTCGATTTTTTTCAAAATTTTGTGAGTCGAGGTATTCAATTTTGAAAAAATTGAATTTTGGCCAAAAATACATGAAAATTCTCAAAAAAATAAATGACCATTTTTTAATTGAAAAAAACGTCCTCTTTCGAACCGTGCTACTCAAAAAGCTGTACTACTTTTGTGAGTTGAAATATTCGATTTTTTTCAAAATTTTGTGAGTCGAGGTATTAAATTTTGAAAAATCGAATTTTGGCCAAAAATACATGAAAATTCTCAAAAAAAAAAATAAATAGCCATTTTTTAATTGGAAAAAACGTCCTCTTTCGAACCGTGCTACTCAAAAAGCTGTACTACTTTTGTGAGTCGAGATATTCGATTTTTTTCAAAATTTTGTGAGTCGAGGTATTCAATTTTGAAAAATCGAATTTTGGCCAAAAATACATGAAAATTCTCAAAAAAATAAATGGCCATTTTTAATTGGAAAAAACGCTCTCTTTCGAACCGTGCTACTCAAAAAGCTGTACTACTTTTGTGAGTCGAGATATTCGATTTTTTTCAAAATTTTGTGAGTCGAGGTATTCAATTTTGAAAAATCGAATTTTGGCCAAAAATACATGAAAATTTTCAAAATAATAAATGGCCATTTTTTAATTGGAAAAAACGTCCTCTTTCGAACCGTGCTACTCAAAAAGCTGTACTACTTTTGTGAGTCGAGATATTCGATTTTTTTTCAAAATTTTGTGAGTCGAGGTATTCAATTTTGAAAAATCGAATTTTGGCCAAAAATACATGAAAATTCTCAAAAAAATAAATGGCCATTTTTTAATTGGAAAAACGTCCTCTTTCGAACCGTGCTACTCAAAAAGCTGTACTACTTTTGTGAGTCGAGATATTTGATTTTTTTAAAAATTTTGTGAGTCGAGGTATTCAATTTTGAAAAATCGAATTTTGGCCAAAAATACATGAAAATTCTCAAAAAAATAAATGACCATTTTTTAATTGGAAAAAACGTCCTCTTTCGAACCGTGCTACTAAAAAAGGTGTACTACTTTTGTGAGTTGAGATATTCGATTTTTTTCAAAATTTTGTGAGTCGAGGAATTAAATTTTTAAAAATCGAATTTTGGCCAAAAATACATGAAAATTCTCAAAAAAAAATAAATAGCCATTTTTTAATTGGAAAAAACGTCCTCTTTCGAACCGTGCTACTCAAAAAGCTGTACTACTTTTGTGAGTCGAGATATTCGATTTTTTTCAAAATTTTGTGAGTCGAGGTATTCAATTTTGAAAAAATTGAATTTTGGCCAAAAATACATGAAAATTCTCAAAAAAATAAATGACCATTTTTTAATTGAAAAAAACGTCCTCTTTCGAACCGTGCTACTCAAAAAGCTGTACTACTTTTGTGAGTTGAAATATTCGATTTTTTTTCAAAATTTTGTGAGTCGAGGTATTAAATTTTGAAAAATCGAATTTTGGCCAAAAATACATCAAAATTCTCAAAAAAAAATAAATAGCCATTTTTTAATTGGAAAAAACGTCCTCTTTCGAACCGTGCTACTCAAAAAGCTGTACTACTTTTGTGAGTCGAGATATTCGATTTTTTTCAAAATTTTGTGAGTCGAGGTATTCAATTTTGAAAAATCGAATTTTGGCCAAAAATACATGAAAATTCTCAAAAAAATAAATGGCCATTTTTAATTGGAAAAATCGTCCTCTTTCGAACCGTGCTACTCAAAAAGCTGTACTACTTTTGTGAGTCGAGATATTCGATTTTTTTCAAAATTTTGTGAGTCGAGGTATTCAATTTTGAAAAATCGAATTTTGGCCAAAAATATATGAAAATTATCAAAAAAATAAATGGCCATTTTTTAATTGGAAAAAACGTCCTCTTTCGAACCGTGCTACTCAAAAAGCTGTACTACTTTTGTGAGTCAAGATTTTCGATTTTTTTCAAAATTTTGTGAGTCGAGGTATTCAATTTTGAAAAATCGAATTTTGGCCAAAAATACATGAAAATTTTCAAAAAAATAAATGGCCATTTTTTACTCGAAAAGCTGAACTACTTTTGTGAGTCGAGATATTCGATTTTTTTCAAAATTTTGTGAATCGAGGTATTCAATTTTAAAAAAATCGAATTTTGGCCAAAAATACATGAAAATTCTCAAAAAAATAAATGACCATTTCTTAATTGAAAAAAACGTCCTCTTTCGAACCGTGCTACTCAAAAAGCTGTACTACTTTTGTGAGTTGAAATATTCGATTTTTTTCAAAATTTTATGAATCGAGGTATTCAATTTTGAAAAATCGAATTTTGGCCAAAAATACATGAAAATTTTCAAAAAAATAAATGGCCATTTTTTAATTGGAAAAAAAACGTCCTCTTTCGAACCGTGCTACTCAAAAAGCTGTAGTACTTTTGTGAGTTGAAATATTCGATTTTTTTCAAAATTTTGTGAGTCGAGGTATTAAATTTTGAAAAATCGAATTTTGGCCAAAAATACATGAAAATTCTCAAAAAAATAAATGGCCATTTTTAATTGGAAAAAACGTCCTCTTTCGAACCGTGCTACTCAAAAAGCTGTACTACTTTTGTGAGTCGAGATATTTGATTTTTTTCAAAATTTTGTGAGTCGAGGTATTCAATTTTGAAAAATCGAATTTTGGCCAAAAATACATGAAAATTTTCAAAAAAATAAATGGCCATTTTTTAATTTAAAAAAAATCCTACTTTGAACCGTGCTACTCAAAAAACTGTACTACTTCTGTGAGTCGAGATATTCGATTTTTTTCAAAATTTTGTGAGTCGAGGTATTAAATTTTGAAAAATCGAATTTTGGCCAAAAATACATGAAAATTCTCAAAAAAAAATAAATAGTCATTTTTTAATTGGAAAAAACGTCCTCTTTCGAACCGTGCTACTCAAAAAGCTGTACTACTTTTGTGAGTCGAGATATTCGAGTTTTTTCAAAATTTTGTGAGTCGAGGTATTCAATTTTGAAAAATCGAATTTTGGCCAAAAATACATGAAAATTCTCAAAAAAATAAATGGCCATTTTTAATTGGAAAAAACGTCCTCTTTCGAACCGTGCTACTCAAAAAGCTGTACTACTTTTGTGAGTCGAGATATTCGATTTTTTTCAAAATTTTGTGAGTCGAGGTATTCAATTTTGAAAAATCGAATTTTGGCCAAAAATATATGAAAATTATCAAAAAAATAAATGGCCATTTTTTAATTGGAAAAAACGTCCTCTTTCGAACCGTGCTACTCAAAAAGCTGTACTACTTTTGTGAGTCGAGATATTCGATTTTTTTCAAAATTTTGTGAGTCGAGGTATTCAATTTTGAAAAATCGAATTTTGTCCAAAAATACATGAAAATTCTCAAAAAAAAGGGCCATTTTTTAATTGGAAAAAACGTCCTCTTTCGAACAGTGCTACTCAAAAAGCTGAACTACTTTTGTGAGTCGAGATATTCGATTTTTTTCAAAATTTTGTGAGTCGAGTTATTCAATTTTGAAAAATCGAATTTTGGCTAAAAATACATGAAAATTCTCAAAAAAATAAATGGCCATTTTTTAATTGGAAAAAACGTCCTCTTTCGAACCGTGCTACTCAAAAAGCTGAACTACTTTTGTGAGTCGAGATATTCGATTTTTTTCAAAATTTTGTGAGTCGAGGTATTCAATTTTGAAAAATCGAATTTTGGCCAAAAATACATGAAAATTCTCAAAAAAATAAATGGCCATTTTTTAATTTGAAAAAACGCCCTCTTTCGAACCGTGCTACGCAAAAAGCTGTTATACTTTTGTGAGTCGAGATATTCGATTTTTTTCAAAATTTTGTGAGTCGAGGTATTCAATTTTGAAAAATCGAATTTTGGCCAAAAATACATGAAAATTCTCAAAAAAATAAATGGCCATTTTTAATTGGAAAAAACGTCCTCTTTCGAACCGTGCTACTCAAAAAGCTGTACTACTTTTGTGAGTCGAGATTTTCGATTTTTTTCAAAATTTTGTGAGTCGAGGTATTCAATTTTGAAAAATCGAATTTTGCCCAAAAATACATGAAAATTTTCAAAAAAATAAATGGCCATTTTTTAATTGGAAAAAACGTCCTCTTTCGAACCGTGCTACTCAAAAAGCTGTACTACTTTTGTGAGTCGAGATTTTCGATTTTTTCAAAATTTTGTGAGTCGAGGTATTCAATTTTGAAAAATCGAATTTTGGCCAAAAATACATGAAAATTTTCAAAAAAATAAATGGCCATTTTTTAATTGGAGAAAACGTCCTCTTTCGAACCGTGCTACTCAAAAAGCTGAACTACTTTTGTGAGTCGAGATATTCGATTTTTTTCAAAATTTTGTGAGTCGAGGTATTCAATTTTGAAAAAATTGAATTTTGGCCAAAAATACATGAAAATTCTCAAAAAAATAAATGACCATTTTTTAATTGAAAAAAACGTCCTCTTTCGAACCGTGCTACTCAAAAAGCTGTACTACTTTTGTGAGTTGAAATATTCGATTTTTTTCAAAATTTTGTGAGTCGAGGTATTAAATTTTGAAAAATCGAATTTTGGCCAAAAATACATGAAAATTCTCAAAAAAAAATAAATAGCCATTTTTTAATTGGAAAACACGTCCTCTTTCGAACCGTGCTACTCAAAAAGCTGTACTACTTTTGTGAGTCGAGATATTCGATTTTTTTCAAAATTTTGTGAGTCGAGGTATTCAATTTTGAAAAATCGAATTTTGGCCAAAAATACATGAAAATTCTCAAAAAAATAAATGGCCATTTTTAATTGGAAAAAACGTCCTCTTTCGAACCGTGCTACTCAAAAAGCTGTACTACTTTTGTGAGTCGAGATATTCGATTTTTTTCAAAATTTTGTGAGTCGAGGTATTCAATTTTGAAAAATCGAATTTTGGCCAAAAATATATGAAAATTATCAAAAAAATAAATGGCCATTTTTTAATTGGAAAAAACGTCCTCTTTCGAACCGTGCTACTCAAAAAGCTGTACTACTTTTGTGAGTCGAGATATTCGATTTTTTTCAAAATTTTGTGAGTCGAGGTATTCAATTTTGAAAAATCGAATTTTGGCCAAAAATACATGAAAATTCTCAAAAAAATAAATGGCCATTTTTAATTGGAAAAAACGTCCTCTTTCGAACCGTGCTACTCAAAAAGCTGTACTACTTTTGTGAGTCGAGATATTCGATTTTTTTCAAAATTTTGTGAGTCGAGGTATTCAATTTTGAAAAATCGAATTTTGGCCAAAAATACATGAAAATTTTCAAAATAATAAATGGCCATTTTTTAATTTGAAAAAACGTCCTCTTTCGAACCGTGCTACTCAAAAAACTGTACTACTTTTGTGAGTCGAGATATTCGATTTTTTTCAAAATTTTGTGAGTCGAGGTATTCAATTTTGAAAAATCGAATTTTGGCCAAAAATACATGAAAATTCTCAAAAAAATAAATGGCCATTTTTTAATTGGAAAAAATGTCCTCTTTCGAACCGTGCTACTGAAAAAGCTGTACTACTTTTGTGAGTCGAGATATTCGATTTTTTCAAAATTTTGTGAGTCGAGGTATTCAATTTTGAAAAATCGAGTTTTGGCCAAAAATACATGAAAATTCACAAAAAAATAAATGGCCATTTTTTAATTGGAAAAAACATCCTCTTTCGAACCGTGCTACTCAAAAAGCTGTACTACTTTTGTGAGTCGAGATGTTCGATTTTTTTCAAAATTTTGTGAATCGAGGTATTCAATTTTGAAAAATCGAATTTTGGCCAAAAATAGATGAAAATTTTCAAAAAAATAAATGGCCATTTTTTAATTGGAAAAAAACGTCCTCTTCCGAACCGTGCTATTTAAAAAGCTGTACTACTTTTGTGAGTCGAGATATTTGATTTTTTTTCAAAATTTTGTGAGTCGAGGTATTCAATTTTGAAAAATCGAATTTTGGCCAAATATACATGAAAATTCTCAAAAAAATAAATGGTCATTTTTTACTCAAAAAGCTGAACTACTTTTGTGAGTCGAGATATTCGATTTTTTTCAAAATTTTGTGAGTCGAGGTATTCAATTTTAAAAAAATCGAATTTTGGCCAAAAATACATGAAAATTCTCAAAAAAATAAATGACCATTTTTTAATTGAAAAAAACGTCCTCTTTCGAACCGTGCTACTCAAAAAGCTGTACTACTTTTGTGAGTTGAAATATTCGATTTTTTTCAAAATTTTATGAATCGAGGTATTAAATTTTGAAAAATCGAATTTTGGCCAAAAATACATGAAAATTCTCAAAAAAATAAATGGTCATTTTTAATTGGAAAAAACGTCCTCTTTCGAACCGTGCTACTCAAAAAGCTGTACTACTTTTGTGAGTCGAGATATTTGATTTTATTCAAAATTTTGTGAGTCGAGGTATTCAATTTTGAAAAATCGAATTTTGGCCAAAAATACATGAAAATTTTCAAAAAAATAAATGGCCATTTTTTAATTGGAGAAAACGTCCTCTTTCGAACCGTGCTACTCAAAAAGCTGAACTACTTTTGTGAGTCGAGATATTCGATTTTTTTCAAAATTTTGTGAGTCGAGGTATTCAATTTTGAAAAAATTGAATTTTGGCCAAAAATACATGAAAATTCTCAAAAAAATAAATGACCATTTTTTAATTGAAAAAAACGTCCTCTTTCGAACCGTGCTACTCAAAAAGCTGTACTACTTTTGTGAGTTGAAATATTCGATTTTTTTCAAAATTTTGTGAGTCGAGGTATTCAATTTTGAAAAATCGAATTTTGGCCAAAAATACATGAAAATTCTCAAAAAAATAAATGGCCATTTTTAATTGGAAAAAACGTCCTCTTTCGAACCGTGCTACTCAAAAAGCTGTACTACTTTTGTGAGTCGAGATATTCGATTTTTTTCAAAATTTTGTGAGTCGAGGTATTCAATTTTGAAAAATCGAATTTTGGCCAAAAATACATGAAAATTCTCAAAAAAAAGGGCCATTTTTTAATTGGAAAAAACGTCCTCTTTCGAACAGTGCTACTCAAAAAGCTGAACTACTTTTGTGAGTCGAGATATTCGATTTTTTTCAAAATTTTGTGAATCGAGGTATTCAATTTTAAAAAAATCGAATTTTGGCCAAAAATACATGAAAATTCTCAAAAAAATAAATGACCATTTTTTAATTGAAAAAAACGTCCTCTTTCGAACCGTGCTACTCAAAAAGCTGTACTACTTTTGTGAGTTGAAATATTCGATTTTTTTCAAAATTTTATGAATCGAGGTATTCAATTTTGAAAAATCGAATTTTGGCCAAAAATACATGAAAATTTTCAAAAAAATAAATGGCCATTTTTTAATTGGAAAAAAACGTCCTCTTTCGAACCGTGCTACTCAAAAAGCTGTAGTACTTTTGTGAGTTGAAATATTCGATTTTTTTCAAAATTTTGTGAGTCGAGGTATTAAATTTTGAAAAATCGAATTTTGGCCAAAAATACATGAAAATTCTCAAAAAAATAAATGGCCATTTTTAATTGGAAAAAACGTCCTCTTTCGAACCGTGCTACTCAAAAAGCTGTACTACTTTTGTGAGTCGAGATATTTGATTTTTTTCAAAATTTTGTGAGTCGAGGTATTCAATTTTGAAAAATCGAATTTTGGCCAAAAATACATGAAAATTTTCAAAAAAATAAATGGCCATTTTTTAATTTAAAAAAAATCCTACTTTGAACCGTGCTACTCAAAAAACTGTACTACTTCTGTGAGTCGAGATATTCGATTTTTTTCAAAATTTTGTGAGTCGAGGTATTAAATTTTGAAAAATCGAATTTTGGCCAAAAATACATGAAAATTCTCAAAAAAAAAATAAATAGTCATTTTTTAATTGGAAAAAACGTCCTCTTTCGAACCGTGCTACTCAAAAAGCTGTACTACTTTTGTGAGTCGAGATATTCGAGTTTTTTCAAAATTTTGTGAGTCGAGGTATTCAATTTTGAAAAATCGAATTTTGGCCAAAAATACATGAAAATTCTCAAAAAAATAAATGGCCATTTTTAATTGGAAAAAACGTCCTCTTTCGAACCGTGCTACTCAAAAAGCTGTACTACTTTTGTGAGTCGAGATATTCGATTTTTTTCAAAATTTTGTGAGTCGAGGTATTCAATTTTGAAAAATCGAATTTTGTCCAAAAATACATGAAAATTCTCAAAAAAAAGGGCCATTTTTTAATTGGAAAAAACGTCCTCTTTCGAACAGTGCTACTCAAAAAGCTGAACTACTTTTGTGAGTCGAGATATTCGATTTTTTTCAAAATTTTGTGAGTCGAGTTATTCAATTTTGAAAAATCGAATTTTGGCCAAAAATACATGAAAATTCTCAAAAAAATAAATGGCCATTTTTTAATTGGAAAAAACGTCCTCTTTCGAACCGTGCTACTCAAAAAGCTGAACTACTTTTGTGAGTCGAGATATTCGATTTTTTTCAAAATTTTGTGAGTCGAGGTATTCAATTTTGAAAAATCGAATTTTGGCCAAAAATACATGAAAATTCTCAAAAAAATAAATGGCCATTTTTTAATTTGAAAAAACGCCCTCTTTCGAACCGTGCTACGCAAAAAGCTGTTATACTTTTGTGAGTCGAGATATTCGATTTTTTTCAAAATTTTGTGAGTCGAGGTATTCAATTTTGAAAAATCGAATTTTGGCCAAAAATACATGAAAATTCTCAAAAAAATAAATGGCCATTTTTAATTGGAAAAAACGTCCTCTTTCGAACCGTGCTACTCAAAAAGCTGTACTACTTTTGTGAGTCGAGATTTTCGATTTTTTTCAAAATTTTGTGAGTCGAGGTATTCAATTTTGAAAAATCGAATTTTGCCCAAAAATACATGAAAATTTTCAAAAAAATAAATGGCCAATTTTTAATTGGAAAAAACGTCCTCTTTCGAACCGTGCTACTCAAAAAGCTGTACTACTTTTGTGAGTCGAGATTTTCGATTTTTTCAAAATTTTGTGAGTCGAGGTATTCAATTTTGAAAAATCGAATTTTGGCCAAAAATACATGAAAATTTTCAAAAAAATAAATGGCCATTTTTTAATTGGAGAAAACGTCCTCTTTCGAACCGTGCTACTCAAAAAGCTGAACTACTTTTGTGAGTCGAGATATTCGATTTTTTTCAAAATTTTGTGAGTCGAGGTATTCAATTTTGAAAAAATTGAATTTTGGCCAAAAATACATGAAAATTCTCAAAAAAATAAATGACCATTTTTTAATTGAAAAAAACGTCCTCTTTCGAACCGTGCTACTCAAAAAGCTGTACTACTTTTGTGAGTTGAAATATTCGATTTTTTTCAAAATTTTGTGAGTCGAGGTATTAAATTTTGAAAAATCGAATTTTGGCCAAAAATACATGAAAATTCTCAAAAAAAAATAAATAGCCATTTTTTAATTGGAAAACACGTCCTCTTTCGAACCGTGCTACTCAAAAAGCTGTACTACTTTTGTGAGTCGAGATATTCGATTTTTTTCAAAATTTTGTGAGTCGAGGTATTCAATTTTGAAAAATCGAATTTTGGCCAAAAATACATGAAAATTCTCAAAAAAATAAATGGCCATTTTTAATTGGAAAAAACGTCCTCTTTCGAACCGTGCTACTCAAAAAGCTGTACTACTTTTGTGAGTCGAGATATTCGATTTTTTTCAAAATTTTGTGAGTCGAGGTATTCAATTTTGAAAAATCGAATTTTGGCCAAAAATATATGAAAATTATCAAAAAAATAAATGGCCATTTTTTAATTGGAAAAAACGTCCTCTTTCGAACCGTGCTACTCAAAAAGCTGTACTACTTTTGTGAGTCGAGATATTCGATTTTTTTCAAAATTTTGTGAGTCGAGGTATTCAATTTTGAAAAATCGAATTTTGGCCAAAAATACATGAAAATTCTCAAAAAAATAAATGGCCATTTTTAATTGGAAAAAACGTCCTCTTTCGAACCGTGCTACTCAAAAAGCTGTACTACTTTTGTGAGTCGAGATATTCGATTTTTTTCAAAATTTTGTGAGTCGAGGTATTCAATTTTGAAAAATCGAATTTTGGCCAAAAATACATGAAAATTTTCAAAAAAATAAATGGCCATTTTTTAATTTGAAAAAAACGTCCTCTTTCGAACCGTGCTACTCAAAAAACTGTACTACTTTTGTGAGTCGAGATATTCGATTTTTTTCAAAATTTTGTGAGTCGAGGTATTCAATTTTGAAAAATCGAATTTTGGCCAAAAATACATGAAAATTCTCAAAAAAATAAATGGCCATTTTTTAATTGGAAAAAATGTCCTCTTTCGAACCGTGCTACTGAAAAAGCTGTACTACTTTTGTGAGTCGAGATATTCGATTTTTTCAAAATTTTGTGAGTCGAGGTATTCAATTTTGAAAAATCGAGTTTTGGCCAAAAATACATGAAAATTCACAAAAAAATAAATGGCCATTTTTTAATTGGAAAAAACATCCTCTTTCGAACCGTGCTACTCAAAAAGCTGTACTACTTTTGTGAGTCGAGATGTTCGATTTTTTTCAAAATTTTGTGAATCGAGGTATTCAATTTTGAAAAATCGAATTTTGGCCAAAAATAGATGAAAATTTTCAAAAAAATAAATGGCCATTTTTTAATTGGAAAAAAACGTCCTCTTTCGAACCGTGCTACTCAAAAAGCTGTACTACTTTTGTGAGTCGAGATATTCGATTTTTTTTCAAAATTTTGTGAGTCGAGGTATTCAATTTTGAAAAATCGAATTTTGGCCAAATATACATGAAAATTCTCAAAAAAATAAATGGTCATTTTTTACTCAAAAAGCTGAACTACTTTTGTGAGTCGAGATATTCGATTTTTTTCAAAATTTTGTGAGTCGAGGTATTCAATTTTAAAAAAATCGAATTTTGGCCAAAAATACATGAAAATTCTCAAAAAAATAAATGACCATTTTTTAATTGAAAAAAACGTTCTCTTTCGAACCGTGCTACTCAAAAAGCTGTACTACTTTTGTGAGTTGAAATATTCGATTTTTTTCAAAATTTTATGAATCGAGGTATTAAATTTTGAAAAATCGAATTTTGGCCAAAAATACATGAAAATTCTCAAAAAAATAAATGGTCATTTTTAATTGGAAAAAACGTCCTCTTTCGAACCGTGCTACTCAAAAAGCTGTACTACTTTTGTGAGTCGAGATATTTGATTTTATTCAAAATTTTGTGAGTCGAGGTATTCAATTTTGAAAAATCGAATTTTGGCCAAAAATACATGAAAATTTTCAAAAAAATAAATGGCCATTTTTTAATTGGAGAAAACGTCCTCTTTCGAACCGTGCTACTCAAAAAGCTGAACTACTTTTGTGAGTCGAGATATTCGATTTTTTTCAAAATTTTGTGAGTCGAGGTATTCAATTTTGAAAAAATTGAATTTTGGCCAAAAATACATGAAAATTCTCAAAAAAATAAATGACCATTTTTTAATTGAAAAAAACGTCCTCTTTCGAACCGTGCTACTCAAAAAGCTGTACTACTTTTGTGAGTTGAAATATTCGATTTTTTTCAAAATTTTGTGAGTCGAGGTATTCAATTTTGAAAAATCGAATTTTGGCCAAAAATACATGAAAATTCTCAAAAAAATAAATGGCCATTTTTAATTGGAAAAAACGTCCTCTTTCGAACCGTGCTACTCAAAAAGCTGTACTACTTTTGTGAGTCGAGATATTCGATTTTTTTCAAAATTTTGTGAGTCGAGGTATTCAATTTTGAAAAATCGAATTTTGGCCAAAAATACATGAAAATTCTCAAAAAAAAGGGCCATTTTTTAATTGGAAAAAACGTCCTCTTTCGAACAGTGCTACTCAAAAAGCTGAACTACTTTTGTGAGTCGAGATATTCGATTTTTTTTCAAAATTTTGTGAGTCGAGTTATTCAATTTTGAAAAATCGAATTTTGGCCAAAAATACATGAAAATTCTCAAAAAAATAAATGGCCATTTTTTAATTGGAAAAAACGTCCTCTTTCGAACCGTGCTACTCAAAAAGCTGAACTACTTTTGTGAGTCGAGATATTCGATTTTTTTCAAAATTTTGTGAGTCGAGGTATTCAATTTTGAAAAATCGAATTTTGGCCAAAAATACATGAAAATTCTCAAAAAAATAAATGGCCATTTTTTAATTTGAAAAAACGCCCTCTTTCGAACCGTGCTACGCAAAAAGCTGTTATACTTTTGTGAGTCGAGATATTCGATTTTTTTCAAAATTTTGTGAGTCGAGGTATTCAATTTTGAAAAATCGAATTTTGGCCAAAAATACATGAAAATTCTCAAAAAAATAAATGGCCATTTTTAATTGGAAAAAACGTCCTCTTTCGAACCGTGCTACTCAAAAAGCTGTACTACTTTTGTGAGTCGAGATTTTCGATTTTTTTCAAAATTTTGTGAGTCGAGGTATTCAATTTTGAAAAATCGAATTTTGGCCAAAAATACATGAAAATTTTCAAAAAAATAAATGGCCATTTTTTAATTGGAAAAAACGTCCTCTTTCGAACCGTGCTACTCAAAAAGCTGTACTACTTTTGTGAGTCGAGATTTTCGATTTTTTCAAAATTTTGTGAGTCGAGGTATTCAATTTTGAAAAATCGAATTTTGGCCAAAAATACATGAAAATTTTCAAAAAAATAAATGGCCATTTTTTTAATTGGAGAAAACGTCCTCTTTCGAACCGTGCTACTCAAAAAGCTGAACTACTTTTGTGAGTCGAGATATTCGATTTTTTTCAAAATTTTGTGAGTCGAGGTATTCAATTTTGAAAAAATTGAATTTTGGCCAAAAATACATGAAAATTCTCAAAAAAATAAATGACCATTTTTTAATTGAAAAAAACGTCCTCTTTCGAACCGTGCTACTCAAAAAGCTGTACTACTTTTGTGAGTTGAAATATTCGATTTTTTTCAAAATTTTGTGAGTCGAGGTATTAAATTTTGAAAAATCGAATTTTGGCCAAAAATACATGGAAATTCTCAAAAAAAAATAAATAGCCATTTTTTAATTGGAAAAAACGTCCTCTTTCGAACCGTGCTACTCAAAAAGCTGTACTACTTTTGTGAGTCGAGATATTCGATTTTTTTCAAAATTTTGTGAGTCGAGGTATTCAATTTTGAAAAATCGAATTTTGGCCAAAAATATATGAAAATTATCAAAAAAATAAATGGCCATTTTTTAATTGGAAAAAACGTCCTCTTTCGAACCGTGCTACTCAAAAAGCTGTACTACTTTTGTGAGTCGAGATATTCGATTTTTTTCAAAATTTTGTGAGTCGAGGTATTCAATTTTGAAAAATCGAATTTTGGCCAAAAATACATGAAAATTCTCAAAAAAATAAATGGCCATTTTTAATTGGAAAAAACGTCCTCTTTCGAACCGTGCTACTCAAAAAGCTGTACTACTTTTGTGAGTCGAGATATTCGATTTTTTTCAAAATTTTGTGAGTCGAGGTTTCAATTTTGAAAAATCGAATTTTGGCCAAAAATACATGAAAATTTTCAAAATAATAAATGGCCATTTTTTAATTTGAAAAAACGTCCTCTTTCGAACCGTGCTACTCAAAAAACTGTACTACTTTTGTGAGTCGAGATATTCGATTTTTTTCAAAATTTTGTGAGTCGAGGTATTCAATTTTGAAAAATAGAATTTTGGCCAAAAATACATGAAAATTCTCAAAAAAAATAAATAGCCATTTTTTAATTGGAAAAAACGTCCTCTTTCGAACCGTGCTACTCAAAAAGCTGTACTACTTTTGTGAGTCGAGATATTCGATTTTTTTCAAAATTTTGTGAGTCGATGTATTCAATTTTGAAAAATCGAATTTTGGCCAAAAATACATGAAAATTCTCAAAAAAGTAAATGGCCATTTTTTAATTGGAAACAACGTCCTCTTTCGAACCGTGCTACTCAAAAAGCTGTACTACTTTTGTCAGTCGAGGTATTCGATTTTTTTCAAAATTTTGTGAGTCGAGGTATTCAATTTTGAAAAATCGAATTTTGGCCAAAAATACATGAAAATTCTCAAAAAAATAAATGGCCATTTTTAATTGGAAAAAACGTCCTCTTTCGAACCGTGCTACTCAAAAAGCTGTACTACTTTTGTGAGTCGAGATATTCGATTTTTTTCAAAATTTTGTGAGTCGAGGTATTCAATTTTGAAAAATCGAATTTTGGCCAAAAATACATGAAAATTCTCAACAAAATAAATGACCATTTTTAATTGGAAAAAACGTCCTCTTTCGAACCGTGCTACTCAAAAAGCTGTACTACTTTTGTGAGTCGAGATATTCGATTTTTTTCAAAATTTTGTGAGTCGAGGTATTCAATTTTGAAAAATCGAATTTTGGCCAAAAATACATGAAAATTCTCAAAAAAATAAATGGCCATTTTTTAATTGGAAACAACGTCCTCTTTCGAACCGTGCTACTCAAAAAGCTGTACTACTTTTGTCAGTCGAGGTATTCGATTTTTTTCAAAATTTTGTGAGTCGAGGTATTCAATTTTGAAAAATCGAATTTTGGCCAAAAATACATGAAAATTCTCAAAAAAATAAATGGCCATTTTTAATTGGAAAAAACGTCCTCTTTCGAACCGTGCTACTCAAAAAGCTGTACTACTTTTGTGAGTCGAGATATTCGATTTTTTTCAAAATTTTGTGAGTCGAGGTATTCAATTTTGAAAAATCGAATTTTGGCCAAAAATACATGAAAATTTTCAAAATAATAAATGGCCATTTTTTAATTTGAAAAAACGTCCTCTTTCGAACCGTGCTACTAAAAAACTGTACTACTTTTGTGAGTCGAGATATTCGATTTTTTTCAAAATTTTGTGAGTCGAGGTATTCAATTTTGAAAAATCGAATTTTGGCCAAAAATACATGAAAATTCTCAAAAAAAATAAATAGCCATTTTTTAATTGGAAAAAACGTCCTCTTTCGAACCGTGCTACTCAAAAAGCTGTACTACTTTTGTGAGTCGAGATATTCGATTTTTTTCAAAATTTTGTGAGTCGAGGTATTCAATTTTGAAAAATCGAATTTTGGCCAAAAATACATGAAAATTCTCAAAAAAATAAATGGCCATTTTTAATTGGAAAAAACGTCCTCTTTCGAACCGTGCTACTCAAAAAGCTGTACTACTTTTGTGAGTCGAGATATTCGATTTTTTTCAAAATTTTGTGAGTCGAGGTATTCAATTTTGAAAAATCGAATTTTGGCCAAAAATACATGAAAATTCTCAAAAAAAAGGGCCATTTTTTAATTGGAAAAAACGTCCTCTTTCGAACAGTGCTACTCAAAAAGCTGAACTACTTTTGTGAGTCGAGATATTCGATTTTTTTCAAAATTTTGTGAGTCGAGTTATTCAATTTTGAAAAATCGAATTTTGGCCAAAAATACATGAAAATTCTCAAAAAAATAAATGGCCATTTTTTAATTGGAAAAAACGTCCTCTTTCGAACCGTGCTACTCAAAAAGCTGAACTACTTTTGTGAGTCGAGATATTCGATTTTTTTCAAAATTTTGTGAGTCGAGGTATTCAATTTTGAAAAATCGAATTTTGGCCAAAAATACATGAAAATTCTCAAAAAAATAAATGGCCATTTTTTAATTTGAAAAAACGCCCTCTTTCGAACCGTGCTACGCAAAAAGCTGTTATACTTTTGTGAGTCGAGATATTCGATTTTTTTCAAAATTTTGTGAGTCGAGGTATTCAATTTTGAAAAATCGAATTTTGGCCAAAAATACATGAAAATTCTCAAAAAAATAAATGGCCATTTTTAATTGGAAAAAACGTCCTCTTTCGAACCGTGCTACTCAAAAAGCTGTACTACTTTTGTGAGTCGAGATTTTCGATTTTTTTCAAAATTTTGTGAGTCGAGGTATTCAATTTTGAAAAATCGAATTTTGGCCAAAAATACATGAAAATTTTCAAAAAAATAAATGGCCATTTTTTAATTGGAAAAAACGTCCTCTTTCGAACCGTGCTACTCAAAAAGCTGTACTACTTTTGTGAGTCGAGATTTTCGATTTTTTCAAAATTTTGTGAGTCGAGGTATTCAATTTTGAAAAATCGAATTTTGGCCAAAAATACATGAAAATTTTCAAAAAAATAAATGGCCATTTTTTAATTGGAAAAAACGTCCTCTTTCGAACCGTGCTACTCAAAAAGCTGAACTACTTTTGTGAGTCGAGATATTCGATTTTTTTCAAAATTTTGTGAGTCGAGGTATTCAATTTTGAAAAAATTGAATTTTGGCCAAAAATACATGAAAATTCTCAAAAAAATAAATGACCATTTTTTAATTGAAAAAAACGTCCTCTTTCGAACCGTGCTACTCAAAAAGCTGTACTACTTTTGTGAGTTGAAATATTCGATTTTTTTCAAAATTTTGTGAGTCGAGGTATTAAATTTTGAAAAATCGAATTTTAGCCAAAAATACATGAAAATTCTCAAAAAAAAATAAATAGCCATTTTTTAATTGGAAAAAACGTCCTCTTTCGAACCGTGCTACTCAAAAAGCTGTACTACTTTTGTGAGTCGAGATATTCGATTTTTTTCAAAATTTTGTGAGTCGAGGTATTCAATTTTGAAAAATCGAATTTTGGCCAAAAATACATGAAAATTCTCAAAAAAATAAATGGCCATTTTTAATTGGAAAAAACGTCCTCTTTCGAACCGTGCTACTCAAAAAGCTGTACTACTTTTGTGAGTCGAGATATTCGATTTTTTTCAAAATTTTGTGAGTCGAGGTATTCAATTTTGAAAAATCGAATTTTGGCCAAAAATATATGAAAATTATCAAAAAAATAAATGGCCATTTTTTAATTGGAAAAAACGTCCTCTTTCGAACCGTGCTACTCAAAAAGCTGTACTACTTTTGTGAGTCGAGATATTCGATTTTTTTCAAAATTTTGTGAGTCGAGGTATTCAATTTTGAAAAATCGAATTTTGGCCAAAAATACATGAAAATTCTCAAAAAAATAAATGGCCATTTTTAATTGGAAAAAACGTCCTCTTTCGAACCGTGCTACTCAAAAAGCTGTACTACTTTTGTGAGTCGAGATATTCGATTTTTTTCAAAATTTTGTGAGTCGAGGTATTCAATTTTGAAATATCGAATTTTGGCCAAAAATACATGAAAATTTTCAAAATAATAAATGGCCATTTTTTAATTTGAAAAAACGTCCTCTTTCGAACCGTGCTACTCAAAAAACTGTACTACTTTTGTGAGTCGAGATATTCGATTTTTTTCAAAATTTTGTGAGTCGAGGTATTCAATTTTGAAAAATAGAATTTTGGCCAAAAATACATGAAAATTCTCAAAAAAAATAAATAGCCATTTTTTAATTGGAAAAAACGTCCTCTTTCGAACCGTGCTACTCAAAAAGCTGTACTACTTTTGTGAGTCGAGATATTCGATTTTTTTCAAAATTTTGTGAGTCGAGGTATTCAATTTTGAAAACTCGAATTTTGGCCAAAAATACATGAAAATTCTCAAAAAAATAAATGGCCATTTTTTAATTGAAAAAAAACGTACACTTTCGAACCGTGCTACTCAAAAAGCTGAACTACTTTTGTGAGTCGAGATATTCGATTTTTTTCAAAATTTTGTGAGTCGAGGTATTCAATTTTGAAAAATCGAATTTTGGCCAAAAATACATGAAAATTCTCAACAAAATAAATGACAATTTTTAATTGGAAAAAACGTCCTCTTTCGAACCGTGCTACTCAAAAAGCTGTACTACTTTTGTGAGTCGAGATATTCGATTTTTTTCAAAATTTTGTGAGTCGATGTATTCAATTTTGAAAAATCGAATTTTGGCCAAAAATACATGAAAATTCTCAAAAAAATAAATGGCCATTTTTTAATTGGAAACAACGTCCTCTTTCGAACCGTGCTACTCAAAAAGCTGTACTACTTTTGTCAGTCGAGGTATTCGATTTTTTTCAAAATTTTGTGAGTCGAGGTATTCAATTTTGAAAAATCGAATTTTGGCCAAAAATACATGAAAATTCTCAAAAAAATAAATGGCCATTTTTAATTGGAAAAAACGTCCTCTTTCGAACCGTGCTACTCAAAAAGCTGTACTACTTTTGTGAGTCGAGATATTCGATTTTTTTCAAAATTTTGTGAGTCGAGGTATTCAATTTTGAAAAATCGAATTTTGGCCAAAAATACATGAAAATTCTCAAAAAAATAAATGGCCATTTTTTAATTGGAAAAAACGTCCTCTTTCGAACCGTGCTACTCAAAAAGCTGAACTACTTTTGTGAGTCGAGATATTCGATTTTTTTCAAAATTTTGTGAGTCGAGGTATTCAATTTTGAAAAATCGAATTTTGGCCAAAAATACATGAAAATTCTCAAAAAAATAAATGGCCATTTTTTAATTTGAAAAACGCCCTCTTTCGAACCGTGCTACGCAAAAAGCTGTTATACTTTTGTGAGTCGAGATATTCGATTTTTTTCAAAATTTTGTGAGTCGAGGTATTCAATTTTGAAAAATCGAATTTTGGCCAAAAATACATGAAAATTCTCAAAAAAATAAATGGCCATTTTTAATTGGAAAAAACGTCCTCTTTCGAACCGTGCTACTCAAAAAGCTGTACTACTTTTGTGAGTCGAGATTTTCGATTTTTTTCAAAATTTTGTGAGTCGAGGTATTCAATTTTGAAAAATCGAATTTTGGCCAAAAATACATGAAAATTTTCAAAAAAATAAATGGCCATTTTTTAATTGGAAAAAACGTCCTCTTTCGAACCGTGCTACTCAAAAAGCTGTACTACTTTTGTGAGTCGAGATATTCGATTTTTTTCAAAATTTTGTGAGTCGAGGTATTCAATTTTGAAAAATCGAATTTTGGCCAAAAATACATGAAAATTCTCAAAAAAATAAATGGCCATTTTTAATTGGAAAAAACGTCCTCTTTCGAACCGTGCTACTCAAAAAGCTGTACTACTTTTGTGAGTCGAGATATTCGATTTTTTTCAAAATTTTGTGAGTCGAGGTATTCAATTTTGAAATATCGAATTTTGGCCAAAAATACATGAAAATTTTCAAAATAATAAATGGCCATTTTTTAATTTGAAAAAACGTCCTCTTTCGAACCGTGCTACTCAAAAAACTGTACTACTTTTGTGAGTCGAGATATTCGATTTTTTTCAAAATTTTGTGAGTCGAGGTATTCAATTTTGAAAAATATAATTTTGGCCAAAAATACATGAAAATTCTCAAAAAAAATAAATAGCCATTTTTTAATTGGAAAAAACGTCCTCTTTCGAACCGTGCTACTCAAAAAGCTGTACTACTTTTGTGAGTCGAGATATTCGATTTTTTTCAAAATTTTGTGAGTCGAGGTATTCAATTTTGAAAAATCGAATTTTGGCCAAAAATACATGAAAATTCTCAAAAAAATAAATGGCCATTTTTTAATTGAAAAAAACGTACACTTTCGAACCGTGCTACTCAAAAAGCTGAACTACTTTTGTGAGTCGAGATATTCGATTTTTTTCAAAATTTTGTGAGTCGAGGTATTCAATTTTGAAAAATCGAATTTTGGCCAAAAATACATGAAAATTCTCAACAAAATAAATGACAATTTTTAATTGGAAAAAACGTCCTCTTTCGAACCGTGCTACTCAAAAAGCTGTACTACTTTTGTGAGTCGAGATATTCGATTTTTTTCAAAATTTTGTGAGTCGATGTATTCAATTTTGAAAAATCGAATTTTGGCCAAAAATACATGAAAATTCTCAAAAAAATAAATGGCCATTTTTTAATTGGAAACAACGTCCTCTTTCGAACCGTGCTACTCAAAAAGCTGTACTACTTTTGTCAGTCGAGGTATTCGATTTTTTTCAAAATTTTGTGAGTCGAGGTATTCAATTTTGAAAAATCGAATTTTGGCCAAAAATACATGAAAATTCTCAAAAAAATAAATGGCCATTTTTAATTGGAAAAAACGTCCTCTTTCGAACCGTGCTACTCAAAAAGCTGTACTACTTTTGTGAGTCGAGATATTCGATTTTTTTCAAAATTTTGTGAGTCGAGGTATTCAATTTTGAAAAATCGAATTTTGGCCAAAAATACATGAAAATTTTCAAAATAATAAATGGCCATTTTTTAATTTGAAAAAACGTCCTCTTTCGAACCGTGCTACTCAAAAAACTGTACTACTTTTGTGAGTCGAGATATTCGATTTTTTTCAAAATTTTGTGAGTCGAGGTATTCAATTTTGAAAAATAGAATTTTGGCCAAAAATACATGAAAATTCTCAAAAAAAATAAATAGCCATTTTTTAATTGGAAAAAACGTCCTCTTTCGAACCGTGCTACTCAAAAAGCTGTACTACTTTTGTGAGTCGAGATATTCGATTTTTTTCAAAATTTTGTGAGTCGAGGTATTCAATTTTGAAAAATCGAATTTAGGCCAAAAATACATGAAAATTCTCAAAAAAATAAATGGCCATTTTTTAATTGAAAAAAAACGTACACTTTCGAACCGTGCTACTCAAAAAGCTGAACTACTTTTGTGAGTCGAGATTTTCGATTTTTTCAAAATTTTGTGAGTCGAGGTATTCAATTTTGAAAAATCGAATTTTGGCCAAAAATACATGAAAATTCTCAACAAAATAAATGACCATTTTTAATTGGAAAAAACGTCCTCTTTCGAACCGTGCTACTCAAAAAGCTGTACTACTTTTGTGAGTCGAGATATTCGATTTTTTTCAAAATTTTGTGAGTCGATGTATTCAATTTTGAAAAATCGAATTTTGGCCAAAAATACATGAAAATCGTCAAAAAAATAAATGGCCATTTTTTAATTGGAAACAACGTCCTCTTTCGAACCGTGCTACTCAAAAAGCTGTACTACTTTTGTCAGTCGAGGTATTCGATTTTTTTTCAAAATTTTGTGAGTCGAGGTATTAAATTTTGAAAAATCGAATTTTGGCCAAAAATACATGAAAATTCTCAAAAAAATAATAAATGGCCATTTTTTAATTAGAAAAAACGTCCTCTTTCGAACCGTGCTACTCAAAAAGCTGTACTACTTTTGTGAGTTGAAATATTCGATTTTTTTCAAAATTTTGTGAGTCGAGGTATTCAATTTTGAAAAATAGAATTTTGGCCAAAAATACATGAAAATTCTCAAAAAAAAAATAAATAGCCATTTTTTAATTGGAAAAAACGTCCTCTTTCGAACCGTGCTACTCAAAAAGCTGTACTACTTTTGTGAGTCGAGATATTCGATTTTTTTCAAAATTTTGTGAGTCGAGGTATTCAATTTTGAAAAATCGAATTTTGGCCAAAAATACATGAAAATTCTCAAAAAAATAAATGGCCATTTTTTAATTGAAAAAAAACGTACACTTTCGAACCGTGCTACTCAAAAAGCTGTACTACTTTTGTGAGTCGAGATATTCGATTTTTTTCAAAATTTTGTGAGTCGAAGTATTCAATTTTGAAAAATCGAATTTTGGACAAAAATATATGAAAATTATCAAAAAAATAAATGGCCATTTTTTAATTGGAAAAAACGTCCTCTTTCGAACCGTGCTACTCAAAAAGCTGTACTACTTTTGTGAGTCGAGATATTCGATTTTTTTCAAAATTTTGTGAGTCGAGGTATTCAATTTTGAAAAATCGAATTTTGGCCAAAAATACATGAAAATCGTCAAAAAAATAAATGGCCATTTTTAATTGGAAAAAACGTCCTCTTTCGAACCGTGCTACTCAAAAAGCTGTACTACTTTTGTCAGTCGAGGTATTCGATTTTTTTTCAAAATTTTGTGAGTCGAGGTATTAAATTTTGAAAAATCGAATTTTGGCCAAAAATACATGAAAATTCTCAAAAAAAAAATAAATAGCCATTTTTTAATTAGAAAAAACGTCCTCTTTCGAACCGTGCTACTCAAAAAGCTGTACTACTTTTGTGAGTTGAAATATTCGATTTTTTTCAAAATTTTGTGAGTCGAGGTATTAAATTTTGAAAAATCGAATTTTGGCCAAAAATACATAAAATTCTCAAAAAAAAAATAAATAGCCATTTTTTAATTGGAAAAAACGTCCTCTTTCGAACCGTGCTACTCAAAAAGCTGTACTACTTTTGTGAGTCGAGATATTCGATTTTTTTCAAAATTTTGTGAGTCGAGGTATTCAATTTTGAAAAATCGAATTTTGGCCAAAAATACATGAAAATTCTCAAAAAAATAAATGGCCATTTTTAATTGGAAAAAACGTTCTCTTTCGAACCGTGCTACTCAAAAAGCTGTACTACTTTTGTGAGTCGAGATATTCGATTTTTTTCAAAATTTTGTGAGTCGAAGTATTCAATTTTGAAAAATCGAATTTTGGACAAAAATATATGAAAATTATCAAAAAAATAAATGGCCATTTTTTAATTGGAAAAAACGTCCTCTTTCGAACCGTGCTACTCAAAAAGCTGTACTACTTTTGTGAGTCGAGATATTCGATTTTTTTCAAAATTTTGTGAGTCGAGGTATTCAATTTTGAAAAATCGAATTTTGGCCAAAAATACATGAAAATTCTCAAAAAAATAAATGGCCATTTTTAATTGGAAAAAACGTCCTCTTTCGAACCGTGCTACTCAAAAAGCTGTACTACTTTTGTGAGTCGAGATATTCGATTTTTTTCAAACTTTTGTGAGTCGAGGTATTCAATTTTGAAAAATCGAATTTTGGCCAAAAATACATGAAAATTTTCAAAATAATAAATGGCCATTTTTTAATTTGAAAAAACGTCCTCTTTCGAACCGTGCTACTCAAAAAACTGTACTACTTTTGTGAGTCGAGATATTCGATTTTTTCAAAATTTTGTGAGTCGAGGTATTCAATTTTGAAAAATTGAATTTTGGCCAAAAATACATGAAAATTCTCAAAAAAATAAATGGCCATTTTTTGATTGGAAAAAACGTCCTCTTTCGAACCGTGCTACTGAAAAAGCTGTACTACTTTTGTGAGTCGAGATATTCGATTTTTTCAAAATTTTGTGAGTCGAGGTATTCAATTTTGAAAAATCGAGTTTTGGCCAAAAACACATGAAAATTCACAAAAAAATAAATGGCCATTTTTTAATTGGAAAAAACATAATCTTTCGAACCGTGCTACTCAAAAAGCTGTACTACTTTTGTGAGTCGAGATGTTCGATTTTTTTCAAAATTTTGTGAATCGGGGTATTCAATTTTGAAAAATCGAATTTTGGCCAAAAATAGATGAAAATTTTCAAAAAAATAAATGGCCATTTTTTAATTGGAAAAAAACGTCCTCTTTCGAACCGTGCTACTCAAAAAGCTGTACTACTTTTGTGAGTTGAAATATTCGATTTTTTTCAAAATTTGGTGAGTCGAGGTATTCAATTTTGAAAAATCGAATTTTGGCCAAAAATACATGAAAATTCTCAAAAAAAATAAATAGCCATTTTTTAATTGGAAAAAACGTCCTCTTTCGAACCGTGCTACTCAAAAAGCTGTACTACTTTTGTGAGTCGAGATATTCGATTTTTTTCAAAATTTTGTGAGTCGAGGTATTCAATTTTGAAAAATCGAATTTTGGCCAAAAATACATGAAAATTCTCAAAAAAATAAATGGCCATTTTTTAATTGGAAACAACGTCCTCTTTCGAACCGTGCTACTCAAAAAGCTGTACTACTTTTGTCAGTCGAGGTATTCGATTTTTTTCAAAATTTTGTGAGTCGAGGTATTCAATTTTGAAAAATCGAATTTTGGCCAAAAATACATGAAAATTCTCAAAAAAATAAATGGCCATTTTTAATTGGAAAAAACGTCCTCTTTCGAACCGTGCTACTCAAAAAGCTGTACTACTTTTGTGAGTCGAGATATTCGATTTTTTTCAAAATTTTGTGAGTCGAGGTATTCAATTTTGAAAAATCAAATTTTGGCCAAAAATACATGAAAATTCTCAAAAAAATAAATGACCATTTTTTAATTGGAAAAAACGTCCTCTTTCGAACCGTGCTACTCAAAAAGCTATACTACTTTTGTGAGTCGAGATATTCGATTTTATTCAAAATTTTGTGAGTCGAGGTATTCAATTTTGAAAAATCGAATTTTGGCCAAAAATACATGAAAATTCTCAAAAAAATAAATGGCCATTTTTTAATTGGAAAAAACGTCCTCTTTCGAACCGTGCTACTCAAAAAGCTGTACTACTTTTGTGAGTCGAGATATTCGATTTTTTTCAAAATGTTGTGAGTCGAGGTATTCAATTTTGAAAAATCAAATTTTGGCCAAAAATATATGAAAATTCTCAAAAAAATAAATAGCCATTTTTTAATTGGAAAAAACGTCCTCTTTCGAACCGTTCTACTCAAAAAGCTGTACTACTTTTGTGAGTCGAGATATTCGATTTTTTTCCAAATTTTGTGAGTCGAGGTATTCAATTTTGAAAAATCGAATTTTGGCCAAAAATACATGAAATTTCTCAAAAAAATAAATGGCCATTTTTAAATTGGAAAAAACGTCCTCTTTCGAACCGTGCTACTCAAAAAGCTGTACTACTTTTGTGAGTCGAGATATTCGATTTTTTTCAAAATTTTGTGAGTCGAGGTATTCAATTTTGAAAAATCGAATTTTGGCCAAAAATACATGAAAATTCTCAAAAAAA
The DNA here is from genome assembly GCA_932273835.1 of Sarcophaga variegata. Lineage (NCBI taxonomy): Eukaryota > Metazoa > Arthropoda > Insecta > Diptera > Sarcophagidae > Sarcophaga > Sarcophaga variegata. Next base: position 114,249,308 of record OW026358.1, on the reverse strand, counting down.
TAAATGGCCATTTTTTAATTGGAAAAAACGTCCTCTTTCGAACCGTGCTACTCAAAAAGCTGTACTACTTTTGTGAGTCGAGATATTCGATTTTTTTCAAAATTTTGTGAGTCGAGGTATTCAATTTTGAAAAATCGAATTTTGGCCAAAAATATATGAAAATTCTCGAAAAAATAAATGGCCCTTTTTTAATTGGAAAAAACGTCCTCTTTCGAACCGTGCTACTCAAAAAGCTGTACTACTTTTGTGAGTCGAGATATTCGATTTTTTTCAAAATTTTGTGAGTCGAGGTATTCAATTTTGAAAGATCGAATTTTGGCCAAAAATACATGAAAATTCTCAAAAAAATAAATGGCCATTTTTTAATTGGAAAAAACGTCCTCTTTCGAACCGTGCTACTCAAAAAGCTGTACTACTTTTGTGAGTCGAGATATTCGATTTTTTTTTTCAAAATTTTGTGAGTCGAGGTATTCAATTTTGAAAAATCGAATTTTGGCCAAAAATACATGAAATTTCTCAAAAAAATAAATGGCCGTTTTATAATTGCAAAAAACGTCCTCTTTCGAACCGTGCTACTCAAAAAGCTGTACTACTTTTGTGAGTCGAGATATTCGATTTTTTCAAAATTTTGTGAGTCGAGGTATTCAATTTTGAAAAATCGAATTTTGGCCAAAAATACATGAAATTTCTCAAAAAAATAAATGGCCATTTTTAAATTGGAAAAAACGTCCTCTTTCGAACCGTGCTACTCAAAAAGCTGTACTACTTTTGTGAGTCGAGATATTCGATTTTTTTCAAAATTTTGTGAGTCGAGGTATTCAATTTTGAAAAATCGAATTTTGGCCAAAAATACATGAAAATTCTCAAAAAAATAAATGGCCATTTTTTAATTGGAAAAAACGTCCTCTTTCGAACCGTGCTACTCAAAAAGCTGTACTACTTTTGTGAGTCGAGATATTCGATTTTTTTCAAAATTTTGTGAGTCGAGGTATTCAATTCTGAAAAATCGAATTTTGGCCAAAAATACATGAAATTTCTCAAAAAAATAAATGGCCATTTTTAAATTGGAAAAAACGTCCTCTTTCGAACCGTGCTACTCAAAAAGCTGTACTACTTTTGTGAGTCGAGATATTCGATTTTTTTCAAAATTTTGTGAGTCGAGGTATTCAATTTTGAAAAATCGAATTTTGGCCAAAAATACATGAAAATTCTCAAAAAAAATAAATGGCCATTTTTTAATGGGAAAAAACGTCCTCTTTCGAACCGTGCTACTCAAAAAGCTGTACTACTTTTGTGAGTCGAGATATTCGATTTTTTTCAAAATTTTGTGAGTCGAGGTATTCAATTTTGAAAAATCGAATTTTGGCCAAAAATACATGAAAATTCTCAAAAAAATAAATGGCCATTTCTTAATTGGAAAAAACGTCCTGTTTCGAACCGTGCTACTCAAAAACCTGTACTACTTTTGTGAGTCGAGATATAAGATTTTTTTCAAAATTTTGTGAGTCGAGGTATTCAATTTTGAAAAATAGAATTTTGGCCAAAAATATATGAAAATTCTCGAAAAAATAAATGGCCATTTTTTAATTGGAAAAAACGTCCTCTTTCGAACCGTGCTACTCAAAAAGCTGTACTACTTTTGTGAGTCGAGATATTCGATTTTTTTCAAAATTTTGTGAGTCGAGGTATTCAATTTTGAAAGATCGAATTTTGGCCAAAAATACATGAAAATTCTCAAAAAAATAAGTGGCCATTTTTAATGGGAAAAAACGTCCTCTTTCGAACCGTGCTACTCAAAAAGCTGTAGTACTTTTGTGAGTCGAGATATTCGATTTTTTTCAAAATTTTGTAAGTCGAGGTATTCAATTTTGAAAAATCGAATTTTGGCCAAAAATACATGAAAATTCTCAAAAAAATAAATGGCCATTTTTTAATTGGAAAAAACGTCCTCTTTCGAACCGTGCTACTCAAAAAGCTGTACTACTTTTGTGAGTCGAGATATTCGATTTTTTTCAAAATTTTGTGAGTCGAGGTATTCAATTTTGAAAGATCGAATTTTGGCCAAAAATACATGAAAATTCTCAAAAAAATAAATGGCCATTTTTTAATTGGAAAAAACGTCCTCTTTCGAACCGTGCTACTCAAAAAGCTGTACTACTTTTGTGAGTCGAGATATTCGATTTTTTTTTTCAAAATTTTGTGAGTCGAGGTATTCAATTTTGAAAAATCGAATTTTGGCCAAAAATACATGAAAATTCTTAAAAAAATAAATGGCTTTTTTTAATTGGAAAAAACGTCCTCTTTTGAACCGTGCTACTCAAAAAGCTGTACTAATTTTGTGAGCCGAGATATTAGATTTTTTTCAAAATTTTGTGAGTCGAGGTATTCAATTTTGAAAAATCGAATTTTGGCCAAAAATACATGAAAATTCTGAAAAAAATAAATGGCCATTTTTTAATTGGAAAAAACGTCCTCTTTCGAACCGTGCTACTCAAAAAGCTGTACTACTTTTGTGAGTCGAGATATTCGATTTTTTTCAAAATTTTGTGAGTCGAGGTATTCAATTTTGAAAGATCGAATTTTGGCCAAAAATACATGAAAATTCTCAAAAAAATAAATGGCCATTTTTTAATTGGAAAAAACGTCCTCTTTCGAACCGTGCTACTCAAAAAGCTGTACTACTTTTGTGAGTCGAGATATTCGATTTTTTTTTTCAAAATTTTGTGAGTCGAGGTATTCAATTTTGAAAAATCGAATTTTGGCCAAAAATACATGAAAATTCTTAAAAAAATAAATGGCTTTTTTTAATTGGAAAAAACGTCCTCTTTTGAACCGTGCTACTCAAAAAGCTGTACTAATTTTGTGAGCCGAGATATTAGATTTTTTTCAAAATTTTGTGAGTCGAGGTATTCAATTTTGAAAAATCGAATTTTGGCCAAAAATACATGAAAATTCTGAAAAAAATAAATGGCCATTTTTTAATTGGAAAAAACGTCCTCTTTCGAACCATGCTACTCAAAAAGCTGTACTACTTTTGTGAGTCGAGATATTCGATTTTTTTCAAAATTTTGTGAGTCGAGGTATTCAATTTTTAAAAATCCAATTTTGGCCAAAAATACATGAAAATTCTCAAAAAATAAATGGCCATTTTTTAATTGGGAAAAACGTCCTCTTTCGAACCGTGCTACTCAAAAAGCTGTACTACTTTTGTGAGTCGAGATATTCGATTTTTTTCAAAATTTTGTGAGTCGAGGTATTCAATTTTTAAAAATTCAATTTTGGCCAAAAATACATGAAAATTCTCAAAAAAATAAATGTCCATTTTTTAATTGGAAAAAAACGTCCTTTTTCGAACCGTGCTACTCAAAAAGCTGTACTAATTTTGTGAGTCGAGATATTCGATTTTTTTCAAAATTTTGTGAGTCGAGGTATTCAATTTTGAAAAATCGAATTTTGGCCAAAAATACATGAAAATTCTGAAAAAAATAAATGGCCATTTTTTAATTGGAAAAAACGTCCTCTTTCGAACCGTGCTACTCAAAAAGCTGTACTACTTTTGTGAGTCGAGATATTCGATTTTTTTCAAAATTTTGTGAGTCGAGGTATTCAATTTTGAAAAATCGAATTTTGGCCAAAAATACATGAAAATTCTCAAAAAAATAAATGGCCATTTTTTAATTGGAAAAACGACCTCTTTCGAACCGTGCTACTCAAAAAGCTGTACTAATTTTGTGAGCCGAGATATTCGATGTTTTTCAAAATTTTGTGAGTCGAGGTATTCAATTTTGAAAAATCGAATTTTGGCCAAAAATACATGAAAATTCTCAAAAAAATAAAGGGCCATTTTTTAATTGGAAAAAACATCCTCTTTCGAACCGTGCTACTCAAAAAGCTGTACTACTTTTGTAAGTCGAGATATTCGATTTTTTTCAAAATTTTGTAAGTCGAGGTATTCAATTTTGAAAAATCGAATTTTGGCCAAAAATTCATGAAATTTCTCAAAAAAATAAATGGCCATTTTTTAATTGGAAAAAACGGCCTCTTTCGAACCGTGCTACTCAAAAAGCTGTACTACTTTTGTGAGTCGAGATATTCGATTTTTTTCAAAATTTTGTGAGTCGAGGTATTCAATATTGAAAAATCGAATGTTGGCCAAAAATACATGAAAATTCTAAAAAAAAATAAATGGCCATTTTTTAATTGGAAAAAACGTCCGCTTTCGAACCGTTCTACTCAAAAAGCTGTACTAATTTTGTGAGTCGAGATATTCGATTTTTTTCAAAATTTTGTGAGTCGAGGTATTCAATTTTGAAAAATTGAATTTTCGCCAAAAATACATGAAATTTCTAACAAAAAAAAAAGCCATTTTTTAATTGGTAAAAACGTCCTCTTTCGAACCGTGCTACTCAAAAAGCTGTACTACTTTTGTGAGTCGAGATATTCGATTTTTTTCAAAATTTTGTGAGTCGAGGTATTCAATTTTGAAAAATCGAATTTTGGCCAAAAATAGATGAAAATTCTCAAAAAAATAAATGGCCATTTTTTAATTGGAAAAAACGTCCTCTTTCGAACCGTGCTACTCAAAAAGCTGTACTAATTTTGTGAGCCGAGATATTCGATTTTTTTCAAAATTTTGTGAATCGAAGTATTCAATTTTGAAAAATCGAATTTTGGCCAAAATTACATGAAATTTCTCAAAAAAATAAATGGCCATTTTTTAATTGGAAAAAACGTCCTCTTTCGAACCGTGGTACTCAAAAAGCTGTACTACTTTTGTGAGTCGAGATATTCGATTTTTTTCAAAATTTTGTGTCGAGGTATTCAGTTTTGAAAAATCCAATTTTGGCCAAAAATACATGAAAATTCTCAAAAAAATAAATGGCCATTTTTTAATTGGAAAAACGTCCTATTTCGAACCGTGCTACTCAAAAAGCTGTACTAATTTTGTGAGCCGAGATATTCGATTTTTTTCAAAATTTTGTGAGTCGAGGTATTCAATTTTGAAAAATCGAATTTTGGCCAAAAATACATGAAAATTCTCAAAAAAATAAAGGGCCATTTTTTAATTGGAAAAAATGTCCTCTTTCGAACCGTCCTACTCAAAAAGCTGTACTACTTTTGTGAGTCGAGATATTCGATTTTTTTCAAAATTTTGTGAAATCGAATTTTGGCCAAAAATATATGAAAATTCTCGAAAAAATAAATGGCCATTTTTTAATTGGAAAAAACATCCTCTTTCGAACCGTGGTACTCAAAAAGCTGTACTACTTTTGTGAGTCGAGATATACGATTTTTTCAAAATTTTGTGAGTCGAGGTATTCAATTTTGAAAAATCGAATTTTGGCCAAAAATACATGAAAATTCTCAAAAAAATAAATGGCCATTTTTTAATTGGAAAAAACGTCCTCTTTCGAACCGTGCTACTCAAAAAGCTGTACTACTTTTGTGAGTCGAGATATTCGATTTTTTTAAAAATTTTGTGAGTCGAGGTATTCAATTTTGAAAAATCGAATTTTGGCCAAAAATACATGAAATTTCTCAAAAAAATAAATGGCCATTTTTTAATTGGAAAAAAAGTCCTCTTTCGAACCGTTCTACTCAAAAAGCTGTACTACTTTTGTGAGTCGAGATATTCGATTTTTTTTCAAAATTTTGTGAGTCGAGGTATTCAATTTTGAAAACTGGAATTTTGGCCAAAAATACATGAAAATTCTCAAAAAAATAAATGGCCATTTTTTAATTGGAAAAAACGTCCTCTTTCGAACCGTGCTACTCACAAAGCTATACTACTTTTGTGAGTCGAGATATTCGATTTTTTTAAAAATTTTGTGAGTCGAGGTATTCAATTTTGAAAAATCGAATTTTGGCCAAAAATACATGAAAATTCTCAAAAAAATAAATGGCTTTTTTTAATTGGAAAAAACGTCCTCTTTCGAACCGTGCTACTCAAAAAGCTGTACTAATTTTGTGAGCCGAGATATTCGATTTTTTTCAAAATTTTGTGAGTCGAGGTATTCAATTTTGAAAAATCGAATTTTGGCCAAAAATACATGAAAATTCTCAAAAAAATAAATGGCCATTTTTTAATTGGAAAAAACGTCCTCTTTCGAACCGTGCTACTCAAAAAGCTGTACTACTTTTGTGAGTCGAGATATACGATTTTTTCAAAATTTTGTGAGTCGAGGTATTCAATTTTGAAAGATCGAATTTTGGCCAAAAATACATGAAAATTCACAAAAAAATAAATGGCCATTTCTTAATTGGAAAAAACGTCCTCTTTCGAACCGTGCTACTCAAAAACCTGTACTACTTTTGTGAGTCGAGCTATTCGATTTTTTTCAAAATTTTGTGAGTCGAGGTATTCAATTTTGAAAAATCGAATTTTGGCCAAAAATATATGAAAATTCTCGAAAAAATAAATGGCCATTTTTTAATTGGAAAAAACGTCCTCTTTCGAACCGTGCTACTCAAAAAGCTGTACTACTTTTGTGAGTCGAGATATTCGATTTTTTTCCAAATTTTGTGAGTCGAGGTATTCAATTTTGAAAGATCGAATTTTGGCCAAAAGTACATGAAAATTCTCAAAAAAATAAATGGCCATTTTTTAATGGGAAAAAACGTCCTCTTTCGAACCGTGCTACTCAAAAAGCTGTACTACTTTTGTGAGTCGAGATATTCGATTTTTTTCAAAATTTTGTAAGTCGACGTATTCAATTTTGAAAAATCGAATTTTGGCCAAAAATACATGAAAATTCTCAAAAAAATAAATGGCCATTTTTTAATTGGAAAAAACGTCCTCTTTCGAACCGTTCTACTCAAAAAGCTGTACTACTTTTGTGAGTCGAGATATTCGATTTTTTTCAAAATTTTGTGAGTCGAGGTATTCAATTTTGAAAAATGGAATTTTGGCCAAAAATACATGAAAATTCTCAAAAAAATAAATGGCCATTTTTTAATTGGAAAAAACGTCCTCTTTCGAACCGTGCTACTCAAAAAGCTATACTACTTTTGTGAGTCGAGATATTCGATTTTTTTAAAAATTTTGTGAGTCGAGGTATTCAATTTTGAAAAATCGAATTTTGGCCAAAAATACATGAAAATTCTCAAAAAAATAAATGGCTTTTTTTAATTGGAAAAAACGTCCTCTTTCGAACCGTGCTACTCAAAAAGCTGTACTAATTTTGTGAGCCGAGATATTCGATTTTTTTCAAAATTTTGTGAGTCGAGGTATTCAATTTTGAAAAATCGAATTTTGGCCAAAAATACATGAAAATTCTCAAAAAAATAAATGGCCATTTTTTAATTGGAAAAAACGTCCTCTTTCGAACCGTGCTACTCAAAAAGCTGTACTACTTTTGTGAGTCGAGATATACGATTTTTTCAAAATTTTGTGAGTCGAGGTATTCAATTTTTAAAGATCGAATTTTGGCCAAAAATACATGAAAATTCACAAAAAAATAAATGGCCATTTCTTAATTGGAAAAAAACGTCCTCTTTCGAACCGTGCTACTCAAAAACCTGTACTACTTTTGTGAGTCGAGATATTCGATTTTTTTCAAAATTTTGTGAGTCGAGGGATTCAATTTTGAAAAATCGAATTTTGGCCAAAAATATATGAAAATTCTCGAAAAAATAAATGGCCATTTTTTAATTGGAAAAAACGTCCTCTTTCGAACCGTGCTACTCAAAAAGCTGTACTACTTTTGTGAGTCGAGATATTCGATTTTTTTCCAAATTTTGTGAGTCGAGGTATTAAATTTTGAAAGATCGAATTTTGGCCAAAAATACATGAAAATTCTCAAAAAAATAAATGGCCATTTTTTAATGGGAAAAAACGTCCTCTTTCGAACCGTGCTATTCAAAAAGCTGTACTACTTTTGTGAGTCGAGATATTCGATTTTTTTCAAAATTTTGTAAGTCGAGGTATTCACTTTTGAAAAATCGAATTTTGGCCAAAAATACATGAAATTTCTCAAAAAAATAAATGGCCATTTTTTAATTGGAAAAAACGTCGTCTTTCGAACCGTTCTACTCAAAAAGCTGTACTACTTTTGTGAGTCGAAATATTAGATTTTTTTCAAAATTTTGTGAGCCGAGGTATTCAATTTTGAAAAATCGAATTTTGGCCAAAAATACATGAAATTTCTCAAAAAAATAAATGGCCATTTTTTTAATTGGAAAAAACGTACTCTTTCGAACCGTTCTACTCAAAAAGCTGTACTACTTTTGTGAGTCGAGATATTCGATTTTTTTCAAAATTTTGTGAGTCGAGGTATTCAATTTTGAAAAATGGAATTTTGGCCAAAAATACATGAAAATTCTCAAAAAAATAAATGGCCATTTTTTAATTGGAAAAAACGTCCTCTTTCGAACCGTGCTACTCAAAAAGCTATACTACTTTTGTGAGTCGAGATATTCGATTTTTTTAAAAATTTTGTGAGTCGAGGTATTCAATTTTGAAAAATCGAATTTTGGCCAAAAATACATGAAAATTCTCAAAAAATAAATGGCTTTTTAATTGGAAAAAACGTCCTCTTTCGAACCGTGCTACTCAAAAAGCTGTACTAATTTTGTGAGCCGAGATATTCGATTTTTTTCAAAATTTTGTGAGTCGAGGTATTCAATTTTGAAAAATCGAATTTTGGCCAAAAATACATGAAAATTCTCAAAAAAATAAATGGCCATTTTTTAATTGGAAAAAACGTCCTCTTTCGAACCATGCTACTCAAAAAGCTGTACTACTTTTGTGAGTCGAGATATTCGATTTTTTTCAAAATTTTGTGAGTCGAGGTATTCAATTTTGAAAGATCGAATTTTGGGCAAAAATACATGAAAATTCTCAAAAAAATAAATGGCCATTTTTTAATGGGAAAAAACGTCCTCTTTCGAACCGTGCTACTCAAAAAGCTGTACTACTTTTGTGAGTCGAGATATTCGATTTTTTTCAAAATTTTGTAAGTCGAGGTATTCACATTTGAAAAATCGAATTTTGGCCAAAAATACATGAAATTTCTCAAAAAAATAAATGGCCATTTTTTAATTGGAAAAAACGTCCTCTTTCGAACCGTTCTACTCAAAAAGCTGTACTACTTTTGTGAGTCGAGATATTCGATTTTTTTCAAAATTTTGCGAGTCGAGGTATTCAATTTTGAAAAATCGAATTTTGGCCAAAAATACATGAAAATTCTCAAAAAAATAAATGGCCATTTTTTAATTGGAAAAACGTCCTATTTCGAACCGTGCTACTCAAAAAGCTGTACTAATTTTGTGAGCCGAGATATTCGATTTTTTTCAAAATTTTGTGAGTCGAGGTATTCAATTTTGAAAAATCGAATTTTGGCCAAAAATACATGAAAATTCTCAAAAAAATAAAGGGCCATTTTTTAATTGGAAAAAACGTCCTCTTTCGAACCGTCCTACTCAAAAAGCTGTACTACTTTTGTGAGTCGAGATATTCGATTTTTTTCAAAATTTTGTGAGTCGAGGTATTCAATTTTGAAAAATCGAATTTTGGCCAAAAATACATGAAAATTCTCAAAAAAATAAATGGCCATTTTTTAATTGGAAAAAACGTCCTCTTTCGAACCATGCTACTCAAAAAGCTGTACTACTTTTGTGAGTCGAGATATTCGATTTTTTTCAAAATTTTGTAAGTCGAGGTATTCACTTTTGAAAAATCGAATTTTGGCCAAAAATACATGAAATTTCTCAAAAAAATAAATGGCCATTTTTTAATTGGAAAAAACGTCCTCTTTCGAACCGTTCTACTCAAAAAGCTGTACTACTTTTGTGAGTCGAGATATTCGATTTTTTTCAAAATTTTGCGAGTCGAGGTATTCAATTTTGAAAAATCGAATTTTGGCCAAAAATACATGAAAATTCTCAAAAAAATAAATGGCCATTTTTTAATTGGAAAAAACGTCCTCTTTCGAACCGTTCTACTCAAAAAGCTGTACTACTTTTGTGAGTCGAGATATTCGATTTTTTTAAAAATTTTGTGAGTCGAGGTATTCAATTTTGAAAAATCGAATTTTGGCCAAAAATACATGAAAATTCTCAAAAAAAATAAATGGCCATTTTTTAATTGAAAAAAACGTCCTCTTTCGAACCATGCTACTCAAAAAGCTGTACTACTTTTGTGAGTCGAGATATTCGATTTTTTTCAAAATTTTGTGAGTCGAGGTATTCAATTTTTAAAAATCCAATTTTGGCAAAAAATACATGAAAATTCTCAAAAAAATAAATGGCCATTTTTTAATTGGAAAAAACGTCCTCTTTCGAACCGTGCTACTCAAAAAGCTGTACTACTTTTGTGAGTCGAGATGTACGATTTTTTCAAAATTTTGTGAGTCGAGGTATTCAATTTTGAAAGATCGAATTTTGGCCAAAAATACATGAAAATTCACAAAAAAATAAATGGCCATTTCTTAATTGGAAAAAACGTCCTCTTTCGAACCGTGCTACTCAAAAACCTGTACTACTTTTGTGAGTCGAGATATTCGATTTTTTTCAACATTTTGTGAGTCGAGGTATTCAATTTTGAAAAATCGAATTTTGGCCAAAAATATATGAAAATTCTCAAAAAAATAAATGGCCATTTTTTAATTGGAAAAAACGTCCTCTTTCGAACCGTGCTACTCAAAAAGCTGTACTACTTTTGTGAGTCGAGATATTCGATTTTTTTCCAAATTTTGTGAGTCGAGGTATTCAATTTTGAAAGATCGAATTTTGGCCAAAAATAGATGAAAATTCTCAAAAAAATAAATGGCCATTTTTTAATGGGAAAAAAGTCCTCTTTCGAACCGTGCTACTCAAAAAGCTGTACTACTTTTGTGAGTCGAGATATTCGATTTTTTTCAAAATTATGTAAGTCGAGGTATTCACTTTTGAAAAATCGAATTTTGGCCAAAAATACATGAAAATTCTCAAAAAAATAAATGGCCATTTTTTAATTGGAAAAAACGTGCTCTTTCGAACCGTGCTACTCAAAAAGCTGTACTACTTTTGTGAGTCGAGATATTCGATTTTTTTCAAAATTTTGTGAGTCGAGGTATTCAATTTTGAAAAATGGAATTTTGGCCAAAAATACATGAAAATTCTCAAAAAAATAAATGGCCATTTTTTAATTGGAGAAAACGTCCTCTTTCGAACCGTGCTACTCAAAAAGCTATACTACTTTTGTGAGTCGAGATATTCGATTTTTTTCAAAATTTTGTGAGTCGAGGTATTCAATTTTGAAAAATCGAATTTTGGCCAAAAATACATGAAATTTGTCAAAAAAATAAATGGCTTTTTTTAATTGGAAAAGACGTCCTCTTTCGAACCGTGCTACTCAAAAAGCTGTACTAATTTTGTGAGCCGAGATATTCGATTTTTTTCAAAATTTTGTGAGTCGAGGTATTCAATTTTGAAAAATCGAATTTTGGCCAAAAATACATGAAAATTCTCAAAAAAATAAATGGCCATTTTTTAATTGGAAAAAACGTCCTCTTTCGAACCATGCTACTCAAAAAGCTGTACTACTTTTGTGAGTCGAGATATTCGATTTTTTTCAAAATTTTGTGAGTCGAGGTATTCAATTTTTAAAAATCCAATTTTGGCAAAAAATACATGAAATTTCTCAAAAAAATAAATGGCCATTTTTTAATTGGAAAAAACGTCCTCTTTCGAACCGTTCTACTCAAAAAGCTGTACTACTTTTGTGAGTCGAGATATTCGATTTTTTTCAAAATTTTGTGAGTCGAGGTATTCAATTTGAAAAAAATCGAATTTTGGCCAAAAATACATGAAATTTGTCAAAAAAATAAATGGCCATTTTTTAATTGGAAAAATCGTCCTCTTTCGAACCGTTCTACTCAAAAAGCTGTACTACTTTTGTGAGTCGAGATATTCGATTTTTTTCAAAATTTTGCGAGTCGAGGTATTCAATTTTGAAAAATCGAATTTTGGCCAAAAATACATGAAAATTCTCAAAAAAATAAATGGCCATTTTTTAATTGGAAAAAACGTCCTCTTTCGAACCGTTCTACTCAAAAAGCTGTACTACTTTTGTGAGTCGAGATATTCAATTTTTTTCAAAATTTTGTGAGTCGAGGTATTCAATTTTGAAAGATCGAATTTTGGGCAAAAATACATGAAAATTCTCAAAAAAATAAATGGCCATTTTTTAATGGGAAAAAACGTCCTCTTTCGAACCGTGCTACACAAAAAGCTGTACTACTTTTGTGAGTCGAGATATTCGATTTTTTTCAAAATTTTGTAAGTCGAGGTATTCACTTTTGAAAAATCGAATTTTGGCCAAAAATACATGAAATTTGTCAAAAAAATAAATGGCCATTTTTTAATTGGAAAAATCGTCCTCTTTCGAACCGTTCTACTCAAAAAGCTGTACTACTTTTGTGAGTCGAGATATTCGATTTTTTTCAAAATTTTGCGAGTCGAGGTATTCAATTTTGAAAAATCGAATTTTGGCCAAAAATACATGAAAATTCTCAAAAAAATAAATGGCCATTTTTTAATTGGAAAAAAACGTCCTCTTTCGAACCGTTCTACTCAAAAAGCTGTACTACTTTTGTGAGTCGAGATATTCAATTTTTTTAAAAATTTTGTGAGTCGAGGTATTCAATTTTGAAAAATCGAATTTTGGCCAAAAATACATGAAAATTCTCAAAAAAATAAATGGCTTTTTTTAATTGGAAAAAACGTCCTCTTTCGAACCGTCCTACTCAAAAAGCTGTACTAATTTTGTGAGCCGAGATATTCGATTTTTTTCAAAATTTTGTGAGTCGAGGTATTCAATTTTGAAAAATGGAATTTTGGCCAAAAATACATGAAAATTCTCAAAAAAATAAATGGCCATTTTTTAATTGGAAAAAACGTCCTCTTTCGAACCGTGCTACTCAAAAAGCTGTACTACTTTTGTGAGTCGAGATATTCGATTTTTTTCAAAATTTTGTGAGTCGAGGTATTCAATTTTGAAAGATCGAATTTTGGCCAAAAATACATGAAAATTCTCAAAAAAAATAAATGGCCATTTTTTAATTGGAAAAAACGTCCTCTTTCGAACCATGCTACTCAAAAAGCTGTACTACTTTTGTGAGTCGAGATATTCGATTTTTTTTTTCAAAATTTTGTGAGTCGAGGTATTCAATTTTGAAAAATCGAATTTTGGCCAAAAATACATGAAAATTCTCAAAAAAATAAATGGCCATTTTTTAATTGGAAAAAACGTCCTCTTTCGAACCGTTCTACTCAAAAAGCTGTACTACTTTTGTGAGTCGAGATATTCAATTTTTTTAAAAATTTTGTGAGTCGAGGTATTCAATTTTGAAAAATCGAATTTTGGCCAAAAATACATGAAAATTCTCAAAAAAATAAATGGCTTTTTTTAATTGGAAAAAACGTCCTCTTTCGAACCGTGCTACTCAAAAAGCTGTACTAATTTTGTGAGCCGAGGTATTCGATTTTTTTCAAAATTTTGTGAGTCGAGGTATTCAATTTTGAAAAATCGAATTTTGGCCAAAAATACATGAAAATTCTCAAAAAAATAAATGGCCATTTTTTAATTGGAAAAAACGTCCTCTTTCGAACCATGCTACTCAAAAAGCTGTACTACTTTTGTGAGTCGAGATATTCGATTTTTTTCAAAATTTTGTGAGTCGAGGTATTCAATTTTTAAAAATCCAATTTTGGCAAAAAATACATGAAAATTCTCAAAAAAATAAATGGCCATTTCTTAATTGGAAAAAACGTCCTCTTTCGAACCGTGCTACTCAAAAAGCTGTACTACTTTTGTGAGTCGAGATATACGATTTTTTCAAAATTTTGTGAGTCGAGGTATTCAATTTTGAAAGATCGAATTTTGGCCAAAAATACATGAAAATTCACAAAAAAATAAATGGCCATTTCTTAATTGGTAAAAACGTCCTCTTTCGAACCGTGCTACTCAAAAACCTGTACTACTTTTGTGAGTCGAGATATTCGATTTTTTTCAAAATTTTGTGAGTCGAGGTATTCAATTTTGAAAAATGGAATTTTGGCCAAAAATACATGAAAATTCTCAAAAAAATAAATGGCCATTTTTTAATTGGAGAAAACGTCCTCTTTCGAACCGTGTTACTCAAAAAGCTATACTACTTTTGTGAGTCGAGATATTCGATTTTTTTCAAAATTTTGTGAGTCGAGGTATTCAATTTTGAAAAATCGAATTTTGGCCAAAAATACATGAAATTTCTCAAAAAAATAAATGGCTTTTTTTAATTGGAAAAAACGTCCTCTTTCGAACCGTGCTACTCAAAAAGCTGTACTAATTTTGTGAGCCGAGATATTCGATTTTTTTAAAATTTTGTGAGTCGAGGTATTCAATTTTTAAAAATCCAATTTTGGCAAAAAATACATGAAAATTCTCAAAAAAATAAATGGCCATTTCTTAATTGGAAAAAACGTCCTCTTTCGAACCGTGCTACTCAAAAAGCTGTACTACTTTTGTGAGTCGAGATATACGATTTTTTCAAAATTTTGTGAGTCGAGGTATTCAATTTTGAAAGATCGAATTTTGGCCAAAAATACATGAAAATTCACAAAAAAATAAATGGCCATTTCTTAATTGGAAAAAACGTCCTCTTTCGAACCGTGCTACTCAAAAACCTGTACTACTTTTGTGAGTCGAGATATTCGATTTTTTTCAAAATTTTGTAAGTCGAGGTATTCAATTTTGAAAAATGGAATTTTGGCCAAAAATACATGAAAATTCTCAAAAAAATAAATGGCCATTTTTTAATTGGAGAAAACGTCCTCTTTCGAACCGTGCTACTCAAAAAGCTATACTACTTTTGTGAGTCGAGATATTAGATTTTTTTCAAAATTTTGTGAGTCGAGGTATTCAATTTTGAAAAATCGAATTTTGGCCAAAAATACATGAAATTTGTCAAAAAAATAAATGGCTTTTTTTAATTGGAAAAAACGTCCTCTTTCGAACCGTGCTACTCAAAAAGCTGTACTAATTTTGTGAGCCGAGATATTCGATTTTTTTCAAAATTTTGTGAGTCGAGGTATTCAATTTTGAAAAATCGAATTTTGGCCAAAAATACATGAAATTTCTCAAAAAAATAAATGGCCATTTTTTAATTGGAAAAAACGTCCTCTTTCGAACCGTTCTACTCAAAAAGCTGTACTACTTTTGTGAGTCGAGATATTCGATTTTTTTCAAAATTTTGTGAGTCGAGGTATTCAATTTTGAAAAATCGAATTTTGGCCAAAAATACATGAAAATTGTCAAAAAATATAAATGGCCATTTTTTAATTGGAAAAAAACGTCCTCTTTCGAACCATGCTACTCAAAAAGCTGTACTACTTTTGTGAGTCGAGATATTCGATTTTTTTAAAAATTTTGTGAGTCGAGGTATTCAATTTTGAAAAATCGAATTTTGGCCAAAAATACATGAAAATTCTCAAAAAAATAAATGGCTTTTTTTAATTGGAAAAAACGTCCTCTTTCGAACCGTGCTACTCAAAAAGCTGTACTAATTTTGTGAGCCGAGATATTCGATTTTTTTCAAAATTTTGTGAGTCGAGGTATTCAATTTTGAAAAATCGAATTTTGGCCAAAAATACATGAAAATTCTCAAAAAAATAAATGGCCATTTTTTAATTGGAAAAAACGTCCTCTTTCGAACCATGCTACTCAAAAAGCTGTACTACTTTTGTGAGTCGAGATATTCGATTTTTTTCAAAATTTTGTGAGTCGAGGTATTCAATTTTGAAAGATCGAATTTTGGGCAAAAATACATGAAAATTCTCAAAAAAATAAATGGCCATTTTTTAATTGGAAAAAACGTCCTCTTTCGAACCGTTCTACTCAAAAAGCTGTACTACTTTTGTGAGTCGAAATATTCGATTTTTTTCAAAATTTTGTGAGTCGAGGTATTCAATTTTGAAAAATCCAATTTTGGCAAAAAATACATGAAAATTCTCAAAAAAATAAATGGCCATTTTTTAATTGGAAAAAACGTCCTCTTTCGAACCGTGCTACTCAAAAAGCTGTACTACTTTTGTGAGTCGAGATATTCGATTTTTTTCAAAATTTTGTGAGTCGAGGTATTCAATTTTGAAAAATCGAATTTTGGCCAAAAATTCATGAAATTTCTCAAAAAAATAAATGGCCATTTTTTAATTGAAAAAAACGGTCTCTTTCGAACCGTGCTACTCAAAAAGCTGTACTACTTCTGTGAGTCGAGATATTCGATTTTTTTCAAAATTTTGTGAGTCGAGGTATTCAATTTTGAAAAATCGAATTTTGGCCAAAAATACATGAAAATTCTAAAAAAAATAAATGGCCATTTTTTAATTGGAAAAAACGTCCTCTTTCGAACCGTTCTACTCAAAAAGCTGTACTAATTTTGTGAGTCGAGATATTCGATTTTTTTCAAAATTTTGTGAGTCGAGGTATTCAATTTTGAAAAATCGAATTTTGGCCAAAAATACATGAAAATTCTCAAAAAAATAAATGGCTTTTTTTAATTGGAAAAAACGTCCTCTTTCGAACCGTGCTACTCAAAAAGCTGTACTAATTTTGTGAGCCGAGATATTCGATTTTATTCAAAATTTTGTGAGTCGAGGTATTCAATTTTGAAAAATCGAATTTTGGCCAAAAATACATGAAAATTCTCAAAAAAATAAATGGCCATTTTTTAATTGGAAAAAACGTCCTCTTTCGAACCATGCTACTCAAAAAGCTGTACTACTTTTGTGAGTCGAGATATTCGATTTTTTTCAAAATTTTGTGAGTCGAGGTATTTAATTTTTAAAAATCCAATTTTGGCAAAAAATACATGAAAATTCTCAAAAAAATAAATGGCCATTTTTTAATTGGAAAAAACGTCCTCTTTCGAACCGTGCTACTCAAAAAGCTGTACTACTTTTGTGAGTCGAGATATACGATTTTTTCAAAATTTTGTGAGTCGAGGTATTCAATTTTGAAAGATCGAATTTTGGCCAAAAATACATGAAAATTCACAAAAAAATAAATGGCCATTTCTTAATTGGAAAAAACGTCCTCTTTCGAACCGTGCTACTCAAAAACCTGTACTACTTTTGTGAGTCGAGATATTCGATTTTTTTCAAAATTTTGTGAGTCGAGGTATTCAATTTTGAAAAATGGAATTTTGGCCAAAAATACATGAAAATTCTCAAAAAAATAAATGGCCATTTTTTAATTGGAGAAAACGTCCTCTTTCGAACCGTGCTACTCAAAAAGCTATACTACTTTTGTGAGTCGAGATATTCGATTTTTTTCAAAATTTTGTGAGTCGAGGTATTCAATTTTGAAAGATCGAATTTTGGGCAAAAATACATGAAAATTCTCAAAAAAATAAATGGCCATTTTTTAATGGGAAAAAACGTCCTCTTTCGAACCGTGCTACTCAAAAAGCTGTACTACTTTTGTGAGTCGAGATATTCGATTTTTTTCAAAATTTTGTAAGTCGAGGTATTCACTTTTGAAAAATCGAATTTTGGCCAAAAATACATGAAATTTCTCAAAAAAATAAATGGCCATTTTTTAATTGGAAAAAACGTCCTCTTTCGAACCGTTCTACTCAAAAAGCTGTACTACTTTTGTGAGTCGAGATATTCGATTTTTTTCAAAATTTTACGAGTCGAGGTATTCAATTTTGAAAAATCGAATTTTGGCCAAAAATACATGAAAATTCTCAAAAAAATAAATGGCCATTTTTTAATTGGAAAAAACGTCCTCTTTCGAACCGTTCTACTCAAAAAGCTGTACTACTTTTGTGAGTCGAGATATTCGATTTTTTTCAAAATTTTGTGAGTCGAGGTATTCAATTTTGAAAAATCGAATTTTGGCCAAAAATACATGAAAATTCTCAAAAAAATAAATGGCCATTTTTTAATTGGAAAAAACGTCCTCTTTCGAACCATGCTACTCAAAAAGCTGTACTACTTTTGTGAGTCGAGATATTCGATTTTTTTCAAAATTTTGTGAGTCGAGGTATTCAATTTTTAAAAATCCAATTTTGGCAAAAAATACATGAAAATTCTCAAAAAAATAAATGGCCATTTTTTAATTGGAAAAAACGTCCTCTTTCGAACCGTGCTACTCAAAAAGCTGTACTACTTTTGTGAGTCGAGATATTCGATTTTTTTCAAAATTTTGTGAGTCGAGGTATTCAATTTTGAAAAATCGAATTTTGGCCAAAAATTCATGAAATTTCTCAAAAAAATAAATGGCCATTTTTTAATTGGAAAAAACGGTCTCTTTCGAACCGTGCTACTCAAAAAGCTGTACTACTTCTGTGAGTCGAGATATTCGATTTTTTTCAAAATTTTGTGAGTCGAGGTATTCAATTTTGAAAAATCGAATTTTGGCCAAAAATACATGAAAATTCTAAAAAAAATAAATGGCCATTTTTTAATTGGAAAAAACGTCCTCTTTCGAACCGTTCTACTCAAAAAGCTGTACTACTTTTGTGAGTCGAGATATTCGATTTTTTTCAAAATTTTGTGAGTCGAGGTATTCAATTTTGAAAAATCGAATTTTGGCCAAAAATTCATGAAATTTCTCAAAAAAATAAATGGCCATTTTTTAATTGGAAAAAACGGTCTCTTTCGAACCGTGCTACTCAAAAAGCTGTACTAATTCTGTGAGTCGAGATATTCGATTTTTTTCAAAATTTTGTGAGTCGAGGTATTCAATTTTGAAAAATCGA
Source organism: Sarcophaga variegata (assembly GCA_932273835.1). Lineage (NCBI taxonomy): Eukaryota > Metazoa > Arthropoda > Insecta > Diptera > Sarcophagidae > Sarcophaga > Sarcophaga variegata. The sequence goes on along the minus strand of OW026358.1, from coordinate 114,230,583 downwards.
ATTTTGGCCAAAAATACATGAAAATTCTAAAAAAAATAAATGGCCATTTTTTAATTGGAAAAAACGTCCTCTTTCGAACCGTTCTACTCAAAAAGCTGTACTAATTTTGTGAGTCGAGATATTCGATTTTTTTCAAAATTTTGTGAGTCGAGGTATTCAATTTTGAAAAATCGAATTTTGGCCAAAAATACATGAAAATTCTCAAAAAAATAAATGGCCATTTCTTAATTGGAAAAAACGTCCTCTTTCGAACCGTGCTACTCAAAAAGCTGTACTACTTTTGTGAGTCGAGATATTAGATTTTTTTTAAAATTTTGTGAGTCGAGGATTCAATTTTGAAAAATCGAATTTTGGCCAAAAATACATGAAAATTCTCAAAAAAATAAATGGCCATTTTTTAATTGGAAAAAACGTCCTCTTTCGAACCGTGCTATTCAAAAAGCTGTACTACTTTTGTTAGTCGAGATATTCGATTTTTTTCAAAATTTTGTGAGTCGAGGTATTCAATTTTGAAAAATCGAATTTTGGCCAAAAATACATGAAAATTCTCAAAAAAATAAATGGCCATTTTTTAATTGGAAAAAACGTCCTCTTTCGAACCATGCTACTCAAAAAGCTGTACTACTTTTGTGAGTCGAGATATTCGATTTTTTTCAAAATTTTGTGAGTCGAGGTATTCAATTTTTAAAAATCCAATTTTGGCAAAAAATACATGAAAATTCTCAAAAAAATAAATGGCCATTTTTTAATTGGAAAAAACGTCCTCTTTCGAACCGTGCTACTCAAAAAGCTGTACTACTTTTGTGAGTCGAGATATTCGATTTTTTTCAAAATTTTGTGAGTCGAGGTATTCAATTTTGAAAAATCGAATTTTGGCCAAAGATACATGAAAATTCTCAAAAAAAATAAATGGCCATTTTTTAATGGGAAAAAACGTCCTCTTTCGAACCGTGCTACTCAAAAAGCTGTACTACTTTTGTAAGTCGAGATATTCGATTTTTTTCAAAATTTTGTAAGTCGAGGTACTCAATTTTGAAAAATCGAATTTTGGCCAAAAATTCATGAAATTTCTCAAAAAAATAAATGGCCATTTTTTAATTGGAAAAAACGGCCTCTTTCGAACCATGCTACTCAAAAAGCTGTACTACTTCTGTGAGTCGAGATATTCGATTTTTTTCAAAATTTTGTGAGTCGAGGTATTCAATTTTGAAAAATCGAATTTTGGCCAAAAATACATGAAAATTCTAAAAAAAATAAATGGCCATTTTTTAATTGGAAAAAACGTCCTCTTTCGAACCGTTCTACTCAAAAAGCTGTACTAATTTTGTGAGTCGAGATATTCGATTTTTTTCAAAATTTTGTGAGTCGAGATATTCAATTTTGAAAAATCGAATTTTGGCCAAAAATACATGAAAATTCTCAAAAAAATAAATGGCCATTTCTTAATTGGAAAAAACGTCCTCTTTCGAACCGTGCTACTCAAAAAGCTGTACTACTTTTGTGAGTCGAGATATTCGATTTTTTTTAAAATTTTGTGAGTCGAGGATTCAATTTTGAAAAATTGAATTTTGGCCAAAAATACATGAAAATTCTCAAAAAAATAAATGGCCATTTTTTAATTGGCAAAAAACGTCCTCTTTCGAACCGTGCTACTCAAAAAGCTGTACTAATTTTGTGAGTCGAGATATTCGATTTTTTTCAAAATTTTGTGAGTCGAGGATTCAATTTTGAAAAATCGAATTTTGGCCAAAAATACATGAAAATTCTAAAAAAAAATGGCCATTTTCAATTGGAAAAAACGTCCTCTTTCGAACCGTGCTACTCAAAAAGCTGTACTACTTTTGTAAGTCGAGATATTCGATTTTTTTCAAAATTTTGTAAGTCGAGGTACTCAATTTTGAAAAATCGAATTTTGGCCAAAAATTCATGAAATTTCTCAAAAAAAATAAATGGCCATTTTTTAATTGAAAAAAAAACGGCCTCTTTCGAACCGTGCTACTCAAAAAGCTGTACTACTTTTGTGAGTCGAGATATTCGATTTTTTTCAAAATTTTGTGAGTCGAGGTATTCAATTTTGAAAAATCGAATTTTGGCCAAAAATACATGAAAATTCTCAAAAAAATAAATGGCTTTTTTTAATTGGAAAAAACGTCCTCTTTCGAACCGTGCTACTCAAAAAGCTGTACTAATTTTGTGAGCCGAGATATTCGATTTTTTTCAAAATTTTGTGAGTCGAGGTATTCAATTTTGAAAAATCGAATTTTGGTCAAAAATACATGAAAATTCTGAAAAAAAATAAATGACCATTTTTAATTGGAAAAAACGTCCTCTTTCGAACCGTGGTACTCAAAAAGCTGTACTACTTTTGTGAGTCGAGATATTCGATTTTTTTCAAAATTTTGTGAGTCGAGGTATTCAATTTTGAAAAATCGAATTTTGGCCAAAAATACATGAAAATTCTCAAAAAAATAAATGGCCATTTTTTAATTGGAAAAAACGTCCTCTTTCGAACCGTGCTACTCAAAAAGCTGTACTACTTTTGTGAGTCGAGACATTCGATTTTTTTTTTCAAAATTTTGTGATTAGGTATTCAATTTTAAAAAATCGAATTTTGGCCAAAAATACATGAAAATTCTCAAAAAAAAAAATAAATGGCCATTTTTTAATTGGAAAAAACGTCCTCTTTCGAACCGTGCTACTCAAAAAGCTGTACTACTTCTCTGAGTCGAGATATTCGATTTTTTTCAAAATTTTGTGAGTCGGGGTATTCAATTTTGAACAATTTAATTTTGGCCAAAAATATATGAAAATTCTCAAAAAAATAAATGGCCATTTTTTAATTGGAAAAAACGTCCTCTTTCGAACCGTGCTACTCAAACAGCTGTACTACTTTTGTGAGTCGAGATATTCGATTTTTTTCAAAATTTTGTGACTCGAGGTATTCAATTTTGAAAAATCGAATTTTGGCCAAAAATACATGAAAATTCTCAAAAAAATAAATGGCCATTTTTTAACTGGAAAAAACGTCCTCTTTCGAACCGTGCTACTCAAAAAGCTGTACTACTTTTGTGATTTGAGATATTCAATTTTTTTAAAAATTTTGTGAGTCGAGGTATTCAATTTTAAAAAATTCAATTTTGGCCAAAAATACATGAAAATTCTCAAAAAAATAAATGGCCATTCTTTAATTGGAAAAAACGTCCTCTTTCGAGCCGTGCTACTCAAAAAGCTGTACTACTTTTGTGAGTCGAGATATTCGATTTTTTTCAAAATTTTGTGAGTCGAGGTATTCAATTTTGAAAAATCGAATTTTGGCCAAAAATACATGAAAATTCTCAAAAAAAATAAATGGCCATTTTTTAATGGGAAAAAACGTCCTCTTTCGAACCGTGCTACTCAAAAAGCTGTACTACTTTTGTAAGTCGAGATATTCGATTTTTTTCAAAATTTTGTAAGTCGAGGTACTCAATTTTGAAAAATCGAATTTTGGCCAAAAATTCATGAAATTTCTCAAAAAATAAATGGCCATTTTTTAATTGGAAAAAACGGCCTCTTTCGAACCGTGCTACTCAAAAAGCTGTACTACTTTTGTGAGTCGAGATATTCGATTTTTTCAAAATTTTGTGAGTCGAGGTATTCAATTTTGAAAAATCGAATTTTGGCCAAAAATACATGAAAATTCTAAAAAAAAATAAATGGCAATTTTTTAATTGGAAAAACGTCCTCTTTCGAACCGTTCTACTCAAAAAGCTGTACTAATTTTGTGAGTCGAGATATTCGATTTTTTTCAAAATTTTGTGAGTCGAGGTATTCAAAATTGAAAAATCGAATTTTGGCCAAATATACATGAAAATTCTCAAAAAAATAAATGGCCATTTCTTAATTGGAAAAAACGTCCTCTTTCTAACCGTGCTACTCAAAAAGCTGTACTACTTTTGTGAGTCGAGATATTCGATTTTTTTTAAAATTTTGTGAGTCGAGGATTCAATTTTGAAAAATCGAATTTTGGCCAAAAATTCATGAAATTTTTCAAAAAAAATAAATGGCCATTTTTTAATTGGAAAAAACGGCCTCTTTCGAACCGTGCTACTCAAAAAGCTGTACTACTTTTGTGAGTCGAGATATTCGATTTTTTTCAAAATTTTGTGAGTCGAGGTATTCAATTTTGATAAATCGAATTTTATCCAAAAATACATGAAAATTCTAAAAAAAATAAATGGCCATTTTTTAATTGGAAAAAACGTCCTCTTTCGAACCGTTCGACTCAAAAAGCTGTACTAATTTTGTGAGTCGAGATATTCGATTTTTTTCAAAATTTTGTGAGTCGGGGTATTCAATTTTGAACAATTTAATTTTGGCCAAAAATATATGAAAATTCTCAAAAAAATAAATGGCCATTTTTTAATTGGAAAAAACGTCCTCTTTCGAACCGTGCTACTCAAACAGCTGTACTACTTTTGTGAGTTGAGATATTCAATTTTTTTAAAAATTTTGTGAGTCGAGGTATTCAATTTTGAAAAATCGAATTTTGGCCAAAAATACATGAAAATTCTCAAAAAAATAAATGGCCATTTTTTAATTGGAAAAAACGTCCTCTTTCGAACCATGCTACTCAAAAAGCTGTACTACTTTTGTGAGTCGAGATATTCGATTTTTTTCAAAATTTTGTGAGTCGAGGTATTCAATTTTGAAAAATCGAATTTTGGCCAAAAATACATGAAAATTCTCAAAAAAAATAAATGGCCATTTTTTAATTGGAAAAAACGGCCTCTTTCGAACCGTGCTACTCAAAAAGCTGTACTACTTTTGTAAGTCGAGATATTCGATTTTTTTCAAAATTTTGTAAGTCGAGGTACTCAATTTTGAAAAATCGAATTTTGGCCAAAAATACATGAAAATTCTAAAAAAAAATAAGTGGCCATTTTTTAATTGGAAAAAACGTCCTCTTTCGAACCGTTCTACTCAAAAAGCTGTACTAATTTTGTGAGTCGAGATATTCGATGTTTTTCAAAATTTTGTGAGTCGAGGTATTCAATTTTGAAAAATCGAATTTTGGCCAAAAATACATGAAAATTCTCAAAAAAATAAATGGCCATTTCTTAATTGGAAAAAACGTCCTCTTTCGAACCGTGCTACTCAAAAAGCTGTACTACTTTTGTGAGTCGAGATATTCGATTTTTTTTTAAATTTTGTGAGTCGAGGATTCAATTTTGAAAAATTGAATTTTGGCCAAAAATACATGAAAATTCTCAAAAAAATAAATGGCCATTTTTTAATTGGAAAAAAACGTCGTCTTTCGAACCGTGCTACTCAAAAAGCTGTACTAATTTTGTGAGTCGAGATATTCGATTTTTTTCAAAATTTTGTGAGTCGAGGTATTCAATTTTGAAAAATCGAATTTTGGCCAAAAATACATGAAAATTCCAAAAAAAAATGGCCATTTTTAATTGGAAAAAACGTCCTCTTTCGAACCGTGCTACTCAAAAAGCTGTACTAATTTTGTGAGTCGAGATATTCGATTTTTTTCAAAATTTTGTGAGTCGAGGTATTCAATTTTGAAAAATCGAATTTTGGCCAAAAATACATGAAAATTCTCAAAAAAATAAATGGCTTTTTTTAATTGGAAAAAACGTCCTCTTTCGAACCGTGCTACTCAAAAAGCTGTACTAATTTTGTGAGCCGAGATATTCGATTTTTACAACATTTTGTGAGTCGAGGTATTCAATTTTGAAAAATCGAATTTTGGCCAAAAATACATGAAAATTCTGAAAAAAATAAATGGCCATTTTTTAATTGGAAAAAACGTCCTCTTTCGAACCGTGGTACTCAAAAAGCTGTACTACTTTTGTGAGTCGAGATATTCGATTTTTTTCAAAATTTTGTGAATCGAGGTATTCAATTTTGAAAAATCGAATTTCGGCCAAAATTACATGAAATTTCTCAAAAAAATAAATGGCCAATTTTTAATTGGAAAAAACGTCCTCTTTCGAACCGTGGTACTCAAAAAGCTTTACTACTTTTGTGAGTCGAGATATTCGATATTTTTCAAAATTTTGTGAGTAGAGGTATTCAATTTTGAAAAATCGAATTTTGGCCAAAAATACATGAAAATTCTCAAAAAAATAAATGGCCATTTTTTAATTGGAAAAACGTCCTCTTTCGAACCGTGCTACTCAAAAAGCTGTACTAATTTATTGAGCCGAGATATTCAATTTTTTTCAAAATTTTGTGAGTCGAGGTATTCAATTTTGAAAAATCGAATTTTGGCAAAAAATACATGAAAATTCTCAAAAAAATAAATGGCCATTTTTTAATTGGAAAAAACGTCCTCTTTCGAACTGTGCTACTCAAAAAGCTGTACTACTTTTGTGAGTCGAGATATTCGATTTTTTTCAAAATTTTGTGAGTCGAGGTATTCAATTTTGAAAAATCGAATTTTGGCCAAAAATACATGAAAATTCTCAAAAAAAATAAATGGCCATTTTTTAATTGGAAAAAACGGCCTCTTTCGAACCGTGCTACTCAAAAAGCTGTACTACTTTTGTAAGTCGAGATATTCGATTTTTTTCAAAATTTTGTAAGTCGAGGTACTCAATTTTGAAAAATCGAATTTTGGCCAAAAATACATGAAAATTCTAAAAAAAATAAATGGCCATTTTTTAATTGGAAAAAACGTCCTCTTTCGAACCGTTCTACTCAAAAAGCTGTACTAATTTTGTGAGTCGAGATATTCGATTTTTTTCAAAATTTTGTGAGTCGAGGTATTCAATTTTGAAAAATCGAATTTTGGCCAAAAATACATGAAAATTCTCAAAAAAATAAATGGCCATTTCTTAATTGGAAAAAATGTCCTCTTTCGAACCGTGCTACTCAAAAAGCTGTACTACTTTTGTGAGTCGAGATATTCGATTTTTTTTTAAATTTTGTGAGTCGAGGATTCAATTTTGAAAAATTGAATTTTGGCCAAAAATACATGAAAATTCTCAAAAAAATAAATGGCCATTTTTTAATTGGAAAAAAACGTCCTCTTTCGAACCGTGCTACTCAAAAAGCTGTACTAATTTTGTGAGTCGAGATATTCGATTTTTTTCAAAATTTTGTGAGTCGAGGTATTCAATTTTGAAAAATCGAATTTTGGCCAAAAATACATGAAAATTCCAAAAAAAAAATGGCCATTTTTAATTGGAAAAAACGTCCTCTTTCGAACCGTGCTACTCAAAAAGCTGTACTAATTTTGTGAGTCGAGATATTCGATTTTTTTCACAATTTTGTGAGTCGAGGTATTCAATTTTGAAAAATCGAATTTTGGCCAAAAATACATGAAAATTCTCAAAAAAATTAATGGCTTTTTTTAATTGGAAAAAACGTCCTCTTTCGAACCGTGCTACTCAAAAAGCTGTACTAATTTTGTGAGCCGAGATATTCGATTTTTACAAAATTTTGTGAGTCGAGGTATTCAATTTTGAAAAATCGAATTTTGGCCAAAAATACATGAAAATTCTGAAAAAAATAAATGGCCATTTTTTAATTGGAAAAAACGTCCTCTTTCGAACCGTGGTACTCAAAAAGCTGTACTACTTTTGTGAGTCGAGATATTCGATTTTTTTCAAAATTTTGTGAATCGAGGTATTCAATTTTGAAAAATCGAATTTCGGCCAAAATTACATGAAATTTCTCAAAAAAATAAATGGCCAATTTTTAATTGGAAAAAACGTCCTCTTTCGAACCGTGGTACTCAAAAAGCTGTACTACTTTTGTGAGTCGAGATATTCGATATTTTTCAAAATTTTGTGAGTCGAGGTATTCAATTTTGAAAAATCGAATTTTGGCCAAAAATACATGAAAATTCTCAAAAAAATAAATGGCCATTTTTTAATTGGAAAAACGTCCTCTTTCGAACCGTGCTACTCAAAAAGCTGTACTAATTTATTGAGCCGAGATATTCGATTTTTTTCAAAATTTTGTGAGTCGAGGTATTCAATTTTGAAAAATCGAATTTTGGCCAAAAATACATGAAAATTCTCAAAAAAATAAAGGGCCATTTTTTAATTGGAAAAAACGTCCTCTTTCGAACAATGCTACTCAAAAAGCTGTACTACTTTTGTGAGTCGAGATATTCGATTTTTTTCAAAATTTTGTAAGTCGAGGTACTCAATTTTGAAAAATCGAATTTTGGCCAAAAATTCATGAAATTTCTCAAAAAAAAATAAATGGCCATTTTTTAATTGGAAAAAACGGCCTCTTTCGAACCGTTCGACTCAAAAAGCTGTACTAATTTTGTGAGTCGAGATATTCGATTTTTTTCAAAATTTTGTGAGTCGAGGTATTCAATTTTGAAAAATCGAATTTTCGCCAGAAATACATGAAATTTCTCAAAAAAATAAATGGCCATTTTTTAATTGGAAAAAACGTCCTCTTTCGAACCGTGCTACTCAAAAAGCTGTACTACTTTTGTGAGTCGAGATATTCGATTTTTTTCAAAATTTTGTGAGTCGAGGTATTCAATTTTGAAAAATCGAATTTTGGCCAAAAATACATGTAAATTCTCAAAAAAATAAATGGCTTTTTTTTAATTGGAAAAAACGTCCTCTTTCGAACCGTGCTACTCAAAAAGCTGTACTAATTTTGTGAGCCGAGATATTCGATTTTTTTCAAAATTTTGTGAGTCGAGGTATTCAATTTTGAAAAATCGAATTTTGGCCAAAAATACATGAAAATTCTGAAAAAAAATAAATGGCCATTTTTTAATTGGAAAAAACGTCCTCTTTCGAACCGTGGTACTCAAAAAGCTGTACTACTTTTGTGAGTCGAGATATTCGATTTTTTTTCAAAATTTTGTGAGTCGAGGTATTCAATTTTGAAAATCGAATTTTGGCCAAAAATACATGAAAATTCTCAAAAAAATAAATGGCAATTTTTTAATTGGAAAAAACGTCCTCTTTCGAACCGTGCTACTCAAAAAGCTGTACTAATTTTGTGAGCCGAGATATTCGATTTTTTTCAAAATTTTGTGAATCGAAGTATTCAATTTTGAGAAATCGAATTTTGGCCAAAATTACATGAAATTTCTCAAAAAAATAAATGGCCATTTTTTAATTGGAAAAAACGTCCTCTTTCGAACCGTGGTACTCAAAAAGCTGTACTACTTTTGTGAGTCGAGATATTCGATTTTTTTCAAACTTTTGTGTCGAGGTATTCAATTTTGAAAAATCGAATTTTGGCCAAAAATACATGAAAATTCTCAAAAAAATAAATGGCCATTTTTTAATTGGAAAAACGTCCTCTTTCGAACCGTGCTACTCAAAAAGCTGTACTAATTTTGTGAGCCGAGATATTCGATTTTTTTCAAAATTTTGTGAGTCGAGGTATTCAATTTTGAAAAATCGAATTTTGGCCAAAAATACATGAAAATTCTCAAAAAAATAAAGGGCCATTTTTTAATTGGAAAAAACGTCCTCTTTCGAACCGTCCTACTCAAAAAGCTGTACTACTTTTGTGAGTCGAGATATTCTATTTTTTTCAAAATTTTGTGAAATCGAATTTTGGCCAAAAATATATGAAAATTCTCGAAAAAATAAATGGCCATTTTTTAATTGGAAAAAACGTCCTCTTTCGAACCGTGCTACTCAAAAAGCTGTACTACTTTTGTGAGTCGAGATATTCGATTTTTTTCAAAATTTTGTGAGTCGAGGTATTCAATTTTGAAAGATCGAATTTTGGCCAAAAATACATGAAAATTCTCAAAAAAATAAATGGCCATTTTTTAATTGGAAAAAACGTCCTTTTTCGAACCGTGCTACTCAAAAAGCTGTACTACTTTTGTGAGTCGAGATATTCGATTTTTATCAAAATTTTGTGAAATCGAATTTTGGCCAAAAATATATGAAAATTCTCAAAAAAATAAATGGCCTTTTTTTAATTGGAAAAAACGTCCTCTTTCGAACCGTGCTACTCAAAAAGCTGAACTGCTTTTGTGAGTCGAGATATTCGATTTTTTTCAAAATTTTGTGAGTCGAGGTATTCAATTTTGAAAAATCGAATTTTGGTCAAAAATACATGAAAATTCTAAAAAAAAAATAAATGACCATTTTTTAATTGGAAAAAACCTCCTCTTTCGAACCGTGCTACTCAAAAAGCAATACTACTTTTGTGAGTCGAGATAACCGATTTTTTCAAAGTTTTGTGAGTCGAGGTATTCAATTTTGAAAGATCGAATTTTGGCCAAAAATACATGAAAATTCTCAAAAAAATAAATGGCCATTTTTTAATTGGAAAAAACGTCCTTTTTCGAACCGTGCTACTCAAAAAGCTGTACTACATTTGTGAGTCGAGATATTCGATTTTTTTCAAAATTTTGTGAGTCGAGGTATTCAATTTTGAAAAATCGAATTTTCGCCAAAAATACATGAAATTTCTCAAAAAAATAAATGGCCATTTTTTAATTGGAAAAAACGTCCTCTTTCGAACCGTGCTACTCAAAAAGCTGTACTACTTTTGTGAGTCGAGATATTCGATTTTTTTCAAAATTTTGTGAGTCGAGGTATTCAATTTTGAAAAAATAGAATTTTGGCCAAAAATACATGAAAATTCTCAAAAAAATAAATGGCTTTTTTTTAATTGGAAAAAACGTCCTCTTTCGAACCGTGCTACTCAAAAAGCTGTACTAATTTTGTGAGCCGAGATATTCGATTTTTTTCAAAATTTTGTGAAATCGAATTTTGGCCAAAAATATATGAAAATTCTCGAAAAAATAAATGGCCATTTTTTAATTGGAAAAAACGTCCTCTTTCGAACCGTGCTACTCAAAAAGCTGTACTACTTTTGTGAGTCGAGATATTCGATTTTTTTCAAAATTTTGTGAGTCGAGGTATTCAATTTTGAAAGATCGAATTTTGGCCAAAAATACATGAAAATTCTCAAAAAAATAAATGGCCATTTTTTAATTGGAAAAAACGTCCTTTTTCGAACCGTGCTACTCAAAAAGCTGTACTACTTTTGTGAGTCGAGATATTCGATTTTTTTCAAAATTTTGTGAGTCGAGGTATTCAATTTTGAAAAATCGAATTTTCGCCAAAAATACATGAAATTTCTCAAAAAAATAAATGGCCATTTTTTAATTGGAAAAAACGTCCTCTTTCGAACCGTGCTACTCAAAAAGCTGTACTACTTTTGTGAGTCGACATATTCGATTTTTTTCAAAATTTTGTGAGTCGAGGTATTCAATTTTGAAAAAATAGAATTTTGGCCAAAAATACATGAAAATTCTCAAAAAAATAAATGGCTTTTTTTTAATTGGAAAAAACGTCCTCTTTCGAACCTACTCAAAAAGCTGTACTAATTTTGTGAGCCGAGATATTCGATTTTTTTCAAAATTTTGTGAGTCGATTTTGAAAAATCGAATTTTGGCCAAAAATACATGAAAATTCTGAAAAAAATAAATGGCCATTTTTTAATTGGAAAAAACGTCCTCTTTCGAACCGTGCTACTCAAAAACCTGAACTACTTTTGTGAGTCGAGATATTAGATTTTTTTCAAAATTTTGTGTCGAGGTATTCAATTTTGAAAAATCGAATTTTGGCCAAAAATACATGAAAATTCTCAAAAAAATAAATGACCATTTTTTAATTGGAAAAAACGTCCTCTTTCGAACCGTGCTACTCAAACAGCTGTACTACTTTTGTGAGTCGAGATATTCGATTTTTTTCAAAATTTTGTGAGTCGAGGTATTCAATTTTGAAAAAATAGAATTTTGGCCAAAAATACATGAAAATTCTCAAAAAAATAAATGGCTTTTTTTTAATTGGAAAAAACGTCCTCTTTCGAACCGTGCTGCTCAAAAAGCTGTACTAATTTTGTGAGCCGAGATATTCGATTTTTTTCAAAATTTTGTGAGTCGATTTTGAAAAATCGGATTTTGGCCAAAAATACATGAAAATTCTGAAAAAAATAAATGGCCATTTTTTAATTGGAAAAATCGTCCTCTTTTGAACCGTGCTACTCAAAAACTTGTACTACTTTTGTGAGTCGAGATATTCGATTTTTTTCAAAATTTTGTGACTCGAGGTATTCAATTTTGAAAAAACGAATTTTGGCCAAAAATACATGAAAATTCTCAAAAAAATAAATGGCCATTTTTTAACTGGAAAAAACGTCCTCTTTCGAACCGTGCTACTCAAAAAGCTGTACTACTTTTGTGAGTCGAGATATTCGATTTTTTTTTTTCGAAATTTTGTGAGTCGAGGTATTCAATTTTAAAAATCGAATTTTGGCCAAAAATACATGAAAATTCTCAAAAAAAATAAATGGCCATTTTTTAATTGGAAAAAACGTCCTTTTTCGAACCGTGCTACTCAAAAAGCTGTACTACATTTGTGAGTCGAGATATTCGATTTTTTTCAAAATTTTGTGAGTCGAGGTATTCAATTTTGAAAAATCGAATTTTCGCCAAAAATACATGAAATTTCTCAAAAAAATAAATGGCCATTTTTTAATTGGAAAAAACGTCCTCTTTCGAACCGTGCTACTCAAAAAGCTGTACTACTTTTGTGAGTCGAGATATTCGATTTTTTTCAAAATTTTGTGAGTCGAGGTATTCAATTTTGAAAAAATAGAATTTTGGCCAAAAATACATGAAAATTCTCAAAAAAATAAATGGCTTTTTTTTAATTGGAAAAAACGTCCTCTTTCGAACCGTGCTACTCAAAAAGCTGTACTAATTTTGTGAGCCGAGATATTCGATTTTTTTCAAAATTTTGTGAAATCGAATTTTGGCCAAAAATATATGAAAATTCTCGAAAAAATAAATGGCCATTTTTTAATTGGAAAAAACGTCCTCTTTCGAACCGTGCTACTCAAAAAGCTGTACTACTTTTGTGAGTCGAGATATTCGATTTTTTTCAAAATTTTGTGAGTCGAGGTATTCAATTTTGAAAAATCGAATTTTGGCCAAAAATACATGAAAATTCTCAAAAAAATAAATGGCCATTTTTTAATTGGAAAAAAACGTCCTTTTTCGAACCGTGCTACTCAAAAAGCTGTACTACTTTTGTGAGTCGAGATATTCGATTTTTTTCAAAATTTTGTGAGTCGAGGTATTCAATTTTGAAAAATCGAATTTTCGCCAAAAATACATGAAATTTCTCAAAAAAATAAATGGCCATTTTTTAATTGGAAAAAACGTCCTCTTTCGAACCGTGCTACTCAAAAAGCTGTACTACTTTTGTGAGTCGACATATTCGATTTTTTTCAAAATTTTGTGAGTCGAGGTATTCAATTTTGAAAAAATAGAATTTTGGCCAAAAATACATGAAAATTCTCAAAAAAATAAATGGCTTTTTTTTAATTGGAAAAAACGTCCTCTTTCGAACCTACTCAAAAAGCTGTACTAATTTTGTGAGCCGAGATATTCGATTTTTTTCAAAATTTTGTGAGTCGATTTTGAAAAATCGAATTTTGGCCAAAAATACATGAAAATTCTGAAAAAAATAAATGGCCATTTTTTAATTGGAAAAAACGTCCTCTTTCGAACCGTGCTACTCAAAAACCTGAACTACTTTTGTGAGTCGAGATATTAGATTTTTTTCAAAATTTTGTGTCGAGGTATTCAATTTTGAAAAATCGAATTTTGGCCAAAAATACATGAAAATTCTCAAAAAAATAAATGACCATTTTTTAATTGGAAAAAACGTCCTCTTTCGAACCGTGCTACTCAAACAGCTGTACTACTTTTGTGAGTCGAGATATTCGATTTTTTTCAAAATTTTGTGAGTCGAGGTATTCAATTTTGAAAAAATAGA